>JAUBOD010000016.1:1301288-1317719 GCA_032353885.1 Nothura maculosa
CTAGCAGCGCCCCTCCCCTTGTTGGCTCATCAACCACCTGTGTTAAGAAGTTATCTGCAATGTTCTGCAGGAACCTAAATCTGTTTCATTTCCTACTGAACACACAGAGAAGATGCTGAGCATACATCCAATAGATCTTTTATTTTTCTCTAAATTATGTTAATACTGGCTTTTTAACCAGAGAATTTCCCAGATTTAAAATTAGTTCCCCTAAGAGAAACATTCAGAAATAAATTGCTTGGAAAATCAGATATTTGGCAACCAGAATAGTCCTTTGAGATTAGGACAGCATTGTCCTTTTAAGAGAAATAAATCACACATGCAGATACATCTGTTATCTGACCAGAAAGCAACAGGAAAAGTTAATGTAAGAGCTGTGAACTTCAGAGAGGAACCAGCTGGTATCGTGCATGAAGAAATTCAGGCAACTGAAGCGATGGGAATGAGCTTGGCTGCTTTCATTGAGATATGTTTATTTCAAAACTCCAAACACTTAGGCAGCTTTTAGTTTGCTGGTACAACCCATCTTACACAATAAAGACAGGAGGACAGAAAAAAGTTACCAAAACACATGTTCTCAGTGAATTTCTGTCCTACCAATAGTAGGATTCCCAGAAGACTAGGGAGTTGCTGCTTTTAGTGATCTTATTAAAATCTAAAACTTACTGTCTCACCAACCAACCCAGGCATGATTATCAGTAGCATAAGGAAGCAACAGCAGTTATTAATGTAGTATTGAAAACACTATATGTCAAGCTGATAAAGCTCTATCTGAAGTCAGAATGTATGCAATGATACAATTGGTCCCCTTTACTCTCAGATCTTTTTCTATTTGTCATTGAAAAAATTAGTTTTCTCTTGCCCTAGTGTTTCTTGCACATTATACTGTTGGAACAGCGGTTTGTTCATTTCATTAACTGAAATCAAATTCAACATCAATTCTTTTATTATCCACAGCATTTGGTGATTGGTACAAACAATGGCTCATGGCATATAATGCAAGAAACTCAGGGTTCAGCTCCTAGCTCTGTCAAAATCCCCTTTTGCCCTTAAAAATATCTCAGAGAGGCTAACCAGAACAATAACATTGCTGCTTGCAAGGTACCTAACTGCTACTAAAGGTTACTGATTTCAGGGTTGTGCTAACATGTTGATACACAGTCATGCAACATACCATTAAAAAATTATGTTTGCTCTTTTGTTTTTCAACACTTTCATTTTCTGACCATCAGACTGATTCCTAGTAATTGATTCAAGAGTATCTTTTTCACTAGTATCTCTATTCCTTTTAATTATTCAAAATAAAAACATACTGCTGCAATGACAAAATAAGAATCAAAAGTCACAATAAAAAGTAAACAAAAACAATCAGGAGAGTCAGGAGAAGAAAAGAACAGCTCAGACTATGAGAGTAGAAAACATTTAAATCTTTTTCTGGGAGCGAATACTAATGAGAGTGCAAATACAAAGACAAATTATAGTAGAACTTCCTTGATTGCTGACAAAGACTTTTATGTAGTTTATACATAAATTATGCATAACATCTAGCAAAATTATTGCATTTCACAAGCTCCCTTGAAATCCTTCTTAATAAAAATGAAAACATGAATGGTTTATTATACATACATTCCCACTAAGCTAGAAAATATGACTTTCTGACTTCAATATAACTCTGCCTTTATGGACAAAAAGTAGATTTGGCTTCTCTCCAAACACAGAAATTTTGTTTAAATAAAAAGCATATGGCATCTTGACAGGATTATAAAGCTTATTCGTATCTCAGAAAATATCTGGGCTAGAACCATCGTGAATTCATTGCAACTGCAGAAGAACAGGCCTATGTATAAGCCTCCCAAATGTCTTACATTACACAACACAGCCCAGGAGGAAGCAACAAGATGGACAGGACTTCCTGCCAAGATGTCACCTCAGTGTGATGATCATTAGTGAGGTCATCACCTCACTGATGCACGGTGATGCCTTAGTGATCTATCTAATGGGGTAGCAGATGGGAAGACTGGAGGTCATTATCAGGCAAAGTTCCTTCCTCCTTGCAGAAAATAAATCAGTCCAACTACATTTACTGGACTAAATTAAGTGGACTAAATTTAGTCCACATCTGCAGCTAAACTCAGTGGAATGTGAAACACAATCTGTAGGAGACTTGCTCATCTGTGAAGAACACTTGACTAACCGCTCAAAACAATGTATTTTTTAACTAAAGAATCAACAGTCTTTCAGAAACACCAATTACATACCACTGCCTTCTGAAAACATCCTTTGATCAGGGAACACAGCCATATATTTCCATCTTTTTTTTTTACTCTGTGCTTGTCAAGTTCTTAACACAACAAGCAACCATGACTGGTGGTTTGAGGCATTGCTTTGTACGTATAAGCTAAAAGAGTTACTGTTCCCTGCAGGAGAATATATCAGCAGTGGAAGACAATGCAATGTAAGAATGGCCATATATATAAAATGGTCAAGAGGTGGTTGACTCTTCTCAGTACACCAGGCAAATTGTTGTATATAGTCAGCTATCAAATGAAAACTAATAGAGTAACAAAAGTCAAGATGCAGTATTAGATACTTCAACTAAAAGTTCCAGAACATAGTATTTTCAAATTGCTGATTCACAAATGGTCTTTATTCTACAAAAGTTTTTAAAATATGGAATATAAAATTTCTGTAGCTGGATCAAAAGGGAAAATCTGGCATACACCTATAAAAGGATGGAAAAGTGATTCTGAATATCTGAAGTGTCAGAATAATAACAATAAGAAAAAGACTGTTTCTCTTTTCTACTTCTCATAGCTTCATTTTTGTTGTCACAGATAAGATACCTCCTCTTTCTCAGTCCTCTTTCAGATCAAAAACAGAAAAATAGAAGCCTTTTGCACATGTAGACATTTAGCACACTACTATCTTTACACAGAGAGGCAGTAAAATTGATTCTCTATTACAAAAAGCTAAAACAATAATGCATAAAGGCCAACTCAATTATTTTTTCTCCTCCCATTTGCTTCTGCACTGAATTATTAATAGCGGGGTGGAATAAAAAGTTGAGTGGTCTACTAACACAAAATTACCTTCCTAAAATAGAAATCATTTTATTTCCTTTCAATTTATGAAGTGCATCAGAAAAGCCACTTAAAGTCTTTCTTATATCATATTTTTGCAGAATGCACTGAAAAGGTAAAGACAAATTTAGAGAAAAATATTAATCCTGATAAGCAAGCGATATGGAAGCTGATAACAACTAATCATCATAAGTAATTAGCCTCAGACTGTTGAAGTCCAATGAAGATGTATACTTATGTACACTTTTTGGTGCATGCAAAAGTGTGAAAGAGAAGAAAAACACAACTGCAGATAAATTACTTAAGCATTAAGAAACTTTTCTTCTTCTTTGCACTAAAGAAAATAAAACTTAAAAGTTCTTCTGTGTTGGGAAGTGAGTAGTTATTTACATTTTTGTGATTATGCACCATTTGCCTTCAACATAAGATATTAAGCCTTAGCATACAGAGATGGTTAACTTATCCCTGTATTATCTGTAGTGGAAGATTCCTGAGTAAACTTTTCCTTAGCCCTGCCTAAGTTTTCTGATCAAGGCAGCAACTTAATTTGACTTCTAATAGCGCCTGGCCACCAAAAGGTGTGTGATATAGGCAATCAGTTCAAGGTCTTCAAGGAATAAGTGCAAATCCAAGTGAGCCATTCTTCCCTGTTGTTTCTGCTCCATGGAAAACAATTGTCTCCAGGAGAAGAGAAGCCACACACACTACAGGAATATATCTCTGCCTTGTGTATGATTATACACTAACTGTACGCATACCCATTCTGAATTCTTCCACTTTATCCTTCACATGTAAGCCATTAGGCAGAAAAAAAGATGAAAGTTAGTATCTTCTGTTTGCAAGAAGCAGCCTAAATTTTGGACCAGTATTAATCACATGATATAAATAAAGTTAATGTTACAGAGGTTAATGTTACAGGGTACAGCATGTTTCTGAGGAAAATGCTATCAGTGAACTAGAATGGCTAAAAGTTTCCATGAATGGTGAAATTTCTCTCTTGTATTATTAAAAGATCCTTATTGAAAACTCGAAAACGTATCCAGAAAACTAGGTATAATATGTTTACAATAATATTGTACACTTATTTTGAGAGTCTGAAAGTATCAACTTTTATTAAGGCTGTCTAGACCTTATTTTTGCTGAAACCACCTTTACAGTTATTTATGCTAGACTTAGCATAAATAGACTTAAGCACATCAACTGAATTTTTTTTCAAACGGGCATCCGCCTTGAACTTGCTTTGGAAAACATCAATCAAGAATATTAAGAATCCCCAAAAAGGCTGAAGAAGGGAAAAATATGTTTGTAAGACTACTACAGACTTGAAGGTTCACAGAATTCTCTCAAAAATATTTCAGAAGATCAACACTTGGAAAAGAACAGAGTCAGAAAAGCATTAATGCATTATGAATGTAATTTTTGCTTTCTATACAGGGAACAGCAGTAGACGATGTTAAATAAATGACAGAATATAAAAAACAAAAGTGGTAATCCCCATGGAAGCTTGCTGAAACAGTTCAGATCCCTGAAATCTTTGTTTTCTAAGTCTCCAGGTTTTATATTACCATTTAGATATTAATTACAGTACTGAAAGCATTCACCTCCCAACACCCACTCAACACTCATAGCTAATGCATGAAATTTCTATTGTGCAGTGGAAAGAGCTGTTCAAGGACAGATGTTACCCTCTGTAAGAACTTTCTATTTCCTTTACTGAATAACATAGAAGGTATATGGCATAAGGGAAATGGCAATAATTTGTAAACACAACTCCCATTTTTGCACCAGTGGTAGAGAATATTTAGGTTGTTGAGGTATTTCACATTTCTTTCCATACATGAGCACTAATACCACCCGCCCTAGGACAAATAGTAAGATTCCCTGGATTCATTTTGCTGTTACTTGAAAAAGTTATGTATAGTTATACATACACCAACCACTCTAGAGAGCAAGGAGATTAAATCCTTGCCCTACATGTATAGGCAGTTGGTTCTTGTCCTTAAAGTGCAATGCGGAGCAGAAGACACCTCCAACCTAAATGTGCAGACTAAAGAGATCATGTAACAGCAAAGCATAGCATAGTTTGTACAGTCTTGGAATAATGGCTCAATATAAGAGACAAATCTGCCTTTATTACCTTTGTTTTCCTCATGTTTCATTGCCTCTATTTTTTAAAATATTCTTCAAAGATTCTGTAAAACATTTTTTTTGTTTTATGCATCTAAAGGGAGTAGATGAGACATTCCATATACATTGTCACATCCCTCTATGAATAACTTTATCACAATTTGAGCTTCTTATTGTTGACTTGTGTTTTGGGTTCAAAGTACCATATTCTAACTTAATTTTTACTTTTTTTAGCTGTCTAAAAACTAAGCGAGACACTAAAACAGATAGCTTGGGAGTAACCTGAGAATTCAGCACTGACCTTCACATTTAGTGTTTTAGCTTCAAAGCTAAAACTCTGCTTCTGTTTTGCTCAATTACTCAGGATGGATCTATTTAGATGACTGATTTCTCCTATTATTCTTCCTTATCCACATACAAAATCCATCTTTACAGGAAGGCAGAGATTAAATTACCTAAATTAAATGACACAACATAACCAAAATTCATCACATAATGAAGATTATTCCAAATTTTCTTTATACACTGTCTTTATTGCACATTAATGCTCCAAAAAGCTTTATACTCAACCTCTTTATCCTACAGATAAAATAACCTGGGATCAAGCTGATGCTTTTTATGTCTTGAAGAAATTATTTATGATTCAAATGCTATGATTAGAATTGAATCTGAGTTTTTCTTTTGCTTTTATATGAAAGTATCGATTCATAAAAACCTTTTTGAAATAAACCACTATATTTCAATCATTCTATATTCACTTTAATGTATTTATTATATCTTGGCCGAATTCCTTCCATGGAAAGAGGGTTTTTTTTTTTAATATCACCAGAGTTCCAAAGGACTGAGCTGGAGGGCTTGGGGCTGATTCATTTATGATAGGGAAGATGCAAGGACTGGCACTTCCAAATGATTTCATTCTTATGGACAAAAAGATGGACCTCTCATTTATACCTCAACATATTCTGCTTTTGTTGAAAAGTAAAAATTGTTCTTACTGACTAGAGGCTCCTCATCTTCTAAGTGAAAATAAAAAGCAGCTAGAATTTGTTGCCTAAGCATATGCTAATTGAGTATTATCTAAGCCCAAACATTATTATTTTTCCTAAGAGAAAAGATTTGCAGGCCAAAAATTGGTGCCACTGGCATGCAGCATATCAAAGGATGGTACTTGTCAGGTCCTGTCGAGCAGGGTACAGACTGAAGGACTCAGGGTGTACAACTTGACATTTCTGTTATACTGGAACTAGGGATGCAACTTATAAGACCGTAGGTGCTGCTCCTTTCCTATAGCTTGGCCAGCACAATCCGCTGGCTTGGTGCTGCCATTAAGCCAGCAGCAGGCACCTCAAAAGTCTCCGCCAGCAGTGAGGAGCACTTGAAGGGAAAGGACAATGCAGCACATCATTGCAGTATTTTCACCAGCCCAAGTGTTTCTGCACTAGGCATGCTCTCTGCAATGCCATCAAACTCCCAGACATCCCACTTAATCTCTCTGCTACAGCTTTCACACTATTAAGAGGAAAGTAAGAGATGAAGTGCTTGCAAAATTCCTTGTAATCCTAATATTATTAGTCAGGAGAAACTGCTGCACAGGCATAAGAACTGAGAAACAAAATGTGTGCACTGTACAAGTTTCCATAGCTACAGTGGTGAAACATCACGTTTCTGCAATCTTGGAAAATCATTTCCAGTATTCACTCTCATGGGGCTACTAGAAATGCCAAAATATTTTTTCACTATCTTTCTTTTTGTACAAATATTTATTTCTATTCATACACATATAGCATGTAGAGAATGCTTCTGTTCGACAAAGTGATGGTGATACTTGTTCTCAAGAGGTGCAGTAAATTGTTCAAAGATGCAATAAGCAGACAGGCAAGACAAGAAGTACTGTCATTCACCAGCTCTACAGTAGGTCTGAAGGGACTAGCCCAGTATTCTTCCACTATTTACACAGGCAGCATTGGTAGGTTGATTTGTCTTGCAACACTGTCCTACATCACTTAAAGCTTAAAAAATGAATAAAAAGCTGAGCACCCACAGCATTTTGTGTACTCCTGTACATCGGTCTTAAGCAGTAATTATTTTAACCAGAGAGGTTTTTGTTTGAAGTCTCAATAATAGTATTGAAGATCATGAAATCTTTTATTATTTTTAAGAACTACTTTGGGAAAATGCAAGCCCATAATCTTACTCCTGTTAAGAAGTACTCAGCATACTCTCTTCTTCACTGCAATATCAAGATTCATTCTGGGAGCACATCATCCATCCTCCTTTCATCCCTCCAAAATAACTCTTATTAACATGAGACCAGTACTATTCTTCTCTCCCCAGGCTCATGTTAGATAAGACAAGCAGACAGAAAAGCACCTTTGAGTGTCAAGGAGGTAGGTCTGTCCAAACACAGGGCCAGCTGAGAAAAAAATACACAAGTTACCTGAGCTCTCATCTTTAGCAAGAGTTTACTAGGATATCTTGTCTCCCAATATAGTTCCCAGACATCTGCATACCAGCTAGCAGGATCTTGGATTATTTCAGATTCAGACTGAAACAAAGTGCCCTGGTTCAACAGTATAGGATTTCCTTAAAACTCCTCTGCATCTTTCCATGATACCTATATATTAAACTGAACACAGGCCAGACAGTGTGGTGTTAAGGACTCATGAATCCACATCCAGGAAAGGTATAAGTATACACATGCATATATCATTGCAGGACTGTCAGAACGAAAGCTAATTTCAGTTCTCTTTTTTCCTTCAGTTGTTATGTAACATTGAAGCTTCTAGTCATTTTTCTGAAAGAAGTGGAGCTTATCCGGACTAAATAGGAAGATTTTTTCATAAGTTAACATTCTATTTTAAGCAAACTGACATAATTCACATCACAAACCCAAGAGAGGATTTAAGGACTGGTGAGCTCTTACAAGCAAGCAGGTGTTCTAACTCATTCTGTTTGAGTGCCTTGAAATAATACAAGGTTTCCCACCTCTCCCAAAACAGAAAACCACATATACTTTGTGGATTTTGACATTACAGACTTAATGTCAAAGTCTGTACCAAAAGCCAGACCAAAGAAATATCCCAATCCCAAAGAAAATATTTCCTTACAGGAACTGGAGAGAAAGATTTTTCAACACATTTCTTCCACTCCTAAAGTAAGTTTTAGTTTATGTCCATCACCTTTGCCAAGTAAGCCCTGGAATCAGATCTTCATTCTTTATGATATTTGAAAGTTCTTATATGGCATATTGCTCTATTGGTACCAGCAGGACAAAGAGGTTCTCTTTCTTAAAGGTGTTCATTCAAACAAACACCAACACAGTATTGATGTGCATGTGTCAAATCAATTCTCATGAAATCAAACAAGAATTTATGCAAGACAATCCACTTACTTATAAATCATCACACAATTTTTAAAATAAGGACCTTTGCTACTGCCAGCTAACCAGTAAGATCAAAATATTTTATTTTATTGTTTTTCTATATGCAGCAAACACACAAATTAAATGTTGGACCCCAATATACATAAACTGTGAAAAACAGAACTCAAAAATGTTGAGCAGATGATAGATTAGATTATAGAATTACTAGTTTCATAGTAGTTTTGAGAACAGTTGAAGTACTGGTGTTGTTTTGCAACTGAAAAGATATTGCTTTAAGTTACACAACTTATTACAGTTAGACTACAAAATGAGAAATTGTTGAAAGGTTACACTTGCTGAGTAGTGGCAGAAGAACTCCCCCATATCCATCTTACTTGTGTCTCATCACTGGTTACTTAGCACAATGCTTCCACTAGCTATTGTCAGCATCCCTTTTTCCTGCCATTCAGCCTTTATTAATCCAAACAAAACAACAATGACCACAACAAAGCGTAACTGTTCAAAAAGAGGCAGCTGTGAGTGAGATATATGGCCCATCATCTCTCCTTGCTGATAGATTCAGCATAGTCTTGTAAAAAATCAAAATGTGAACTTTTTTTTATATGTGACTACTCATTGAACACATTTCAGTAACTTGGCAACTGGAATACTTCAGTATTCTGACATTAAAAATGTCTTCATTTTCTACAACGGGAAATATAACTTCTCCAGCAAAGAAGACATGGAGAATAGTAGAGTTTGTATTATTTAAAAAACAATAAACTGGGAAAAAAGCCATCAGTTCTCTGATCATCTCTAGGATGTCTTCTGTTTTTCAGCTCATTGTAATTTTAGCTTTTGAGATGATGAACGATTCTATAAAATTCCACACATGACTACAGATGCTGAACAATACATAGATACTATGGCAGTGTTAAAGATACTTCCCATAAAACAAATGGATAGTGCTAATAAGAAAGGACATAATTTCAGAAGTCCTCTTTTTTTTTGTAGTTTATCAAAATGGGGACAATTAAGTGAGTTTTAGTAAGGAGAGATAAAAAGTGAGCAACACTGCTTAGAATAGTTATATCATTTTATTGACAAATACCAGCTTAAACTCACAAGGTGTTTTCCTCTGACATTTGCATCTTAGAATCACACACATTTAAAACAATAGTATTAACTGTTAGGTCCATTTTTCGAATCAGTAGAGAAGGAACAACCCCACCATCGAGAGAATCTCTCAGAGGTGTGGTTTATTTGGCAGCGAAAGAACTAAAGATAATAATACTGGGGTCCGGGCTCATCCCACACAGGGTTTCTGCCAATGGACCAAGTATTCCAGCGTGAGCCGTTTAATGCTAATTTTCCTTTTTCTTATCTTCATGCTCCAGTTCCTACTGGGAGGGCAGATAGCACCATCTTATGTGAATACAAGTGGTTTCTTGCAATGCCATGCCAACATAAGCATAGGCTCCATTATACAATTTCCAAGAACTTAGTTGCAATGCCATGCAATTTCCACCAACTTAGTTGCAATGCCATGCTAGCATAAGCTCCAAGCATCCTGTTTAACCATTCACTTCCCCCCCAAAGCGTCCTGTTTAACCCTTCATTAACAAAAATAAGCAAAAAGACATTTCTTCTGTGTTAAAATCCCATTCCAAGACTCAGGAGTTTAAAACTTTGTCGAGCTCCAGTTTTGCGCTGTGTTGTGTTTAGAACCCAACTATACTTCCATCCTTTCAAGATCCATGAAACTGGTTGAAAGCAACCTATTTTCTGCAGTCTGAAATCTGTCACCATTTTCTTTTATTAATATATGCTAAGTTGCACAAATATGTGTCTATACGTTACACACAACCTGCCCCTCCTCCCTACCATCACCACCAAGACAATGATTAAAGAGATGAGACATTTTGGAGTTATAAGCTTGTCTTTCAATAGATAATAGTAAGGTCAGCTTCATTGTATTTTTCCAGGTCATCAAGTTTTAGCTGATTAACTGCCACTTGGAGTACTAATTATCACTTAGAACATATATATTTATGTACATGTATATATATATATATATATAAAATCACACAGGAAAGAAACTAACCTTCTTTTAGCACCCTCCATTTGAATTTTGCTAAGCAAAGCAAAAGCCTCGTACTAGATTATTACTTCTGATTGTAATAGCTCATAGATTCCTTTCACCAAGACAAGTCATGGGGCTAATTCCTTTCTCCACACAAAACTAGAAGACCCAGGCAGCCTTTCACTTGGAATTTCCATGGAATTTGTCATTCCTGCCCTTCAGTAAACAACATCTGTCTGTTAGAGATCTGTCTCGATTATGGCAACAGATGATCTGGGCAAGTGTGAGCAAGCACAGTGAGCAAGCACTGTGTAGCTCTGCGATACAGGGCTGTATCCCTCCATACTTGGTTGTCTGAAATCTTTCCTCATATGACCTCCGAATGCATAAACCCACATCACAAATGCAGACAAACTGGCATACTGGCAGATGCAAATTGGCATCTCTGTCTTGTGTGGAAAACACACACACAAAAAGTTTGGGCTTGATCAGAATACACACCATAAGTTTTTATCTTTAATGAGCAGGACAAAGGAACCCAGAGAGGTGGGAGACTGACTGCAGCCAGGAGTGGGGGAGAGACTGCGGGGAGCCTGGAGTGAGGGAAACACAAAGGAGCCAAGTGACCTGAGGTGTGAACACGTGTTGGGAGGCACCGAGCTGGGTGTAGGTGGCCGGGCAGGCTGTAAATCCTGAGTCCCTTGGCCAATGGGGAAAAGGAGAGGGCACCGCAGCCGGGAGATTAGGATAAAAGGGGGGGCTGCGTCCCCCAGCAACCCGAGAGACCCCATGGGGACATGCCTGGTGGACTCTCCCTTTATTTGAATAAAGTTTTGGGTATCCTCTGTCTCCTTTTGGACATTCATTTATGGACAGTGAGATTTTTCCACACAATCTGAAAAACAGGACAGGTTAAAACCTGTCATGTCTAGATTCAGATCAAGTTACTGCTGATGCTGTCTCCCTTCTCCTTTCCCCCCTCATACACTCTTTCTCACTTTCATAAACCTGACTGGGGCGATTCTTCAGGAACTGTTTGACCATTTTGACGAGTGCTTCCTGTGGAAGAACCTGTGAAAAAATGGTCACCAGGGAGAGTTTTTTTCTGTTTAGATGAAAGATAAAGAAAAGTATAGTCTGTTATTTTGCTAGCTAACTTCACAGGGCAATTAAAACACAATGCTGAAAGACCATTCTTATTGTTTAGGTAAAGTTGAATAAACTGTTATTCATTCTGCACATAATGAAGGTTTCTGCAATAGCTGTGAGAAGAAAATAAACTACCAGCTTCAGTCTGTCATCTGACCTGTCAATATGCCAATCTTGAACTAATCCCATCCAGAAAGAACTCAATTTAACAAATAGCAGTTCATGAAAAAGAGTGAAATTGTTAGACACATTTATCTGTGAATGTGAGGGTGCTATATTTTTGAATATGTATCACTACATTTGAGAATACTGTGTGATTTGGATAATAAATACGTATTTAGTGATACGTTTATTATCTTGAAAATTCCATTTTCAGAAGATCATCAGCAATTAACAATAATGGTATAAGTTACGACAAGAACCTACATTTTTGATGGACTACTGAAATAAGGAGAAACAATTCAAGAACTTTGAGTATGTGTAAAAAAAATTACTCATGCAAGTATTCAAAGTGAAAGGATGATAATTGTAAAACAGCACAGATGATAGTGTAAATGAGCTGTCTAATGTCATATATGTGAAATACAGCAGAGCCAAGATGAATCCCAGACTGCCCAATATGTATGTCTAGTCTCAGACTGAAAAATCAGCTCTCTGCATTTGTTGCATTTTGCCAGATTCTCATCTGGTAAAATTCTACATGCTATATTTAGATTGACAGTGTTAGCTAAAATAACATTTTATTATACAGTCTTTAGCCATGATTGGGCTTATATGGTTATTCTAAACAGCAGAGTTCCCAAAGTCGCATTTCTTTTCTCATGATCCAGTACTTGACAGGACAACTGGGCAGCACCCAGAGGAACAATTACAGAACCGAACTGGAAGGATTATTCTCCCTGTTGTTAAAAATCCAAAGTTAGAGTACCCTTAACTTCTGCCCCTTATTTCTTAATCCCTTCAAACTTAGAAACAATGGAAGAGGGTCATATAATGCATGTTTTTATTCACCACAAATAGTTCATTGGATTGTTTCATTAAGAGCTCATACTTTCTTTATGCTGCTCAGCCTTAGCAATGTCACGATTAGACAACTTGAGTGTAAAATCCACTGTTGACTTACAAGTCTGTCTAAATATACGGTCTAAAATAATACAGAAAGAGATATTCACCAATTATGTCCTCCGACAAGTCAGATAGTGCTCTTGTGGCTAAAGTGCATTAATGCTAACATTGCAGCTCAAACATCTAGCAGACATATCTTGTGCTGCACTATTGCACAGACCTTCAGGCAAGAGGAGGAATGGGAAGAGAACAGGAAGTGACATGCTCGTAACTCACATGATTAATGTCATCTCAAGAAAGATGTTCAGAGACTAGGGAAAATAATGAAAGACTGCACTCAGCAAGTCAAAAGGAGTATTTTGCTGTTTCAGATAATCACAGGTTCTACTAAGACTTGCAAAGGGAAGATATGTCTCTTAGCTCTATGCTCTTTTTTTAAGCAGCACCAAAGGTAATGCCATGTATTTGCAAAGAATGGTAATATTGTAAATAAAATATACTGAAAATATGGTTATTGATTAAAAATGAATTTGGATACACATATATAATAAACAAACTTTACCTTTCTTATTTCTAGTGTAACTGACCATAGGAAATAAATTCCAGGCTCTCTCACATTCCAGAGCAGCAGTTCTGGCTTATTTTTAAATTTGAAAGTCTAGACCAACTCTATAAATGCTCATGCTATGGGTCGTCTTTGTGAAAGCCTTTAAGTTCTAAAACTTCCTTTCCCTGCTGCTCAGAGTAATATCAGACAAGTGCATAAGTCAAGGAGGTATTAGAGTCCGTATTTGCTTGTTTTGTCTTTATAGGATATCTGCTTTTATGACTTAAGTTATATTGTTTATATTTTGCAGGGGAAAGTTTACCTTGTTTATTCTAATATTCAAGGTGTCAGGCCAGAAAGAGTAAAGAACTCTGCAAAGTGAAGAAACTGAACTATAGTGCTCATTTAGAATAAATGATTATGCAGGAATGGCTCAGTTATGTAGTGAAGCTGGTAGCACTTGTTTGACAGTCAAAAATATTTTATGAATCCTCAAAACATAAGGATACTTTACACAATAATGGGAAGAGCCATTTCCTGTAAAAACCTTTTATGTATGCCAGGAGTCACATTAGGAAGCTACTAAAAAAGAAAAGGACAGGCATAGTTTTCCAGTTATTTTCCATCTATTTTCTTATTTTACATGCTGGAATGGTATATTAATGCTAACCATTTCATGAGAAAGACATTTTAGTTGTGCTTCATTCAGAGGGAGAAAAATCCTTCAGAGCCAAGTTCTTCTGTGATCATCAAGTTAACTAACATGAATCATTATTTTACTACTAACAAAGAGTGGACAATAAAGCAGAGATTTTCAGAGAGTTATTTTGCCTAGATGTTTCATTAGAGAAACAAGTAGGAGGAAAAAAATCAAATTAAGTTCCTATATATTATATATGCATATATATAGCTGTGGCAAATATGCTTACAGATTGACTATCAGAAAATCATTTCTGTTTATCTGAAAAAAAGATTTAACACGTTTGTTTCAAATATGAGTAACTTAACCCACAACTAAAAGGTAAGGCAAGGGAAGATTTTCAAACACATCAAGTAACTATATTAATGTAGTCATCTTGTGTTAAAATTGGCCCCATGAAACAGGAAGTGTGCACAGAAATCCAAGTGATATCATAAGGGTGTTTTGTATTATTGTAGTACAAGTCTTTTTAAATGAAATTTCAGACCTAGACTTTCAAAGATGCTCATTTTGTTGTCCAAGGAAAGACACATTAAACCACCTAGCAAGAGACATCAAAATTCTTCCATGTTTTTGTACTTATTTTGTCTGCTAATTCTAATCCAATATGAACCAGACTGAAACTTTAGTCCACAGCCCTTTGTTTAGATTAATGACCTCCCTCCACAAAAGAGCCCAAAGCTAGCCAGAACCAACAGAATGCATCATGACACACATTCATTTCTCCATTCTTAAAGAATGATTTATCTCAAGTTTATAGCCTTCCTCCTTGCAAAGCACAGCATGTACTCATTCAAAAATAAATTTACAGAAGGCCTTCAGGACTGATCTTGCAGCACTTTTTCCCAAATCAAACCCACATTGGTCTGTAAAAACCCCAAGTGCCATTTCATTAGCAAGTTTTTTTTATGTATGTAAATTTATATCTGCTAACTGAGATTAAAGACTTGTGCACTGCCCAGTGCTTAGAGAGAACATTTTATCAGTTGATGACTCATTTGGGGCCTGCAGTCACTGTTTCTTGCAAAGACATTTGTGAACAGATATTCTTACTTAATTGCATGCAATATCACCTATTCTCCAATTAAAGCAGAGTCTTTTTTTTCAAATGATGAATTACATTGGAAATATACTCCAGCACTAAATACAAGGCTTATGCAGAAATCAGGTCATGAAGATGTGACATCCTGATAAATAATCTCCTTCCACATTAAATGCAAGTTTTTACTACTCTTTCATAATCTACTTACACATAGACAGTTGCTTTACAAATGAATCAATGAATCATTATATAAACTAATCCCTAACAGCCAGCAAGCATTAGCCTGACAGATAAAAGTTCAAAACACAACACTACCCATGAATAGTAATAAACTGAGAATTTCCTGACCTCCTCTTCCAAAGTCAGTGGAACAACATTCATTGAAAGCAGGCCTGCCCAGTTAAATGCTTCAGGAAGACAGTGGACAAAGCAAAGAGGCATTTGCAGAGCAGGCAAGAAATAAAAAGGACTCCTTCTTATATGAGACAGAGGTTCAAACTTGAAAGTCATATTAGGTTGTCATGAAGGAAAAGAAAAATTAGCATTATATAATCTCAATGGGAGGCCAAACCTCAACGGGAAGAAAAGATTGCCAAAATCTTTTCTAATAAGATTAACATAACTGTTCACAACACCATCTTTTAGGTAGAGTAGCATGAGTACTTTTTTTTCTCTTTTCCTCTATACAGAAATGCAGTTCAATTAAAATTCTATTTTTTTTTCCTATGATGATATGTTTACTACATTCCTCATCAGTGGTTTGGTCAACCTACCCATTTTTGTGGTTGATCTACCAAAGTTACTCACTACTGAAATAACGTAAAAAATAAAGCAGGGAAGCACTTGAAAAAATGAATACAGATTAGAATTATAAATCTGTTTCTACTGAGAGACATTTCTACAAGTACTGCAAAGATACATTTTTTTGCTATCACAATAAGTGCAGTGGAATACAAATAAATTGCAAAATATAAAAGCAGTTCAAGCATAAAAGTAGTAAATTATTCATCTTTTATCAGTATATTCACCTTCCTTAGGCTTATGTCATCTTTCCTTACAAGAGGGATGTGGAGCTGCTGGAGAGAGTCCAACTCAGGGCTACCAGGATGATCAGGGGCCTGGAACATCTGCCCTATGAGCAAAAGGTTAAGGGAGCTGGGCCTGTTCAGCCTGGAGAAGAGAAGGCTGAGGGGGGACCTCATCACTGTGTATAAATACCTCAAGGGAGGCAGTGAGGAGGATGGGGTTGGCCTCTATTCACTAGTGGACAGTGATAG
>JAUBOD010000016.1:1317819-1346087 GCA_032353885.1 Nothura maculosa
CTAAGGTCCCTTCCAACCTTACACATTCTATGATTCTATGATTCTATGACAGTTTACTTTGTTCAATTACAAGAGACAAGTTTTGTATTGACATTGCCATTCATGGGCACTTCTATGTCTAGATCTAGTTAACTTCTGTACATATGTTAAGATGAGAAAGGCAACCAGAAAATAGTTTGCAACATAACTAGGCCAGTATTAAATACAGAGCACTTAGCAGAAACATAGAAGAGCTAATTATTGCACTCACTAACTTTTTGCCAACAAGTGATTTTCAGAGTCATGTTTCAATCAGTCTGTACTTATAGCACAAGTATTACCCAGAAATGCTTACCTTTAAAATTTGACAATTGCTTCTAGAGATAGAATAGGAAGGTTGGCTACCAGAACCAAAAGGATAATATGACACCTCCTATCTAATAAATTAATGACTAAAAAATGGCATAAAATGAATCATTTCAGTTTCTCTTCCCTGCTCTCAGATGTCATGAAGGGGAAACCCCAAGTGAAGCAGGATGTTGTAGAATGGCCTCAGTATTGCTCAATCCCATGAGGTAAAACCTTAGCCCTTACACCCACGGGTTCATTTCACCAACAATACCTGGCAGTAGCTTTAGCCAGTGAAAATGAAAGTGCCATCTCAAAAATGCCCTGTGAAAATTGAGGGACTTGCCCAACACACAAATCCCAGAAAACAGATTTTAGTAATAAGAAGGTACTCCACTGCATAAGGAAGGATGTATCACTTTAAGTGTGGAATAACCCAGTGGAAAACCAAGTTCGCTCCCGGTTGAGTATCTCTGAAATAACAAAATATTGTTTGGGTCCTGAGAGCACTGATGGCCATGACAGCCTTCAGAACTCCACTGTCCCAGAGCAGAATTTGATAGAGGAGACATGAGAACGAGTACACATGCAATTTCTTTTCTCTTATGTAGGAGGAGGCAACCAGTACTGCCTTGCTGACAGAGCATCTTGCTCTTTCTCTTGACTTATAATATACAGAGCTCTAAAAACCAAACATCTTTATGAGGGTCTATTACAAGTTTCACATTTTACGATCTGTGGATATTTTTTTATTCCAACCCACTTAGATTGACATGCATAGAGCCTTATAATTTTAGGTATCCTACTCTGTTTAGCATACACTTCAACCTTTGAAAGCTAAGACTTGCTAAATTACATTTCATGGTGGTTACTGCCATCTCTCATGCATGACAGAGGTATGGTTCCCGCTTCAGGAAATGAAGTGTTCCTGTGCTATTTTATGAAACTATAATACAGTAAACAGATATACTGTAGAGCTAAAGGCAAAATTCTCCCAGGAGGAACAGGATTATTTCCCCATTAAAACTGCATAAAGATATTATTTTTACTATTACACTGCAAACACTGAAAAATCAGTTTAAAATATTTTTCCTCCCACTTAAATTTTTTACTAGATTTATTTTTTCTTTTGCAAAAGGACAAACAGAAATGGGACAAACAAATACTCCAAAAACATAATACTCAGCTTCAGTTTTTGGATATCTATGAAATTCACTACAAGCTATACTATGGAGTATGAACTAGAACTAACCTAAGAATAAATCAATGTACTTTTACTCATAAGATGGTGTTTAACTGGAGGACAAGAGTTCTTCTCAATTTTCCAGAAGAGGCTAGAGAGAAGAGAAGCTAGATAAGAGCCTATATCTATTATATAATTTACCTCCGAACTGCATTGGCTTCATATCCTAAATCAAACAAAACCAAAACACACACTACCCATGATTTAAATGAACATGAAAAATAATGGATTTCACTCCAGTGACATGTACTGTGCTAGGAATTATGAAGCAACTTCCCATGGTGCAGTCTATAAGCATTTCACTGTGTTTATTTGTCTTCCATGTTTTGTTACTAAATGCTACTTCCTGCAGTGCCAGTGCTTTTATTGCATAGTGACATTCAGCCTGAAGACAATTATAGCAAGAGAGTGCAGCTCCAATTGATGAAGCTTATTTTTGTAGGGTATAGATATATTATTAACTAGTGGAATACAATGAAGAAATGAGTGGAGTTTGATCCACTACAATCTATACAGTCCTAGGTCTGTGTGTCCAAACTGCATCCTTGCTGACATCAAAGCTGAAGGCCTCAGGCATCCATACCTTGACTTCAACAGGACCTTGTGTCCTCACTGACTGTGCAAGCTCTAGATGGGGACCCAGAGCACCAAGTGTGGTAATTGGTGACAAGCTGGAGTGTATAACACTGGGTGCCAAGTGAAAGTCCAAGGCAAATTTGCTATAAATAAGCCCTTCAGTATACTACACCATTCATACAGATGCACTCCTAGTATCACTGTTGTTACAAAAGTTATTGGTTTGTTCCTGGCTTCCAGGAACACACTCAACGACACATGCAACGTATGCAGCACATGCAATTACATGTGTTCATTACAGTTCATTAGATGGATGATTCAGTGTGTTATATTAGAGCACACAACAGAAGCTTAGGAATTAATCTTTTTTTAAAAAAAGAGGTTCTTTTTTTCTATGAGTCAATGTAGCAGCTTAAAGAATAAAATTGAGGATAGTTTGCACTACTGTTTGGCCTCCAAATGAGAAAGCCCAATGCCAGCATTTTGTTTCCAAATGTTGAATAACATTTGCCTGATTAACATGAAAAACAAAAAACAGAAAAGAGCAGAAAACCTCAGCATGAAGATTAAAAATATAGCACAAAAAATAGGAATATCATCTTGTATTGATTTTAGGCCACTGCAAGCTCCATGATTTCAGAGCAGACCTGGGCAAAAGTAGCCACTGAATCTTACTTACAGAATATCCTTTGCCATCATATCATTATTACTTTCTTCAGGTAGCTGTAGGTATACAGCACTTTTGTTTGTTTTATAGTAAGCTTCAAAGTCCTGCACCCAAGCATATCCTCTGCTTTTGACTTGCATCACCTGGGTCAGCTGAAAAGCAAGCCCATTATTCATTTTGAGATGATGATTGACAAGAAGTCAGCATTGGAAGTTTTCCTTTACACAAGAAAATAGTGCACTCTGCTGAAACAAAATGATATAAAGGGATTTCGTATGCAAAAAAGGAAACAAAGAAACAAAATTATATGGACTAGTTTTTTGTTTTCTCTAGAAAACAAACCAATAACATGTCAGGCTGTCTTGTCAAAAACAAAGAAAACAAATTATTTAAGAGTCGAAAAGGAAGTAGTAATTCTGAAAATGTCAGAGGGATACAATGATCCACTTAGCATGTAATAACAGGTAATTATAATTTGTTAGTAAACTGATGTCCCTTTCTGTAGAAGTTTAAAAGCTTTCATTTTTAGTTGTACTTATAGGAATAGCTGTTCTCCTTTAACCATAAATTACAGAAACAGAAATTCATTTTTGAAAATCTGCATTTGACACCTTCATTTACTAATTTCAAAAGAACTATTCACCTTGAGATTTAAGCCAAAGCATGAACTGTCTTGTCATCAAGAGATATTTCAAGAGCTCTCAGCAAAACTAATAGAGCAAGAATTTCAGAGTCCACAGCATCTGTCCTTTCTGTGTTATGGATTTCACTGACATCATTCCCTTACAAACTCACTAATCTCCAGACCCTCACACACATTAACCAGCATCTTTGCAAGGAACTCCAGTTTCTGTCATTCTTCACCCACGTGCTGCAGATTTTGCTTTCTCTACAAGTTAACACTGAACTGTAGCACATACAAGACTCTGTGATAGATATTTCTCTATGGAAGTCAAAGCTTAAACAAAGAAAAATATTGTAACCAAATCAACAGCATAACTATAGAAATGTTTGCCTCAGGTCATTCTTCCTCCCAGGAAACCCCTTGTCAAATTTCAATACACTTTTTAAACACTGCTTGTATTAGTGATCACAAAACTTCAGCTTTGTTGGTTTTCTTTCTTATTTGAACTTCTAAGTTTCAGGAGTTCGAAACTGCTGTCGACTAGTCTGTAGCACAGCACAGAATCATGATGGGGCACTATCACAGGGAGCATCTACTAGGATTTAAGACTACTTCTTTTTTGAGACAACTAATCATCATTCAGTTTGGCATAGTCAATATATCTGGTCCTCAGGAGAGCCTCTGCTATGCCTACTTAGGTGCTTGTATTCTTGCCTAGATCACCCTTGCTCAGTAGGGAGCATATTCCACTACTACCACAGACCATTTGAAGATCTTAGCACCTGAGAACTACTGACTTAGACTGAAGCTAACAATCTGTAACTGGAAGTCAGTGTTATATAATTCACTATTATTTTATTTATTTATTAACCTATATTCGGGTTAGAAAGTAAAGCTCATGAAGTGCAGGGAGCCAAGGCTAATGTTCATTTCAAACTTGCAGCAGGTACAAATACTGTAGCCTCAGATAACTCAGTAACATTCTTCCCTCTATCAGGCAGCTGAATTGTCCTGCAGACACTTTCCACCTTCCAGGGCACCAAGTATTTTCAAAGGAAATGGTGGGTTGATTCCAAAATTCTACCAAGACTAAAATGAATCATAGAATCATTAAGGTTGAAAGGGACCTTTAGAGATCATCTAGTCCAACCCCCTGCACACACAGGGTCACTAAGGCATGTAGCACAGGGTTTCATCCAAGCAGGTTTGGAACATCTCCAGAGAAGGAGACTCTACAGCCTCACTTGGCAACCTGCCCCAGTGCTCTGTCAACTTCACAGTGAAGAAGTTTTTTCTTAAGTTCCTAAAAAAAGCTTTTGTTAACTTTTTAATTTTTTTCTTTTAAATTTTTGTTAAGTTCCTAAAAGAACTTTTCAACAAGTTGAAAAACTTGTCCAATTATTCTATGCTTTGATAAATGTACGGCAATATCTTAAATATATTCCCCATTCACATTCAAATTTTGCCAACAGTAACAATATAAGGAATAATGAAATGGCATATTCACATTTTATTCAATGGGGCATATTGGTAGAATTAGGCAATTTCCATAAGAATCTGCCTCTGAATATGAAAGAGAGCAATAGCTGTTCAAATTTACAAGTCACTTTTTAAAATAAAGTTATTGAAAGCTACCTTTTAAAATAAAAGTTTTTTTAGTGATATTCTTCCCAGGTGACAGATCACGCTAACACGACAGACTTCCTACTTTACATAGTTTTATCTTCTGCCTTTTCCCAGAGAAAATTAGCAAGTCAGGTCAAAATCAGACACAAAAATGAAAGTAAAAATCACACTAGTATTAAAGAGTCATTTTGCAGAGTGAAACCATACTGAGACCCATTTATCTATGAAAGTCTCAGCTTGTAAGGCATCTGTAAAAAACAATTTTATGAAGTTTCCATGCTCAAAATAAGTATGCTCTAGGTAATTGTCAGCTGTCAGCTTTGTCATGTATCACAGCCAATTTTCATTTCACTCTCAAAGTTCTTATTAAAGATAATTCTTGTTACAGTATTAGATGCAGGAGAATGTAAAGACAACACTCAAAGATTATATGACCTTGCCCCATATTCAGGGTATCCACTTTAGTTCCCAGACCATTGATATGTCAACTGTCACTCAGTTTCTTCCACAGCAACTTTGCACTTTGGGCTGACCACTTTCAACACTTCTCATAAGGGTCTAAGATCTGAATCTGAAAAGGAAAACTCCCCTGAACAGATCAGATAAGTATCCAAGAGTAGTGTATTGAACAGACAGGTCTGCAGAAAATATTTATAAAAAAAATCTGACAAAGCTCTGGAATATCAATATCTCTTCAGTTTCTTAATTTTACATAAGTAGATTTGATCTGTCAAGAAATAATACTTAAAAACCTTTGATCTGCAATTTACAGACAGAAAATCATGATTACTGATTATCAAAATATCTCTTGATCTTAGGAAGAAACTCTATGATATACACTTAATTATTGCAGTAATGAATTGGTCTGCATTTCCTTTTTCAGAGGAGAGCAAGTAATTTAGCCAAGCAGGTCACCAAGCTTGCCAAAAAGCTTTAAGGTATTGGCTCAAAAAGTAAAATCAGTGTCAGCACAGAAAAAAAAGTCAGTCTAGGAGAAAAATCACTAATCGAAACACTTCAAAATTTGTAGACATAGAGATGAATTGTGCGGGAGGTTTCCTCAATTTCTTTTTCTGTTAATGAAATCAAATAACTTGGAGTCATAGCGAATACTGAGTAAGAACACTTCACTGTCTAATAAAAATTCAGTAACATTCAGAAGATAGCTAATACATTTACTGGACACAAATTAATAAATTCAGATTACTTCTCAAAACATTCCCATACATGTATCAATATGACATGAGACATTCATTTAGAGTGGTTAAGCTGAAAATAGACAGAAATGCTTAAGCTGCACTGCAGAGCAAAAGAAAATTAATTAGGTGCTAATTTAGTTACATTTTCTAGCCCATATATTTTTAGGTTTGTAACAAACTAGTTAAAAATCTCAAAATTAAGGATTTATTTTTTTTACTAGGAAACTCCCTGAAGAAGTAAACTTGTTTGGAACTATTCCTGAGCAAAATTATGCAATCTTTTAAAGGGATATTTTCTAATAATTTTAAAAGATAATGTTGTTTATACACATGCCTACTATAAGCAAATAAGTTTTATATAGTTCCAAGTGGGACTTGCATGAAAACATTTTTGTAAAGATGGGTAAGGACAACTAAATGGTTACATTATGCTAATTTCATGCCCTTTCTCCACAGTCTGTTTAATTATAAACTATTCACAATCATAAAGCAAAGAACAAAACAGAATTAAAATTCCAGCACTCAACCCTGATGAGCTGATGTTCATCATTAGCATAAAGCTCCCAGCAGATGATACCAATTTATCCTTTTATACACTATGTGAGTAGCACCTAGGTACGAAGGAAATCAAATTACTGAGGGAAAATAAAACTGTCCTGAGAACTGAAATATTGATCCATTGTGATCTACTGGATCACTAGAGATGGAATCATCTAACTAGCAGATTAAACTTTGTAAAGTTCTTAACTGTCAAAGATATACACAGGGGTAATGTATAAAATAATAATATTTAAATAGTAATACTGAAGTATCTCATAATTATTGATCAAATTGATTAAAACTCTGAAGCCAACCTAATAGGTCAGGTTAGTTATTAAAAAGACCTTCCTAAAATTCAAGAGTTAATCTGAAGACTTAAGTGAATGCAAGTGCTGGGTGTGGAAAGGCTAGATGTAGAAACTAATTAGAAGTAGGAAGTATAGTTTCCAAAAAAATCAGACCAGATACAATAAAGTGAAAACTTGATACTAACTTCTTAACTCTTCCTAAGTTGTCTCCAAATAACTAAAAGACAATAGAGCAATACTGATTTTGAATACTTTTTCCTAAACAACCTATGGAATTTAAATCATTCCATGGTTAGTCTTGTCGTCAAAAAGTTTTAGAGCAGTGTTTCAAATATTCTCAATGTTTTTGCTGTTAAGAGAAAGTGAAGCACAATTGTAGCACTTTATGTGACAATCATTATGTATCTTAAAGGTTTTCTCACAATAAGTTTCTCAGATAGACAAACACAGATGATCCCTGACCAAAATCTTAGGATGAAATGCAGCAGGCAACACTGCTTCCTTTCTACCCAATAGGAAAAGAGAACAGGGTTGCAAAATTAAAGCTTTCTAAGACAAAAGTACAAGTAGGCTTGAACAAAGATTATTTATCCACACTCGGCAAGTTTCTGGTATGCTTTTAGACTTTGGAGCTCAGTGCAGAGTAGACAAAAACAACAAGCTTTGACAAACTATTGCTGCTGTCACATACAGTAACTCAGTATCTGAATACAACCAATGTCTTAGCTGTATCTGATTAAAAAAAACTCAGCTAAATTTCTACAACATAGATTAATAATAATTTAAGCCTTTCTTCCTCTCTCATGCTTTTTGATATTTTCATACATTCAGCTTATTATTCCAAAATTGCAGAAGGCAGCAAAGAAAAAAGAAGGGGCCAGTGCTCAGTGGGACCTGAAGTCTGCTAAAAGGATATACAAGAAAAGCACAAGGTACTCCAGGACTGAAAAATAGCTCACTGGAAAAAAAATTAAGAAGCACAAAAACAATTAGACATAAACAGCTCCCTGACAGCAGGTGGGATGCACCCATGGTACTGGAGGAGTTAGCTAGGGTCCCTTCAAGGTTACCCTGTGATCTCTGAGAGATCATGGGAATGCTGGGAAGTTTCTGAGGACTAGGAAAAAAGACAGACATACTTGTCAAGTTGAGAAAAGAAAGAGGAAAGGATCCTGCGAACCATCTGCTTGTCAGTCTCACCGCAGTTCCTGGGAGTATAATAGGTCAGCTCTTTCTGGAAGAAAGTTCACAGAGGATAAGGAATCTGTGTGGAGCTGCTGGCATTGGTCTGTCAAGGGCAAATTGTATTGAACTCTGTGGTAGTTAGGTTTGGGGGCCAGAAGATGTCGCGCTGTACGGAACGGCAGGGCCTCTCTCCTGGTAGCCAATAGCGTTCGGTTTGTGATGTAAGCAGGCGGACGTGACGTTGTAAAACCTAAGCTATATAAGGCTGTGTCACTCATCAATAAATGCCATTTGCCGTCCACCACATTGGTGTCTGTGAGCTGATGGACCGAGCGGCCTGGGGTTGGTCGCCATGCCTACGTGAGGCAATAAGTGGTGCCGAAACCCGGGAATTCGCCTAGGTCGGGTGAATGGCGGTCGGACGGCTGGACCAGCCCGGCGAGGGAGGTCAGGGAAGGAGGTTCCTGACCAGGACCCACAAGGACCATGGAAGTCCTTGCGAAGGTCATGTCCCAATTGTATGAGCAGTGGGAGATTGATTGGAAGCCGAAAGATTTTATTCTCACCACTGTGAAGCTTTTACGGCTTGGGGTCGTTGACCCGCCGGTGGATATTCTGCACCCAGAAGTGTGGTACAACTGCAGTAAAATGTTACCTGAGGAGGCCGGGGGTGCCGCGGGGAACTTGGAGTCTGCGCACTTCAGGCATAGAGCGCCGCCCCACGCGCCCCAAGATGGCGCCGCGCGGCAAGGGGAAGGGCGGGGCAAGAAAGCGCTAGAACCAACAAGCGCCCACAAATGGGAAGGGGAGGGGAGCGCGAGTGGCGGGCGGGGAGCCAATCAGAGCGGCCGGCGGAGAAAACCCCCTCATAGGACGAACACCCTGCTGAGTAGAAGGCGGGGTGAGTCGGGAGGTGGGGGAACGGCCCGCAAGGGAAGTGGGCGGGGCCGGAGCCCAGGGAAAAGGTACCGGGGCCCGGAAGTGGCTGGTCAGTTGAGTTCTGACTCCGGGCCAGACACTAGTGGGGATGAGTGGCTCGTGACTCTTGAACATGAATCTTCGTCATGATCTGATCAATGGTACGCTGTATTTTTGAGTCTCACTGATTATAACAGCAGCATAAAAGAAAGAGGGACCGCGAAGGGGAATAATTCCCCTCATGGATTGGAGAAGAATAAACATTGCATGTGCTGCTTGGGTCCGATCGACTGTGCTAGCATTCCCAGTCTGAGTGACGGATGAGGGACAAAGGGTCCATTCGCCAGTAAACCCTGAGAATATACAAGCAATTGTTAAAGCAATTGCGGACAAAGGACTTAATTCCACCATGGTCTCCACCCTCATAGATGGGGTTTTCGGAGGAGATGACATGCTCCTGTTTGATATAAAACAATTTTGTAGATTGATTTTTGATGGAGGAGGGACGATTGTCTTTAAACAAGAATGGGAGGGCAATTGCGCGAGGCAACTAGCCCAAGTAACAGGGGTGGATCACCCGCTACACGGCTCCAGCCTGCAGCGATTAATGGGTACAGACGCAGCAATGATTACCCCCCAGGCACAAGCCCAAGGCCTGCAGACCCATGAAGTTATGACACCAGCTCGTGCAGCTGGAGAAGCTATTCACACAGCCTCTAGAGCCAAGCCATCACCATGGTCTACAATAAAGCAAAAAGAAAGTGAGAGCTTTACACAATTTGTGGATTGCCTCCAAGCAGCGGTCGACTCCTTGACCCTGCCCGTGGAAGCAAAAGGCTCAGTCGTTACAGACTGCTTAAGTCAGCAGTGTAATTCAAAAAACCCAAAGGAATCATACAACCTTCAGGATAAAACTAACGAAAGCTGTGAGTCTTTTGCCCACAGGACCGGATCATCGAACCCCGCCGCAACCCATACATCCCAATGGCAAGAGAAAATGACAAGTTGGCAAGCATCCCGTCCAAGCCTGGCAATTCCACCCTGCCAGAATCCAGACAACAGCAAAATAGCTTCCACGGGGAGGAAGGGCGTGATGCCTTTGGGTGGTCTTGATTTTGGGGTTTGTTACTGTTTGAAAGGCAGAATCAGATTACAATCACCAGCAGCCATTCAGGTGGGGCCTACAGGACCCTGTAGGCAGTTGAAAGATAAACATAACAGTAGGAGCCCCAACTTTTATGATAAAAGAATAGTGACTTATTCCCAAGATCAGCTGTGACTCACTGAGGAACATATTGGTGCCCCAGCTCAAACCCCGGAAAGGGTTATTGTAACTATCCGGGATGTTATTTTTGTGGATTTAGGGATGTGAGACCATTGTAACAAGCAAGAGATGGACACCAGAAAAAGAGAAAGGGAAGCCCAACAAAGGTGGCTTGAATCATGGTTTAACCATTCACCATGGTTAACCACTCTGATATCTAACTTGATAGGGCCGATCACAATGGTCATGATGGCACTGATCTTTGGACTCTGTATATTGAATAGGCTCGTGTTGTTTGTCAAGAACCATCTGGAGAAGGTTAACGTTAATAGAACACCAACAACTGTTTTAAGAGGATATCTATTCAGTGTTACCCGAGTTATCCCTGAATTACCCCAAGTTACACCCCATTGTTACTGGTTACTCCTTAATTTCCACCCGTTTGTTATGCCTTACTTTTTTTACTCAGGTTTATGACATATATATATTTTTTAAGATTGTTAATAGCATTTGTTGTTGCATTTTGGCTAATTTTGTTATGCATAAGGAGGGGGGATATGTGGTAGTTAGGTTTGGCGGCCGGAAGATGTCGCGCTGTACGGAAAGGCAGGGCCCCTCTCCTGGTAGCCAATAGCGTTCGGTTTGTGATGTAAGCAGGCGGACGTGACGTTGTAAAACCTAAGCTATATAAGGCTGTGTCACTCATCAATAAATGCCATTTGCCGTCCACCACATTGGTGTCTGTGAGCTGACGGACCGAGCGGCCTGGGGTTGGTCGCCGTGCCGTTCCTGAACCAGGTCGCCACGCCTACGTTAGGCAACAAACTCATCCACTAATGTCCTTTGATGAAGAGAGTTAGTTTGTGGAGAAATAGAGGATGTTTTTTACCTTCACTTGAACTCACTCTCACACAAGCATTCTTACAGTAAATTAGTGAAATACAGACTTACCAGGGGAAAACTTGCTTGACTACCAGGATCCAAATGTTGTTATCAGAAGAACAACAAAATCTAGTGGTGTTCCTCAGGGAGTTAATACTGGGGTCAATACTTTTAGTAGCCAGAAGCACTCATTACAACTGTTTCTACATATGCCAATGAAGTGCTCATTTTGAATTGTCCTGTCTCACGTACAACCTTGCTCCAAAGAAAATTCCACAGCTGGAATAGAGTTTGACATCAGAAGTTATATACAGAGTCCTTCCCTACCCCTTATTTAAAGTCACTAGAATGTGAAGAAAATGACAAGCAAAATTCAAAGGCTAAAACATTTTAATTCTGAAGAACTGATAAACCGCATCATTCACTTACTCTCCTTTAGCAGCAATTTCTGCCCAAGATCACTACATCTACAACATGAATCTTCGTCATAGATCTGATCGATGGTATGCTGTATTTTTGAGTCACACTGATTATAACAGCACCATAAAAGAAAATTTTAGGCAGTAGTTCTCTGTTATGAAAATTTCAATTGAAAAAGAGTAAAAACTTCTTTTTGGAGCTATATAATATGAAAGGGTAGGGAAAGTAGGAAGGAATAGGTAAATCTGTGGTAATAGCAAAAAATGAGTTTTAGGGTTGTTTGATAAGTCTTAAATGAGATATACTTTTAGAAGTGCTGAATATCCTTTCTGAGAAATAACCACTTTTGTATGATGCAGGTAATGGATAGCAACGAAAGACTAAAAAATAGTGATTATCTTATTTTTATCTTGGCTACATCTTCTAGATCCATAACAAGATCTAAGCTAAAAAGCCAAGCATATTTATTTGGGTGTGTGGAGGAAAGAAGGGACATGTCTGATACTTGACACGTCATGGGTCTTGACACATCCACAGACAAAGCCATTTCCAGTCTGATTTATACTATTTCACAGAATCGAAGAATCACTAAATGGTTGAGGTTGGAAGGACCTTTGGAGATGATCTGATCCAATCTCCCTGCTCAAGTAAGGACACCTACAGCAAGTGGCACAAGGTCGCATCCAGGTGGGTTTGGCAGATCTCCAAAGGAGATTCCACAATCTCTGTAGGCAGCCTGTTCTAATCTTGAATTTATTTTTGAGTCCAGTTACTTGGTGACAGTGCTTGTTTTCTGACATTTCCAAAAAGCACAATACTCGCCAGAATTGAAAATTTGTAATTCGTAAGAATTCACAGCACAATAGTTTTATCCTTTCATTCTTTATTTTTGAGAAAACACCATATTCTTTCTTCCTCTTTCCTCTTTTCCACATCTAGGCAAGTAGCTTTTCTTAAATCTGCTGAATTTTGGAGGTGGTAATGAATAAGAAATATGAATTCTATAACTTTAATTTTTTGACCCACAAAAGTTTCCCATGTTTACATTAAACAAGTGCAAAGGAAATAAAGTATAAGTTTCTAAGGCTACACCATGTATTTGATTCATTTCTGGTACAGGAAGAAAAAAGTTTGCTTGTGTTTTTGTAACATATTTTGGAACATGGTGTTCTTATAACTCCACCAAACTATGAATCCACATAGTTTACTGTTTTAGATTGCTAGAGCAATAACAGACACAGATTGTAGTGTTAGGTCCGTTCTTCGAATCAGTAGAGAAGGACAACCCCACCATCGAGAGAATCTCTCAGAAGTGTGGTTTATTTGGCAGCGAAAGAAATAAAGATAATAATACCGGCTAGCTGGGGTCTGGGCTCATCCCACACAGGGGTTCTGCCAGTGGACCCCGTAGTAGTCCAGCGCGAGCCTTTTATGCTAATTTTCTTTTTTCTTATCTTCATGCTCCAGTTCCTACTGGCCGGGCAGATAGCACCATCTTATGTGAATACAAGCAGTTTCTTGCAATGCCATGCTAACATAAGCATAGGCTCCATTATACAATTTCCACAAACTCAGTTGCAATGCCATGCTAACATAAGCATAGGCTCTGTTATACAGTTTCCATGATCTTAGTTGCAATGTCATGCTAACATAAGCATAAGCTCCAAGCATCCTGTTTAACCGTTCACTCCCCCCTCCACAAGCGTCCTGTTTAACCCGTCAGTAGTTCTGCAACAAACTAGACATCCTATACCATTGGCCTAGTTCCACTTCCTAGCCGCCTTGGGAAGAGCATACCTTATACATACTTTAAAATGATTGCAATAATATTTTACACTGACCAGTTCCAAGGTGATAAGGAACAGAAAGTTATTCCATGAAAGACTTTACTCCGTACAATGTTGCTAATACTGGTCTTCCTTCTCAAACATTATTACTTGTTGAAAGCCATGGTGGGAAAGCAGTCCAAATCAAATGGAAAAATACCATGGAAGTGCGTACAAATAAGAATGTATAATAATGAACTAATAATGCTTTACAGAATTCACCTTTAGAAGTAGGTGACATATTTGGTGTTTTCTATTAAATTTACCGAAAGGGCCTAACAGGAAATTATAGAACATAATTATTTAATTACAGGGCAAAAATAAATAGCAGTGTATTACTGCTACATATAACAGTGTAATAGTCTGGAAGTTAGGCACATCACCTGAAAACAAACAAACAAAAAACACCCTTGTCTTTTGGGAAGGACTAACCATGACTGCTACTAAATTCCCTGCGTTTGTAATTCTCTTGCTTAAAGTCACTGGGTCATTCCTGCTTAAAGTCACTCTCCAGTCACTGGGTTTATTGCTTTCCAAACGTGGCCTCATCAAGACTAAGCAGAGCAGGATCATCTCCCTTGGCTTGCTTGCAATGCTTGTCCTAATGCACTGCAGGATACCATTGGCCTTCTTGGCCACAAGGGCACACTGCTGCTTCATGATCTGCTTCTCCACCAGAACTCCCAGACCTTCTCTGCAAAACTGCTCTCCAGAAGGCCAAACCCAAACCTCCACTGGTGTGTGGGTTTATTCCTCTGTAAGTGAAAGGCTGCACTTGCCGTTGTTTAACTTCATGAACTTTGTTGAACTTCATGAATTTCCTTTCTCCTCAACTGTCCAGGCTCTTGAAGTTCTCTCTCAATGGCTCCACAACCCCCCTGATCTGTTAGCCACTTCTCCCAGTTTTGTGTCCTCAGCATACTTGCTGAGGGTACAGTCTGTCCTCCATCCAGTTCATTGACTGGACTGAATGATTGATACAATTGAATGATACTAGAACCAATAATTACCCCTGGGGCACACTGCCAGCTACAGGCCTCCAACTGGACATTGTGCTGATCACAACCCTCCAAGCTCCACCATTCAGTCAATTTTTAATCTACCTCCTTGTCTGCTCGTCTGTCCTCCATTCCCAGAGCTTACCTATGAGAATATTATGAGAGACCATGTCAAAAGCTTTAATGGATATAATTAATGGATTAATTGATGGATTTGATATAGCATCACTGATGCCCTAAGAACAAAATCTGTACTGATAGTGTCTAGTGACATTGATTTTATCACTTCACATTAATTCCTTCACACAGAAGCAAATGTCAATAAATGTCCAACAATGTAACACCACAGAAATCAGCCTAAGCAGACATTGTAGCCTGTGACCTATAAACAGATGAGGAAGACAATCCAGTAGAAACTACAAGGCAAAACAGTATTGAGCTGAATGAGTTCTTTTCTGGAGGAGAAAAAGTATGATTTATTTTAAGCTCACCATCATTGTTTGCTAACCTTGATCATCATGTACAATATTATTCAAAAAAAAAAACTGATAGAAGTAATGAAAATCTAAATGCAACTGCAGCTCAGATTTGTTTTCATTTTGGACTTCTTATTCAAATATACATCATGTGTATTTGGGACAATGTTAAAACTATCATTACAATAACAGCAGCTTCATTGTTCAGAAAGCTTTGAAATCTACCAGAGGGAGCCATTCCAAGAGAAAGAGTAAATTCTTAGGCCTCATCAAGTTTTTGAAACACAAAGTATTCTGGAAAGCCTTTAAGCTTTCTATGCACTAAAGAAAAAATGTTTCAGGTTGTTAAGTCTTCCATTTCAACTTTGATGAAGTAAAAAGGACTCCACGGTGTAAGGTGCTAGTGGCAGGTGAAAAAAGGCCATAAGCCTCTCAGAAAAGAAAATATATGTTCTAGACAAATGAACCATGGTCCATAATTTATCTTTACTGAAACACTTGCCACACCACAGCATGGGAAATATTAATAAATCTGGAAAACACAAAGCTCATGAAAGGGATTCTAAGATAAATTTAAGTGTATTAAAATCAAATAATATATAAAGGAGTTAGATAAGAAGTGTCAAGAGGAAAACTACTGCCCCACAGGAAATCATCAACCAAGTAATTCAAGGCCTTATTTTGAATTTGATGCTATCTGCCATTTTCACCAGCAGTTCTGCCAAGGTACTAATTATATGCAAAGTGGAAAATCACTGATGATACAGAGGAAAGTCAGCAAAAGATATGGGAGGAATTAAATGGCCTGAAGGAGAGGATTCATACTATGTGTTGAAATTCCACTGCATGAAGTACCAGGTTTTGTAATGGCTGATTTATATAAGAGGAATTTCTGTGGTAACGGGGAAGTCTTCAACTAGAAGTAACTGGAGAAAGAAAAACTAGTAGGTATTGATTGACCACATAGTCCTGACATGTTGCAGGATAAAAAAAACAAATTCAATGCCAGAATGGTATCTTGCTAGTAGAGATAATGGAGTATTTATACCTTCACGTAGGGTCCTTCAGTATTCCTGAAGTCAAAGTTCACATCAGCATGGCAGGCTGTTGTCTAATTAATTTTTTCAGAAACTGTCAGAAATCAAAATAAGTATTCCTCACTTTTCCTCTTTCCAAGGTGAAAATGACATTATATAGAGTGACTTGATAAAAATACATACTTAAAATTAACATTTAATGTTATCTTTCAGCTCTTAAGACCAAACAGAATGAAAGTCTCCATGGCAGAGACTTGATACACTTGAGGTCGAGCAAAAAAAACACTAGCAGAATTGCAGACCCATCTCTTATCTGTTCTGCCCTAACCTTTCACTTAGGCTCTGCCTTCATAATTTACTAGTAGTTTTATGATGGCAAAAACACAATTTACCTAGGGCTGCAAATCTATCAGACCACTGCTTTATGTCATGAAGGAAGAACTTTCAAAGCAAAAACTATGTCCTGATATATGACAATTTAGACACATTACAATTTTCTCTTCAAGTATTTACTTTTCAGAAAGATCATTTTGTCTAATGAGCCATATGAGAACTCTGCATTTCCACCCAAGTTTCCAAGACTACTGAGTACCTTTAAACCACGAGAGGTGCTCATCTAGAAAGGCAGTTCTCTCTTGCTTTGTTGAGTCAAAGACCTCTTCTCCATTCAGGGTCAGAAAAAGCCCCACTGCTCCTCCCAAGTTCTACAAACTATAACAATTCCTCCTTCCTCATAAAAGTCACATCCAATTTCAGATTCTATCCAGCAAACATCTGGGTAAAAGTTATATGGTCCCACTTATTACCAATGACTGTATCAATCCTATGGTTGGGAGACAACATGCCCTGATTACCTGTTATTTACATGATTCACTGTAGTCTTGAATTCAGCACAGTCTTAATAACAGCTCCAGATCTTATTTTTAAGGATCACAAAACAGCTTACACGAGTGTTTCCCATTGCTCTTGTTGGGGCTCGCTCTTCTCCATCACCTTCACACCTAACTGGCTTCCACTCTTTAAACCACTGCTTGCTCCTGCCCCCATGTCCTGCCCATAGATACTGCTGCCATTACCAGTTCAAAACACATACATGAATGATATATACAGAGAGAGAGAGAGATACATGTAAAACTTGGCAAAGCTAACTATAGTTCTGTTCTTTTTACATATATGTGTATATATGTGTATATATATATACATGTATATATAAAGGACTAGGATGTTTTTCTGGGTATTGTTTCTCTGGGATAAACCCTGCTTTTCAAATCAAATAAGCATTCCTCTGACACAAACAATAGCTATTCTTCTGAAAACAGATAAGTTTACAATTTCTCATGTATACATTTTACATACATTTACACACATTTTGAAAGGAAACACCACAGAGAACATGATGTGCATTGATGAACAGAGATTAAAAAGTCAAAACAAAAAATACAAAGTTATTTTCAGAAACAGGGTTCTCAACACATCATAAAAAGTTGTACACTGACTGCTGGTATCAGTCTATGTAGACAGATTAATTAATGTTTGTAGAAGCACTACATGATACTTTAGGAAAACCTGAAACCACCTGAGAAATAACTAGAAAATACAAAATACATCAAAATAAAGCAAGTTTTAAAAGGTTGTGTAAATATTTTCTTGTGGTTAAAAAAATGTAGTTTTAATCATTTTTTGTGCAAAATAAAAAGCTCATTGCTCGGATATATGCAAAAGGAAAAAGCCACTCAAAAATGGTTTTCCATTTGCTTGGTGGTTTGCCAGAAATGAATTCTATTTTTTATATTTCAAAATTAAAAAAAAAATTTCATCAGCAGTAGGACTTCACAAATTGCCTCCCACACCTCCCTAAGGCAGAGCCAGATTCACTCAGCATGTGCCCAGGAAGCTGAAAGGTCATTAGCACACAGATCAATTTGCAAGGTCTTGATGTAGCAACACATTCTGCAGAGAAAGAGATGCTCCCAAACAGTAGAATTGTTCTTCAAGACCACATCCTTAATAAGATAACATTTTTTTCCTCTTCTCTTTTGCTAAGCAGAATAAACATTGGTTCACACAAATGTTGCACTGAAAGGTTGAATATCCAATTCATAGGAAAGGCACTGACAGCACTCAGACTTCTGCATCATCCACAAATACATACAAATTAGTTGGATCATACTTTTAGCAGAAAGCTCCACAACCATCAGCTCATTAATTGCCTAGGGCTATTCTCACATTTTCCACTTCCACAGCTTCAAGAATTTTTCATTTAAAAATTTAAAGCCTTCAATGGCTATTCTTGAATTAAGAAAAACATATCCAGATTATTTTGGATCTATGTGCCACCTTTAATACTACTGACAGTGTTGATGTACATTTTCACATATATTTAAAAAGAATAAATTTAAAACATATTAGAATAGTATCCACCTAACAATCAGATCACAGTTGCTGATATTTATGTAATTGACCAACATATTTCAAACAAACAGATAATTCAGGGAGCCTTGGAAGAAATCTGAAGAAGGCTCCATGCTTGAATGCTAAACTTCCTATCTTCTTTTTGTAAAAGTTCAGTTCTGTATAATTCAGGATATTACCTCTCCCCACATTTTTTTTTCTTGTGTCATTAGAGTATTCTCCAGTTATCATGATGTATATTTTATTTACATATATCAGCACTCATTTGGCAGTGCATTCAAAATAACTGTTTCTGAGCACCAGTTTAACCAATATGTTGGTTGTACAGTTTCTCAAATTGATGTTATAATAGTTGATTTAAAACCTTCTGCCTGTCTGGACTAGCTTGGACTCAAACTCAGAGGTGAGAAGCCCATGCTAGGACAAATATTCTACTTGGATATCAAAAGAATTTAGTTGCTTCTGAGCAGGAAGACATACATCAATTTCTGATAAAGTAAACAATGAGCATTATTCCAAGGTAAACTAGTGGATCAGAATCTGGTGCTTGTCAAAGTGGAAGTTTTTCCACCCCTTGCTCAAGGTTTTAATACAAAGAAAAAGAAAGGGAGATAGATGAGAAGAAATAAAGAAGTCTCTACATTTATCATCACCTACTCACCTCCCAAAAAAATCCACACATTTTTTAGATTCTCAAAATTATCTGGCTGAAAGCCAGAAGTATTTTACAGTGATTATCAGTAAAAATAAAATAAAAACTCCAACATTATGTTTTACTAATGCAAGGAATATTATTACCACAAAAAAAGTCTTACTCTGAAAGTTTTTCATTAAAATATAGCTTTTTAATAATTTTTCCTTCTCTCTTGCAACAGCTTTAAGGAAAAAACACTTAGGCAGCTCTACTGAAAATTATTCATTCACACGATACTTTGCTGTCATTATGATTAAGACCATACAACTCTGCTGAATGAAAGCCAGACGCTTTCTTGGAACTCCCACTGCTGGACAACAGCTAATTATGACCCTCAAGTTTCTTTTGTTCTATGTCATTAGAGATAATTCAGCTCCATCATTACCATACCACTACCATAATTCAACAATAAGGACAGATTTTCTGTTTTTAAGGCATGGAGAAAATACATATTAAAGTACTTTAAAATACCCTAAGCTAAGTATTTTTATTATTTGGAGTATAGCTATCAAAAATTAACTCTGCAGTAAATAACATCTTTGACACTAATGACCCCAGCATGTTTGTTACAGCAACACAGAAGTAACATATCACATGGAGTGAATGACACTGCGTGTAGGATGACACTGTAAAAACAAGGGCACTTAGTTCCAAAAAACAACGTATCCAAAAAGAACATTGAGTTATACTCAAAAGTATGTGATCCAGCAACATCTAGAATAAGCCATGGAGCCCTAGCCTTTTTGCTATTGAAGCCCAATGTCAGTAGTCATCATTTAGTCAGAGGTCAGAAAAAGGCCTTTCACCTTCAGAGGTTATGCAATGAAGCAAGTCACCCTCATGATCTGTGCACAGCATCAGAAGGGAGCAATGAAGATGCCACAGGCAATTTCTTCTCCATGGTGGCCATGTATGGAGAGCACCTTTGCCAGAGCAAACTTAGCAGCAGGTTTAGAAAAGGACAGAGACTTAACAATGTTCCTCCATGGGAGAAGCGCAGCTCAAGGAAGGACTGATTACTAGTTGTCACATGAGCCAGTCAAAGCTTTGAATCCAGTTACCATGATGTTCTGGCAGAGCAGATTTGATGCTTTTCTGGTGATGAAGTACATGGCATCAGGACTTCCACAAACATGGCAGGTCCTGAAGATGCACACAAACAACGTGTAAGTCACATGCTGCAGCACTGGGATTTCCCATCAGGGAAGGGTGGTTACATATTCAAGAGATGCAAAACAGACACAGACCAAACCCAACAAGATTTCCAAGAAAAAAAAAGAGGCAGTCTGTGTATTTTTTAATTTGTGTGGTATCCTTGGCAAAACCCACTCACAATTTACTGTCTACTAAGATAAAAGAATCACACTATGGAGTATGTTTCCCATCAAAATCATTTCAGAAACATCTTGGCCAGAACATTTGTGCTAGCAAAAGTAGATTTTGTTCTCTCTGAATTGTCTTTAGAGGTCCTCTGCCACCTCCACCCACCATCTGGATTTGACCAATAATAGTCTGCTTTTCTAGTTGCCAGGTTTGAGGGTTTTTCTTTTCATTTTTGTGGGTTTGTGTGTGTGCTTTTTAGCTCTCATTTCCTAGCTCATATTACAATGCCTATTCTTTCTCAAAGCAGCTAGCAGGAAACTTAAGAAGTTCTTAGATGCAGCATCACCTGTTAGAATCTTTACTTCTTTCCAGGGAAAAAGCTGATTAAATAAACCTTGTTAGTACTCTGTGTTCATGACCATAACACAGCCAGTATCACTTAAAAGTTAAAGGCTAGATTGCAAAAGGAACATATGAAGTTCTGAGTCCTAAAATCTGAGCTATGGACAAAGACCTACTCTAACATAATAAATGCTGAGAAGCCCCAAGTAGTAGTTTAAGGAAAAGCATCTACAGGTATCAGTTTGGTTTTCTGCCATACTAACTTTACAGAATCCCAAATTGAAGCAAAGTTTAGAGATTCCTTTGCATTTCTAGCTGACAGGATTTCTTTGGCCATCTAAGGAGACACGAATTATGCCTGAATATATCTGGTTATAGGAAAACAGTATCAATAGAAATTTTGGTCCATCACACAGTCTCACTGAGCAACTATTTAACATCTCTTGGCTATCCACATAAACTACCTTATGTCCTAAAAGGCAGAGAGTCCTGAAAGTCAAGGGCAGCAAGAGCCTTTTTTCTTTTTCATTCTGAAGAAATAGGAGGACCTTCTGGGAGCTATCTCTACATTATTAACATGGAGATATTACTCACTAATTTTACTCAGTTCTCTTAATAAGTAGCACTTCATTAGTACAAATGCTGCATATATTATATTAAATAACACTGTCTTCAGTAGATCTTACTGAATGAAAGCAAGTTTTAACTAAGAGATTTGTTAAAAATAACTTTTCCCCCTACTTTCCATTTAGCATTAATTATTTTTAGGATATCTAAACAGACAAAAGAATTTCATTTTCTTCCATCATAACTGAATTGTACTTTATGATACTTTATCAGCCAGCCTGCTTTGTCACTGTGGCTGACTCCACACAACTTCCAAGTAAAGTATAAATTATCTGTCAATTATGGAACAAAATGAAAGACCATCACTACCTTCAAAATATTGATTAGCTTGTGTTTTGGAAAAAAGAAACTCTAATTACAGCAATGTTCAGTTCTTATGGCAAAGTAAGAGTCTTGATGTAATCCTTCCTCTTCTGCAAAAAGTCTACATGGGTAAAAAAAACATTTCCAAAAAACATCATCTACCTGATATCAGTGTAATTCTAGTTTTTTAAATATTTTTCCCATAGCCTTCCATGATGCTGCTTCAGAAAGCCTAGATCTGCACTCACAGTTAGAGTAGTATACCTTCAATTGTACTATTTAATGGATAGTCAGGCACAATAATGCTTATCATGCCTGCAAAACTATCATTTGCAGTCACTTAGAGAAAGACAATTATTTCTCTGTAACTAAAATCTATGCACTGTTTATGCTAGGCAAATATCTGATATCCTTCCCTGTACATGAAGAATTTTACTACTGTAAAATGCCTCCTCACTTTTTCACCTAAATATTCTATAATTATTATATTTCTATGCTGTTATTATATTCTATGATAATTATTACATTATTACATAGATTATATTACTAAATTGTTAGAATAATAAACTCTGAGGGGAAAAAAAAGCTGCAAGCAGTTGTAACACTTATAATAAAAATAAACTCTTAGAAGAGCATTTTCATGGTCCCTTAATATGCCTCTGGAAAGAGCAAGAACACAGCCTCAGGAAAACAGTTTGGACAAGCATCACATAGGAAACTAGTTATCTCTATAGTGAGGGAAATTCAAGGGAAAAACAGAATCAGATTAGAAGCTCCTGGAATACAAGGCAGTTCTGCTACATAACCTTTGATACTATAGTCGCTTAATCTAAACCAACATTTTGCCTCTACTCAGATTAAAATCTTCGTCAGCATAGCCAAAAGCACATCCACAGTTACAGTTTGTCTTCTATAGTGCAAACTACTGCATTAACCTCTAATTTACTCCACTGCTTTACTAAGCTTTGCTACAGCTCAGAAAACAGGGAAAACCCTCCTCCAACACCAGAATCTACTGAAGGGATAAACATATAAAGTATTTTCTTTTTCATATGTACATTAGTTGGTGATACCAGATTATGTCACTATATCTCACTCATACAAACACAATTTCACACATGGAATGTGGAATTTTATGGGTTTTTTTTCCTTATTTTAGCTATCACACAGGAATCTCAGTAAAACTCTCTAATCCTCAAATCACTGAAAAGTGGAACTGAGGCTGAATGAACTCTGAAAGAGCTCCAAAATAGAAGTACTATTCTAAGAAAAGATGAAAGTAAAGGGACCAGAACACAGATGAAATGGATACTGAATTTGCTCAGAATTTAGTTCATGATAGTGCACTCTCAGGCCAAGTGTGTGCAAAGTATCAACCTCCATCAACATTCACTTAATTCATGGTAAATTCTCAGCAAAAACTAGGATACGTTATGCAGTGGGAGACCACAGGGTACAGTCTTCATTTTCCATTTAAATTCTTTCTATTGCTGCTTTTTTATTCAACATCATTGTTTAAAATATCAGTATCTCTTTGCTTCCGACTTCTTCTCCAGCACTGCAGGTAACACTGCTTCATACCTTGAAGCCTCAGAGACCTGAATGAGGGTTTAAAAGAGTAGAAATTGACTAGAAATTGAGAAGCAATGCATTTCTGTGTAGAAACACATTCCTCAGAAAAAGCTGTAGAAAATATGACAGTGCCTCATTTTGACTTCATTTTTGTGCATTCTTAAATTCCTTTACAAGACTGGTCAGGATGAACATTACAAGATAAAGGAGGAACCTCCTTGCACTAGGTGGCTACATGTGCTGGTGAAGGAGACTGTCAGAGAAGAGGGAGGTTGCAATAAGCCCAATAGCTGCATGGCACCTACAACTTTTGCAGACGAGCTAACAGCCTGATTAAAGGGACAGGAAGACCCAGCCAGGGCTTGGAAAGGACAAAAGAATAATTTCTTAGAGACCAAAGGACACTGTGCAGAGTCTCAAAGATACTGAAATCCCAGGAAGCAAAGACTTCCTTACAAGGACAGAGTGGGCAAGGAGTTATACACTTGTTAGACATTGAAGTTTCTGTTTAATAAATCTGCCTTGCAGAAGTTTAAAAAATTCTCCTTGGCGAGCCCAGCTTAGAAAGCCCAGGCAAATCTATCTCAATACTTAGATGAACTCAGAGAATGCAAGTCTAGGGTTTCTGTCATAAGCAGTATAATCCATTCCATATGCATGTCCTCCAACTTCAGCTCCGAGAAGGGTAGACTGTTTGAGCTTGAGCTATAAACAGCTTTCTTCTACACTAGAAGAGGAAGATATGTACAGAAAGCAAAAGTTTGGCAGTCTCTAGTCCTCTCTTCACCTCTTTGTCTGTGAATAGGGTCATAATACGCAGCTGAGTGGTGTCAGCAACATCTGAGTCCAAGAGAGCACACCAATAACCAGTTGAATGTTTCCTACTGTTGACACACTTGAAGTTCATTTGTTTTTCTTTACTATGAAAGTGAATCATCTCTTTAGATGGAAGATTGGAAGAAACTGGAAGAAGAGGCTGAAAAAAAGGTGTTTGACATGTTAAATTATAGTTTCCTAAGGACTGACTTTAAAGCCTCTAAGAAATGTTATGCTCAAGTACTGTTTATCTACGAGGTCCACTGAAAGTGGGTGGGAACACTGTGGCCAAATGTTTGAATACTCTCAAGTGCATTTCGTGAAAAATGATGGAGAGAGTTGTATTTGCCTCCAGACAAAATAAACAGTTTTTCTACTGCTGGCTCCAACCAAGGCATCCTCTGTGTCCTTGAGAAAAATAAATAATCAATCACTGGTTCCTCTATTCATATGCTCACATCTGCAACTACGCTTAACTCCCACTTTTTATGAGAGTGATGAAAATCTTTATTTTAAAAGAAAAGACTGTGTTCAAATAACTGTGCCAGTTATTACTGTTTAGTACACAAGGGCTCCAAAACATATTCTAAGAAACTTCTGGAGTAACTTTGGTGCTCAGATTACAGCACAACAAATGTAGTGCAGGTTTTCAGATGACCAAGTATAACAAACAGTAAGTCTTCCCTGTTGAGAAAAAAAATAGCACTTTAACTTTTTTAAAAAACAGATTTCAAAATATGTATATATATTTATATTTACAGTATGTGTCTAGCTAACTAAGGAAAATTTAAGCAAAGAAGTACTTATTAATTGAAGTGGTAGGGACACCAAGCAGGAGGAGATACTTTGTAATAAATATGATTTTGATTTTACATTTTAAATGTATCTGGATTACAAGAAATACACAATCTGAGTGTCTGCTATTTCTTGCATGCTCTTCTTTACTGAAGAGAAAGTAAAGAGAGAACGGAGTTTTCAAAAATAGCCATATGCTAAGTTTTATTCCTATTTGGCTTTACCAGCTTTGTACTAACCTTCGCCCTAATCATCAATATCTCTCATGAAATTTTGTATCATCAGCTGCAATTTTTTTTTCTTCTTCTTTGTTCCAGTGCAGTAATTACTGCCACTACTACACTTCCAGGTCATTTTAGGGATTCATTCTGCAGGGCACTTTAAAGTAAAAAAATCTTAGTATATGTCTTCCTTATTTATATTGGAGCTAACAGAGGTTGCTTTTCTTTTGCAGTTCTAGGTGTCTACATAGCAACTGGAAGGGGAATCACTAGTAATGAAAACAAACAAAAAAAACATTTATATTGATTACAACATGCCAGTTTTTGGAGGCTGGCTTTTCTTGGCATAAGACTTTTAATTTGAATTTTTTTCCTGAAATGACAATAATGCACAAAAGCTTTGAATGAAGCTAGAAAAGCTCAGACATAAACAATATACTGATCAGTATATGTCTATATGTAGAATGCTAAAAATAAAAAAGTAGAAAAGAACATTTGAGCTTGTAAAATCTAATGAAAAACATTAAGAAAGAGAGTAATGATGCTACAAGGAAAAAGAAATGCTGCAGCCAGAAGAGGATGGTTTTCTAGCATACCTCTAGGACTCCTTCTCATTGCCTTCTTCCAGCTCTCACAAATTTGCTTGTCAGTTAGACAGGCAAATTAAAATATTTCCTCTTTTTCCCAGAGCATAGCTAATATTTCAAGGTGGCAGGAAGGAAGATACAGGGGAGAATCAAAGATGTTACTTCTTTGATTGCAAATAAGTTGCTTACAACAAGAAGTTGCAAATAAGTTTATTTGTCCTAATAATAATTGCTGTAAACTGCATTAAAGGAGCAGATAAGAGTAGATGACTTTTTAATACATATATATATACACACACAGTAAGCCCTTGAACACTCTGAATACTTTGAACACAAATCTGATTAGTGCTTTATGGCTGTCAGCTAGAAGCTGTCCCAGCTTGTGACAATTACACTCAACCCAAATCTACATGACAGGAAAGTAGTGGTTATATTCAGCTGCTCTTCACTCCATCAGTCCTGCCACCATCTCTGAGGTAATTAGAGCAGTGTCAGGATCAAGGAGATGGAATCAATTCTCATCTCCTTTACCAGGGGGACACTTGATGGGAAGTGAGAGGGGAAAATAAGCCAAAATCCTGACAGAAAGCCAACAATTAGGATTTTGTTTGTTTGTTTGTTTTCCCTGGAGTTAAAATCCGTCAGAGTTCCCTTTGGAAAACACTTTCTAAAGCAAAATACTCCTGGCAAATTCTTGATAAAGCCCAGCTGATGAAGCCCAGTGTCCTGTCAAGCCTTTTGGTGATGTCTCAGGCCATGAAAGTGACAATCAGGAAAATAGCTGGGAAAACTCTACAAGTGCTGGAGCTACAGATACAGAAGAGCTCCAAAGCCCAATAATAATCTCTGAAAAGTTGCAGACTACATTGAAGAAAAAAAAATGTTCAGGAAAGCATCTAGAGGACCCCTCCAAGGCTCTTCATTGAAGCACTCACAGATATGCTTCAGTGAAGCAGAAATATTTGGGAAAGAACAGTGTTTCTTCAAATAAAGAATACAGTTGAGTAAGAACAGTGCATTTTGGGAGAAGGAAATGTCTGCAAAGCACGGATTTGAAAAAAAGGATATGATTGTAGCAGCAGGAAAACTCTTCATTTAAACAATACTGCCAACTTTGCAAAGAGTGGTGTTTGTCATGCATAGGCCGTGCTTATCCATGATCTCTCAAACTTGACATACTCTACCCGTTTACATCCTTTATCCTCACAGAATCACAGAATTTTCAATGTTGGAAGGGACCTCTAGAGATCATCTAGAGCATGTGGCACAGGGTGGCATCCAGGCGGGCTTTGAAGACCTCCAGAGAAGGAGACTCCACAACCTCCTTGGCCAGCCTGTGCCACTGCTCTGTCACCATCACTGTTCCCCCTCATCTGCAGGTGGAACCTCCTGTGTTTCAGCTTGCACCCATTATCCCTTGTCCTATCTCTGGCCACCACCGAAAAAAGCTTAGCCCCCTCTTCCTTACAATCCAGTCACAGCCTTATGCGGAAAAATCTCACTGTCCAGAAATGAATGTCCGAAAGGAGACAGAGGAAATCCAAAACTTTATTCGAATAAAGGGAGAGTCCACCGTGCATGTCCCTGTGGAGTCTCTCAGGTTGCCAGGGGACGCAGCCACCCTTTTATCCTGCTTTCCCAGCCACGGTGCTCTCTCCTTTTCCCCATTGGCCAAGGGACTCAGGAGTCATAGCCTGCCCAGACACCTACATCCAACTCTCTGCCTCCCCCCACGTGTTCGCACCTCAGGTCACTTGGCTCCTTTGTGTTTCCCTCACTCCACACTCCCTGCAGTCTCTTCCCCACTCCTGGCTGCAGTCAGTCTCCCACCTGTCTGGGTTCCTTTGTCCTGTTCATTAAAGATACAAACTTGTAGTATGTATTCTACACAGTCTTACAAGCCCAAACTTCTTGTGTGCTTTCCACACAGTCTTACAGTCTTAAACAATAATACAAAAAAAAATCAGACTCCTAATACAGAAGACTATCCAGCTGGTTTACCTATTCCCAGCATCTTGACAGCAGATCCATATACTTTATGAATTTGCTATGATTTTGCAAATAGGAGGATGAAAATTAAGCAGTGACCATCTGAATAGATGACTCCCAACTCATCAATTAAATAAATTCTGCCACATAGAAGACCACAGGAATGATTCATGGCATGGAATGATTCATGGCAGGAACGATGGATGGCAGAGCTCAGAGGATGGTCATAAATGAGGCCGAGTCCAATTGGAGGCCTGTGGCTAGTGGTGTCCCACAGGGGTCAGTACTGGCCCCGGTGCTGTTCAATTTGTTCATCAACAACCTGGATGAGGGTACGGAGTGCACCCTGAGCAAGTTTGCAGACGACACCAAGCTGGGCGGAGTGGCCGACACTCCGGAGGGATGTGCTGCCATCCAGAGGGACCTGGACAGGCTGGAGAGTTGAGCAGAGAGGAACCTCATGAGGTTCA
>JAUBOD010000016.1:1346760-1361709 GCA_032353885.1 Nothura maculosa
CTTGAGGTATTTATAGACATTGATCAGGTCCCTCCTCAGCCTTCTCTTCTCCAGGCTGAACAGGCCCAGCTCCCTCAACCTCTGCTCATAGGGCAGATGTTCCACATCCCTGATCATCCTGCTGGCTCTGCGCTGGACTCTCTCCAGCAGCTCCACAGCTGACCAACGAATCATGCTCATTCGTTTTTGATCATTGCAATTCTCTTCACCTTTTGCAGATCATGCAACTCTGCATGCATGAGTTCCTTTCCATTCACCTCCCTAACTGTGATTTGCCTGATTTCCAGGTGACCCCGTTGAAGGCAAGCATTTATACCAGGACTTATTTATTGTGGCTTTGACCACAAATATGCAGGGTAAGCCCAAAGAAACCAAGGAATTTAGCACTATAAATTTGACTTTCCAGAAGAGCAAGGTCTCATTGCATAAATTGCCTCTTGCAACATTCTTCCAAACCTGTTTTTTTGGTTTTTTTTTTTTGGTTTTTTTTTTGAATACTTTTGCTTGTTTATTTACATGGGCTCAGGTGGCATTTTTCTGGCTTATCACTAAAAGATGAGATTGCATAAAGATAATGGGCTAAAACTGTATTTACATTGTAAACATATTAAATATGCAACTCAGAAGTAAATTTGGATTGTAACAGCTGTCTACTATGTACCTGTTGCAAATAATACTCTCATGCTGACAGATGGAATTTCTCAGGTTTAAGGGCAATCATCACCTTCCCTCTTCTGGGACTGTGCCTAATATAATGGTCTTTTCAATCATTCTTCAGCATCTAAGGAATCTCCAGTGCTGAAGGGTATCTGTACAAGGCCAACTTTAGAGCGTTCATTGTAAGCTGAAGCACAAAAATGCAAGTCAAAATCTAGCTTATTATCTAAAAATGTCTTTGAGATGTCATTGATATCATTGATTGGATTTTGAACCATTTGTAATAAAACATGTTAAGATTCTAGACTTTAGTATGATTGCTTTAGAAGATGGGAAATAATGGTGAAATTCAGATCTGGGTTCAGGTTACTCATTTGGTCCTGGAGAATTGATATGATGGAACTAATATCTGGGTGTGTTTTATATTTATTCTTTCGATCATCTGATTTATCAAAATATGTCTTTGTTTCTGTTTTTAATATCACTATTAGTCTATTCTTCATTTTCTTAGCAATGCAGAGAGCATATATATGTTGAAATAGATAATTTCAGTTATCTATTGAAATAGATAAAACCCTTACATTAAATATTCTTCTGTATTTATAACCTCTCAGATCATACTTTTTTACTGTCTAGGAGAGGGAAGTGGAACTGGAGGGAATAGAGCTCACACTAGTAGAAATCAAAGAATTAAACAGTAAAACGAGAACTTCATGGCTGAACAGAGAGAAAGATGGATAAGTTAAGAAACATATGAGACCAAAGCAAAGACAACCACTGCAAGGGTGTTCACAAACCTAAATATATATATTTAATATCAAGGCTAGGATAACACATTCTGAGGCAAAACTCAGACGTTATTAGTCTAGAAAAAAATCCATCAACAAAATATTTTTCTTCCTTTAGTCAGATATTCTCTTAGGTTTTCATGATAATTAAATTATTCCATCTCACAATTGGGAATCAAGTGGTTAAAGAAGCTATCATGGCAAGTGATAGCCTAAATCAACAAAAACAGACCAAAATGCACAGAAAACTGAAAAGATATAAGAAATACAAGGAGCAGCTGAGGGATCTGGGTTTAATCAACCTCAAAATGAGAATGACATGAGGAGAAACTAATTTTTGTCTTCAGATACTTAATGACAGGCTATAGAGTCACATTCTTCTCAGAGGCAGTGAACACAAGCTACAAAAAGAAAGAAAGGAGAATTCTGATTAGACATGTGCAAACATTCAGAGTACTTTTTACTCAAATTTCCATTACAATGCCTGGGGTCATGGAGTTACTTTGCTTTGTTATAATCCATTTCAGTTCTGCAATATATTTCTTCCTAGTTACCTGCTGATACATAGGCTGATGTTGTTAGGCTTTTGTCCATAGTCTACAAATGTAATCATAAAAACAGAAATCATTTCAATCCGAAGAAAAACAATTCTGATTCCCTGAAAGCTTCTAAATCATCTACAAGCGATTTCTGCTTTCAGGATCATTGCTTCTCCCCATTACATGTTCCGAAATTAATGTTTGCTGAAAGCAAATAAGAGCAAAATTAAATATTTTCTAATACAAATGATAATTGCACACTTGTCTGATAAGATGGTTTTATTTAAACAAAATGCACTCGTGTAACATTGCATTTCCAATTCCACAATCCTGTAATCTTCAGTCTGCTTCTCTTTTCCAAGTCATCATAATTAAAGGCAGGTGTTCAATTTAGCCACCAGAAGGGATGACTTAATGGTGTAATTATTAGTTGTAAAAGATTTTTAATCAGAATTATCAAGTATTTAGATGTGTAAAAATATGGATAGATGCTCCAAGGATTTTTCTAAATATCTAGGCATGTATCTCCATTAAAATGAGAAGGACTTCAAAGTATTTTCAAAATATCATTAGAGGTTTATTTATGTCTCAAGAAACTAAATACAAATCTAATCTTTTGTGTAAAATTCAGATGTGAATTGTTATCCAAACTTGTAGGTTAAAAAATACGTATTCATAATAGATATTGAACATCTTCCTTGATTACTAATTGAACAGAAAACATTGCATTGTTTCTAACATATTATCTTGACTTTTTTCTTTCTCTTCTGATAGAGAACAAAAACATTTATTGAAAATGCTGTCTTTTCCACCTTATCATGAACAGTTATTCGTTAAGTTGATATCAGATTTTTTTCTTTTTCTTCTCATGTACCGAACACCTTCTCAATCATAGCTATTAGGTTTGCCTTCATTACCTGATAATCATTATCAGGTTCTATCACACCTGTTGTATGCTTCTTATTTTTTTCTGCATATAGAATCAGAATCCTAGAAGGTCTGAAGTTGGAAGGGACCTCCAGAGATCATCTAGCTCAACCCAAGCAAGATCAGTTGCAGAAAGTTGTCTAGGACTATGGTCAGTCCACTTTTGAATACCTCCAAATAAGGAGACTTCACAGCATTTCTAGGCAATCTATTCTAGTGCTGTGTCACATTCACAGTAAATGAATCTTTCTTTGTCTCAAGTGAATTTACTGTGTGCCTCATGATCCTGTCACTGACCAACACTGAGATATCTAGCCTCATCGTCTTGAGACTTTACCATCAGTTATCTATGTACATTGAGTAGATCACCTTGAGATTGCTATTTTCCAGGATGAACAGTCCCAGCTCTCAGTCTCTGCTCATAGAAGAGATGTTCCAGCCTCTTAATCATCTACATGACCCTCTGCTCCAGCGGCTCTGTCTTTCTTTGACATGGTCAGAAGACTGATAGATTATTGGACTATAATTAAGAAGGAGAAAGAGAACAAAATAAAGAGCATGAAGATTTATTTGTATGAATTAAATATAAGAATTGTATGAATTTTGAATATCATTTATGCTTCTGGTCATAGACTAGAAGAAAAAATATGTGAAATAAATGAGTATGGAGAATAATAACAGGAAAGATGTGAGGAATGGAATAGCTTCTGCGGTGTAAGTTTCTTCACCTTAGAAAAAAGATGAGTGAAAGACATTTGGTAGGATCACCATTGAGGTCAAGAAAATTATGATTTTCTCTTTGCTCTTTGCTCTTATTACTTATAAGGTTTGGAAAATAAACAATTAAACACAAACTTCACACTGCTTAAAGAATATAATTTTGTTTTAGAGTTCATTGGCACAAGACACTGCACAAAATAAGAACAGCAAGTACAAAAAGGAATTAGACAAATTTCACTTGTGGATGTTAAAACTTACATTTCAAAAGAATGCTTTAAAACGCTAACTTCTGAAAGGAAGAAGAGTGTGCAATGGAAAGGATCACCAGTTGTGCCCTCAGGGGTCAGTACTGGGCCTGGTGCTCTTCAACATTTTCATCAATGACTTGGATGAGGGAATAGAGGGCACCCTGCGCAAGTTCACAGATGATACCAAGCTAGGTGGAGTGGCCGACACTCGGGAGGGCAGTACAGACATTCAGAGGGACCTGGACAGGCTGGAGAGTTCAGTGAAGAGGAACCTCATGAGGTTCAATAAGGACAAGTGTAGGGTCCTGCACCTGGGAAGGAATAACCCCAGGCATCATACAGATTAGAGGTTGACCTGCTGGAAAGCAGCTCTGCAGAGAGGGACCTGGGAATCCTGGTTGACACCAAGTTAACCATGAGTCAGCAGTGTGTCCTCGTGGCCAAGAAGGCCAATGGGATCCTGGCCTGCATCAGGAGGAGTGTTGCCAGCAGGTCGAGGGAGGTGATTCTGCCCGTATACTCAGCTCTGGTGAGGCTGCACCTGGAATACTGTGTGCAGTTCTGGGCTCCCCAGTATCTAAGAGAAATCTAATAAGACACTGACAGTTGATGGACCTCATCAGCTTTTAAACAGGTTTAACTGAGAGCACAACAATTTTCCCTACCACAGATTCAGAATAAGAACTCTTCACTGGTATTCTTGTGTTTTGACACAACAAAATACACAGTGAAGTGTATTCTCCAGAATACACAGTATGGCATTCTTTTTTCCAAAAGAGAGGACTATATTTTCAGTTTCCACATAGTTCACTTCTTCAGTATACAGATTTTTCACTGCCGTATGGATTGAGAAATGTTTCTTTCCCAGCTTGCAAGCAGAAAAAAAAAAAAGGTGAAGCAAATACAAAAAAATGTACTAAGAACCACATGCAAGAGAAATAGAAGAGCAGTAGTCTAGCAATACAGAACTAAGAAATTATATATGACCACCTCGATAAAAGCTTTCACAATTAAAAAAAAAAAGAGAATGTTGTAAAGTATAAAAGAGGCATGACCATAAAGAATTACTGTGATGAAAACACGCCCTCCTCTTATTTTCCCAGGATGTTGAGACTAAAACTAGTGCAATCAAGTTTTAGCTTCTGTCATGTCAGCTCTGTCTCATTATTGACCCATGCATCCTATGCACTAACTCAGCATCCTAATCATTTTGCAATTCATTTTGTAGAATAGGGATACTGCATAGCAGAGATCACATGAACACTAAATGCTGATAGGAACATTTTATGCTAGCAGCAGTTTGACTCAAGAATGCTGTTAATTGCTGTTAATTACACAGCTGTCATTCCATCCACTAAGCATTTTCTATGCCTTAAAAAGGCATAGAAAAACAAACAGCAGTCAAATCATACGTCCTATACATACATTAGATAACACAATTAGGCTCAAGGGAGACTCACTTAAATTTGCAAAAATACAGAGTTTACCAAAAATTAGGTGCTGCACGCATGTTGTCAATTTCTCTAGGAAACTGCAAGCCTTCTTCGGAAAGCTGAATCATTCAGCTTTATTCTATACCAGATAACTTTCAAGGTTACAAGCGCCTTACAGGAAGCATTTGACATTCATTGTCTCCAAAACTGCTGCAGAACTTGGCCTGCAACAGCTGGTCACAAACTTATCCTTTTGCTTATCTCTTAAGGAGAGATATACTGTATTATGAAAGAATAAAATGGGGCAGAACTCATGCCTAAGCCTGCAGACTCGCACAGCCCCACAAGCATGGAGAAGCAGATGAACTTCTCCTAAGCTGAACATCAGTGCCATCCCAGCCCCGCCACCACTCTCCAAATAAGGAACCAAGACATCTATTTCTTGGCAGCCTTGAATTTAAGAGAAGCCAAGAGGATTCATAAGGCAGCAGATTCTTAAATTCTTTTTCAGAATCTTCAAATGATGTAGAGCTAATCCAAATATATTTTTAAAGATCTCTTTCTTTTCTCTCCAAATTCTACTCTATTGCTACAGTACTGTTCTGGTGCATGTGCGGGAAGGAGGTAATGGAGGTAAAGATATGTTCTGATCAGTCACAGAAATTTTTTAATTTATATTTGTCAAATTTCACAAAATTTATAAGTGGTAATGATTCACAAAAATTATAAGTGGTAAAGATTCTTAAAATCTCCACATTACTTTCTCTAAATAGCCAATGTTAACAACTACTATTATATATAGAATGGTGATATAGAATATACCATTGTATATAGAGTATACCATTGGCAGTATACCTCTTGCTGTAGTATAATATATACAAAAATATGTATTAAATAAAATATATATAATTTATATATTTTTATATATGTATAAAATATAATGGTGGCATACCAATGGCTTTATACCTCTTGTATAATGGAATCATCAGTCCTGCATACAGGCAATAAAAGTAATGCCCGTAACCAAATAAAACTTCCTTAAGGCTTGAAGAAACAAGTGCTGTCATTTCAGAGCATTCCTATTCAGTGATCTTTCCCATTCTTTTAATGTATTTACACAAACAGAAAAGCAGCATAATTCATGCAGTCCCTGTGAACGTTCAAGTTACCAGCAAATTGGAAAGGAGACAAGACTGCAGACTGACATCCCTGAGCATTTCCTGAAGAGATGCAAATTGTTCCTTTTTGTGCACTTATTCACAATAGCATTAACACACCTAATTTTAGATGAAAATTCTCAGAGAAGGTCAGCAAATCTCAGACAAAAATAAGTGAGTAGCACTTATATACCTGAAAATAGAAAATTGTGAAAGGAAAAAAAAATAGCAAGAAATTTTCTGAAATAAAAAGTTGCTCTAGGATTTTACTGCAACAGGCCTTCTCCTGCAATACTCATTTCTACTCTAATTATCTCCCATGGTAAAAGCACTTCAGAAGAATCAAGAAGAATGCTAGGATGAAGGAGGAAAACACCAAACACACATCTAAAAGTCTTGAATTCTGCTAAGGCTTTTTTTCAGTCTGACTACTCCCAAGTTGCCATGGTAAGAGAAGCATGCCTTGGCATGACTACTCCCAAACCTGCCAAGGTAATAGAAGGATGAATAGAAGGAGAAAGCCCTGAGGCAGACACTTTGCAAAGTGGAGTGCTTCCCTGGTATATTAGCAGACAGGCAATCCTCATAAGAGGAAAAAAAAAAGAGATTGTATTGAAGTTCGAATCCATGCAGTAAAGACACCAGCATCTTTAAACATAAGAAGTTTTTCCAGAGAAAAACATATCATAAAATATAAGCAATAGCTAGATTCAACTAGACATCACTAGCTGTTGATTCTCCAAAAGGCAATGAGTATGTGGGATTTACTACATAGGGCTAACAAGTTGCTATTTTTTACATCCAGGCATTGAAGAACAGTCAGGTTAGAAATGGCAAAGTCACTTCTGCCAGCAAATTGTTACCGATCAGAAGATATGCTGCAGGGCAAATTCCATGACTCCAGTTAAAAATACACAGGAGTAATGAATGGAAACCAGATGAAGAATCATGCAAAATCAGACATACAGATTTAAAAAAAAAAAAAAAAGTGGGGGCAGAAAAAAAGGAGTGACCTACATTAAAAACTATGTACTAGGTGTATTACTAGGTGTAGTAATGTTTTAAAGGTGTAAATTTGTTGAGATCAATAAGGAAAGATTTGTCTGCTAATTTTAATCAGCAGATATAGTTAAAAGAAAAGTTTTCATATGTAGCCATTACCTCAGAGAGCAACATGAATCATTTTGAGACACAAGGTAAAGATTGGTCAGACAAGCATTTAACGCAGCAGAAGAAAGTGAGGCCAAAAGCAGTTGGACTTAACAAATTAGATCCATTGCATCCAGAACAGAGAATGGGTTAACTTACCTATCAAGAATGATTCTTTATTTTTCCTTTGTGCAAACTGTTGATTTATGGGAGCAAAACTACATCTTTTTCTAGATGGAGTAATCATGAAAGTCGTGAGCCCAGAGCTCTCAAGATATCATACCTCATGCATTCATTTTCCTATTCAAAATACCTTTTTTCTACTTCTAATTATAACCCAAATCATTGCAGCAAACATACTTAGACAGCAGCCATTCTGTCCTGTTTTTCCAGAGAGTATACTAATTAAATTAGGAAAATTAGTTTGATCTTTAAAAAATAATTTTTGGTTGCCTATCTGAGCATGGGATAATGAGACTTCCTGTTTTTAAAATGAAACTGAAGCTTGTAAGAATACAGATAAGTTAGCACGGGTGACATTTTTCTCCATAGTGTTCTTCCTAAGCTTTTGCTGACTATTAGTCTCCCTGCTCTTGCAGGGATCAAGAAGCCCCAAGGAACTAGCCCAGAAAAAGTAAAAGGAAAATTGGTAGTGCAAAATGCAATTACAGGATCTGGTTATGTAATATAAAAGGCCTATCTTTTTGAGGCTTATTGTCTTTAAAATACCATACTGAAACTTTTTCAGAAGCCTTTAAATAGATATATTAGCATATGTTAAATAGATACATGTAGCAGTAGTGAGAAAGAATTTATGACTTGCAGCTACCCCTTTGGCCTACTGCTAGAGGCTGGTGGATGATCATCATGGATGATGACATCACAAGACAGGGAATGCATGCAGTTTGTGAGAAATTCCTCACCATATCTCAAGCTAATTCTGCTGCTTATTTGGAAGACAAAAAGTACACATTTGTCCCTAAGGAATAAGTTGTCAAAAGCAACCGTGTGCAGGATAGAACTGCTATTGAATAGCATTTTGCAGCTTGTAGACAGTACTGGTATTTCCATACAAAACAAAAAAATGAGAAAAACAGCCTTCTCTCTATATTCTCACTTATATGAAAGTATGCTCACCTACCTGCTTATCTCCTTAATCATTTAGAGGTTTGGAGTTTAGTTTTTCTTAAATAGGAGTACTGCCTTTCCACAGGATTGATTTTTCAGATGGTAAAGTGAAAATAGATCTGCCATTTTATGGCAACACGGGCTGGCAATGTCACAATGAGCAGTAGAAGAATCAATGGCACTGGACAGCAATACATAACAGGTATTGCCACAGAACACCTGTAGCATCAGCCTTGTCAGTGTGTCTTCCCATTTGCTCATTTTAATTCATTCAATGTATTACAGACTTGTTTCTCTGAAGTGACTAAAAAAGTTTCAGTAGCTTATACAGAAATAAAAAATATATCTCATCCAGTTCAAATATTTGTTTAACGTTTCTTATGCTTACATATGCTGCTTTTGGGTACTTGAACATGATGTGTTTAGGCCAGGTTTATTATTTTGGGCTAAAGTTTTGATAGGAAGACTATTTCGACTCCACCTTCACACCCTTCTGGAACGCTTATTCTAGAGGGAATTTCTTCCAATATCAAGCTATTTAGGATGCAAGTGACAACAGTAGCCGTAAAACGCAGCAATTCTATTCTCTGTTGCATTATAAAATGTATGATTCAAATTAAAAATAAGTACATCTTTACTACAGTTAGGAATGATTCCACTCCCCTCACAGAAAAAAAAATGTAGCAGATTCGCAGACTCATTTCCTGGACTAGTAAGAGAATTACTAGTGCTTCCCTAGGCTGATCTGATTTTCAGAAGCCCGTGCCATAGTAAATAATGGTGGCTGAACAGAATGCTTCATTTTGTGAAGACACTGCAACATAGCAGTAGTCATAGAACATGGCCTTTAAAAGAAGTGTATTGATCTCAACACAACATCCATAACTGTTTTGACTTTACTTCCAAGATCTGAAAGTTCACATGTCCAAATGTAACAAGTTATTTCTTGTCCTTTTAAAGCAATGCCAGCAATGTCTAGATGTACATAGGTAGCAGAACTGCTAATGCACAGAATCAGACACCAGTACAGATTAGGGGTCAACCTGCTGGAAAGCACCTCTGCAGAGAGTGTCTTTGGGAGTTCTGGTTGACATCAAGTTAACCATGAGTCAGCAGTGCCCTCGTGGCCAAGAAGGCCAATGGGATCCTGGCCTGCATCAGGAGGAGCGTTGCCAGCAAGTCGAGGGAGATGATTCTGCCCCTCTCCTCAGTTCTGGTGAGGCCGCTCCCAGAGTACTGTGTGCAGTTCTGGGCTCCCCAGTATAGGAGGGACGTGGAGCTTCTAGAGAGGGTCCAGAGGAGAGCTACAAAGATGATTAAGGGACTGGAACATCTCTCATATGAGGAGGGACTGCGTGAGTTGGGCTTGTTCAGCTTGGAGAAGAGAAAGCTGAGAGGGGATCATGTATAAATACATGAAGGGACATTGTAAGGAAGAGGGGGCCAAGCTTTTTTCAGTAGTGGACTGTGACAGGACAAGGGGTAATGGGTGCAAACTGAAGCACAGGAGGTTCCACCTGCAGATGAGGAAGAACTTTACTATGAGGGTGACGGAGCCCTGGCACAGGCTTCCTAGGGAGGTTGTGGAGTCTCTTTCTCTGGAAGTCTTCAAAACTCGCCTGGATGCCGCCCTGTGCCACCTGCTCTAGGTGTGCCCGCTGGAGCGGGAAGGTTGGACCAGATGATCTCTAGAGGTCCCTTCCAGCTTTGAAGATTCTGTGATTCTATGATAAGTTTGAAATAGTCTTTGCATGCTAAAGAAAGAAGAGAAAGCAAATTGTTAGGCAGGTAAGACAACACATCTGTTAAGGATGTAGAAGCTTTCCTTTAGTTCCAGCTTTTTTTTTTTCAAGCTTTTCCTTTAGCTTCATATGATGAAATCCACAGAACAATGAAAAAGGATGAAAAAAAATCTCATAAGTAACAAAAATCTCTCGCTTTCTGAGAAAACTGCTAAGAACAAAATTGTCAAGAGTAATACATAAATTCATCTAAGATAATAGGTTCTATTAAAATGTATTGTATCTACAGTTTATTTTAGTGTTTAAAATGAAAAATCATGACACCACTACTTTACATGAATGCGATGCTGTCAGCAGAATCAATATCTTGGCTCAAGTAGTTTGCTCAAGTATTTGAAGCTTTAATCATTATGAAGAAATAGATAATCCTAACTTGTCCATCCAGGGAATTTCCAAGAGAGATTTTACAGGTCATAAATAAAATCAAATAATTATTTGATTCAAAAGAAAGGGCATGACTTATGCAGTCACGAAGCCACCTGATATCTCTGCAACTTGAAGTAGTGCAATTCTAGTTTGCTGTAGTTAAAGCAAAATAATCACTAAGCTTAAACAATTTTAAATAGAACTTCGATTGACCCAGGTTTTCCTTTCCCCTTCTATTTTTCCCCTCTAAAGCAGAAGGGAAGTTTTCTCCTCTCCAGGTGAGCTGCAAGGAATGCATGGGAAAAAATGGTGATAATTCAAACAGTACAAAGATCAAAAGTTGAAAAACGCCTAGAAATAATCAAGCTGTTCTTCTTTTCATCTATCATAGTCCACAGTTCACCTAACCTTCACACCTTTAAATACTATTCTTTTTACATTTAAAGCCAAGACGCACAAGTCCACACAAAGCCAGGGCAGCTCCTGGGAAGTTTCTGTGGGAACAGTACCAAGTGGTCTGTTTCAACACAGCAGCCCCCTACAAAGCCCCCTACAAGCTTCTTTCATGTTTATCCACTCTCTCTTTCCCCCAAACCACTGTTTTTATAAAAAAAATATGGTTGTCTATGTCACTGTTTACTCCTGGAATTTTAGGAATTGATTTGCTGATTATATACAGAAAATTACAATGGCAATGATAAGTTAACTAAAACTACCTGTATTTCTATGCATATCATATATCTGAGCCCCATCTAAGTAAATTGTAGAAAATAAATTAGTATTAATTCTGGACCTTCATATTTGTGGCATTATATCTTTTATTTGGTTCCAATTGTCAACAGCTCAGCCTCAGAAGAAAAACTCTTTTTTTCCACCTATTCACCTGAAACAGCAGCACTTACAAGGTGTCAAATGACAGTACAGATTGTCCAGAAGAGGCAAGTGAAACTACATTCCAAACTATTATGTTTTCTATATCATTTCTCTCTATTTTCATGTCTAATGGTTTTCAGCACTATTTTCAAAGAAAGCATAATCCTCAATAGCATTATGTTTCAGCAAGTCTTGCAGTACATTCATTAAAATTAGGACAGCAGGTTGCAAATACTCATATTTCATGAAGTGTTCTTTCCACAAAACCATATGAAAGCATCAACTCACATTAATGTTCTGCTTGAAAAAAAAACTCCAAATTCTGTACATTTTAAATAAAATGAATTTGCAAGTGCAACAGATATGCTCCTTTCCCAGCTCAACTTGACCTGTACCTTACATGCAGCCCTGTTCAGTTGCTAACCACCAGCAATTTATCTAATCATGGTGGGTGCCACCATTCTGATTTCAGCTTGGAGCCTGTCAGTCACCTCTCATCCATCGAGGGGAATGATCAGTCTCACTATCCTACTGGGCACCAGTCTAACATAGTTTACAACTGAAGGAGAACATGAGGTTCACCTTAGCTACTGTGACCAGACAGAAACATAGCTGCCTCAGTGCGGCCGCCTCTTTACATGCTTGGAATCAATCTGCTGTGTGGTGGGGAAATGCCAGGAGGAGGACGCCGAACACCTCGAGAATGAATCCACCACAAGATAGGAGTAGCGATTCCTGTGCCAGTAAGATCCTAGCAAAGTGCCTTCAAGCCAGTAAGGACTTGGAGATGGCCACTATACACTCTGGAAGATCAAGAAAAGAGGCCAAAGAATGGAAGTTTAAGATATAACACATTTTGCAACATGTTGTTTTGTAGGAAGCAGAATAAGTGGATAAGTGGGATGAAATCCCATATGTAGATTTGTTGGTTCCTTTTTCTGAGAAATGATCATGAAAAAAGAAGGAAATGTAAATTGGTGGTATCTGATTTGAAGATGTTAGAAGGAAATTTGAATGATTTGAATGATTTGAATGATTTGAATGATTATGGAGGACAAAAAAAGTGTCTCAGTTTTGTTTGGCTTGCAATACAGAGAAAAATGTTTGAAAGACTATTTATAAATGGATGATGGGGAAGAGGATGTGCAATTGTTGGTCTGTTGGGAAAGGGAGGATTGAGGATAATTCCTTTATCATAAAAAAGGAAGAATAAAGTGAAAGATGAGTCCAATTGCAGGACTTGAGCACAGCAGAATGATGTTATTCAAGCTCCACTACATCAGGCAGCGTGAGCAAAGGGAACACTTGTATATGTAAAAGTTACTTTTTCAACTGAAGATTTAATGAATTGGAAGGAGTCAGCTACTTACAAGTGCTTCTAAATACTTTACTTGCGCCCAAAGAAAACCGAATGGTATTGAATAAAAATTGAGAGGAAAATGAGAGATAAAATAGGGAGAGACTGGAACATTTTATGTTGCCCCGAGAACCAGACGGGGATCAAATATGGAGGTGCGCAAGCTGATGAATAAACAATATCAGCAGTTAATATTACATGAAGTAAAGCATGCAGTGCTTAGACCTGTTGCAAAACTATATTTAGTTGTACAGGGTAAGGCTGAGAATTCCTCTACTTTTTATAAGCTGTTTTGTGAGACTGCTGAAAAATGAACAGACCTGGATCCTGAAGATGAAGCTGAACAACAGACTGATGACAACTGGGATCCATTTAGACAATGCAAATAGGGATGGCCTTCATTACAAGGGCTGTTACTAGAACTGTTATTCCTGTTTATAGTATTCATTTGTATCATAGGTTGTATTCCTTGTGTAATGGTTTTACTACGGGATACCTGCCCAGGTTAAAACAGATAATGGGCCTGCATAAACCTCTCATTCAATCACACCATTCTTTTCTTTCAAAAGTGGGGTATAAAACACTGCACCGGATTTCCCACTCGCCTACGGGCCAAGCCATTGTTGAGTGTGCCCACGACACCCTGAAAACCATGCTACAAAAACAAAAACCCATCCTCAGGGGATACTCCCCTCAGGAACGGTTGGTAAAGGCCCTATATGTACCTAACATTTTAAACTGAGAAACAAACAATGCACTCCCAGCACAAAGACACTTTGATGTTACCAGTCAGGAAAAGCGAAGTACAGCTTTGGTGAAATTCCGAGACTCTGAGTCACACCAATGGGGAAAACCTATACCTTTAATAAAATGGGGAAAAGGGTATGCTTGTGCCTCTACAGATCAAGGCCCACAATGGGTTCCAGCACAGTGGAACCCATTGCCTACAGTAAGGCAGGCAACCCTCACTGCCGGAGGAATAGCGATACCATGGACCTCCTGGCAGCCAAAAGAGACCCTTGACTAAAAGGACTGTGGGTTGTTGCTGTAATGCTATTTGTAATCTTTTTTGGGATCATGCTTTGTGTTCCATGCTTGTTAAAGTTAATGCAATCTGTTGTTAAATGCACTCTGAAGCAAGTATTGCCTGTACAATATATGGGAGTGGAAATAACAAACTGAACAATCTTTTGCTTAGCCATGTTAATGCAAGTTGTAAAGTCTCTAGTTATTCTACTAACTATATTTTGTTTATTGTTAGCATATCTATCAATGATTGCTTGATCATTCAACCAAGTTAAGGCTGCTTAACTAAGAGCAGCTATAGCAATATAAGAGTTAAACAAAAAGAGATGGAGAACATCATTGGTGGGAAACTCTTCTCAGATAGTCACCAACAACAAAGGGAATTTTTAATCTCATGCTTCATCCAATTGTGATTTTACTAGCTCTGGTGTTATTAGGTGCAGTACTAGCACATAATAGCAATACTTTATGCTAAAATGTTTATTTACCATTAACCTGTGAGTGTGAGAATTATCAATACGCTATTTATAGCGCAGAGGCAAGAGGTGACTGTACCACCACTCTGTGATGATAAGATGAATTGACTATAGTAACGGGGTGGAGTGTGACAGATATGCTCCTTTCCCAGCTCAACTTGACCTGTACCTTACATGCAGCCCTGTTGAGTTGCTGACCACCAGCGATTTATCTAATCCTAGTAGACGCCACCATTCTGATTTCTTCTCTGACTTAGACTCAACATAACAGTCCTGAAGGCTGCATCCCAAAGGGGAGGTAAG
>JAUBOD010000016.1:1371026-1387733 GCA_032353885.1 Nothura maculosa
ATTAGACTCATATGTACAGTTTAGAGATGATTATTTACTAGCAGTCTCTTCAGATTCTTCCAGTCCCTTCTTTCAGTACTGCTATTTAAAATGACACCATCTTTACAAACATGTAGAAAAGGTTCATTCTTTCAAGCAAAAATGTGAAACAAAAAATTCACCTTTTTGTTATTGCTTGCAAGCAATGTTTATGTGACACATTTAAATTTACAAGACAGCAATTTCTACTGAAAACAATGTTTGGTTAATATAAATGCTTAAACTGAAATGCTCTTTTCAAAACAAATCAGTAAAGACTGCTGATTAGCATTTTCACAACTATCAAGAAAATTATTAACATTACTATTATTTAATAGTTAATAAATATTTAGTTACTAGAAATACTATTATTACTACTATTAATTTACTATTCTAGTATCCATACAGAGCTGCATTAACTATCATGAGCTGAATATGTTGTTTTATTCATATTTCAAAGCTACTTTAGAAAAAAAGATGCTTAAAGACTAACCATTGCTTCTTCAGATGTTGTTCAGAAGGTATTCCCCTCATAAAAAAGTCAACAAAGAGCATGCTGTTTTAGCAAATGGAAATATTTCTTCAAAACACACAAAAGCTGCTCTAGAAACTTAACACAGAGAAGCCATGGATGAGACTGAGGTCATCATGAGACATCATACACCTATCCATTTAATGAGGTATCCTACTGTCTGTAGGATTCTCCTGCCTACTGGATGTCCGCAGAGTGTGAATGACCCCTAGACTGTAGTTGGTCACTACGCCATTGGTGAACCTTTGTTTTTCTAAATCAAATAAATGCTGATGATCAGTTTACGTCCTTTACTATGATCACTGATTTGTCCTGTCACTTGTCCTTCATAAAAGACAAAGCTAATAAAATAAACATGAAGCCTGTAAATGTCCATTAACATATCCAACAAAAGTCATCTGTCAGACAACCCTCATCTAAGGGATGGGCTGCACATACTCATGATAACCTTGTAATTTGAAAAGACCCATCCCAACAAATATACCAAAGCCAGAAGTCACGTAGCATGTACTTTAAATAAGGATTCTGCTATGAATTTAGAAACTGCCAAAATATTTATACTAAAGTCATATGCACAAAGCAGATATCCTGTAGTATCTCTTCCTGCTCACTTTTCTCCTGTTGCCCTTTTTCTTCCTCCTCTCTTCATAGATATAAATACAAAAATGGCATAAAAATATGCTCTCCTAAATGACTGTAGGAGACCAAGCCAATAATCAGGCTGGGTCCCTTTTACAGTACTTCAAAAAAGACCAAAAAAAAAAAGCTGTACTCCTTGGTATAGGTTTGTGACTGCATAATTCTACAATTCACCATTTTTAATAGATGAACTTGTGAGGAAGCTGGTTCAGTTTCCAACATCTTGGCATATACCTATGGCAGAAGGAGGAGATATCATTTTGAATGAAACAACTCTAGGCAGATGATGTCCCTTTTTTACCTTTGGTTCTAGTGCGTTTGTTTTGCTGAACTTCCTTACTGACTTCCTGACTAAATTTCAAAATAAAATAGGAAAGTCTTTTCCATTTAAGATATTGAGCAAAGAAGAAAAATTGCATTGTATTCAATACTTTTTTTAAGAAAAGCAATAATTTCATGGCCTCACAGGTGCTTCAAAGCATTTGCCAGAAATAAAAAGCAAGAAGAAAAAGCACTGTGCATTTCTGGCTTCAGAATATAGACAGGGCTGTCATTTATTAAACTTGGAACACTTTTAATAAAAGATTTGAAAATCTTGAAAGAGATGTCAGACCTCAAATTAATACATTTCTTCAATATCATTACTCCACTGAGACATCATTATAATTTACAGACTTATTCATTTCTGCATACCTATATCTAAGAGGAGAAATCTTGCTCTGAGCACTGTGCCAGTAGATGGAGATCCTAGAATATTCCTGGTGTCTGAGCAGCACGTTTTGCCCAAGATGAGGATGTTTGTATGCACAATGTACATGAGAATGTTTGGATGCACAATGATCTGAATGTCACAAAAACCTTGGAGCCACATCCTTTGTGATATTTATAGCTTGGATCAGAAACATAATGAGTTTGTGTCTAATCTGTCCTCTGCTTCATCAGTAAATGGTAAATGGCTTTATAGATAAATTGTCAAATCCTGCACCAAAACAATTAGTTCTGCTAGACTGTAAGTTTTCTCATTAACCTTATCTGAAGACTTTGTGCCATGTACATTTTGAAAGAGGATAAGAGTCTTTAGGATTCTTTTATGGGACACTATAAACAACATTTGTAAAAACATTTAATTTAAAATTGTCATTTAAGAATTTTGTGGTTGTTATTTATGGAAGTCACTTCACGGAAGTTTAATAACCCTCAGAAAAAAAATTGTTTTGATAGAATTTATAAAGAAATGGTACTTACTGGAACAACATTCTTTCTTCTCATCTGTCTTTGATGAAATGTCTGATGGTCTGTTGTGAAGCCCTGAGTTTCAGAGTCTCCATAAATTTATCTCCAAAAGCTTTTCAGTCTAGCAGTCTCAAGGGAACGCCCCGCAGAGCCTGATGCAGGTTTCTTTCATACCCAGCTCTGTCTTCCTGGAATGACTACCTTTTTCTCTCCGCTAAGCCAATAGACATTTCATTTAGTTATTAAAAAAAATCAGGACAAACTGTTATTTTGAAAATGTTGTTCTTATTTCTGGAGAAATACATTTGACTGAATTACAGAACAAAAGAAATTGAAATTTCATATTTTTACTGTGAATGGGAACATCTTCCCAACTGTAATTTCTATTATCTGAATTACAATACAATTATTAAGGTCAAGGTTTTATTATGCTGGGTTTTGTATAAATACACATGCTGCTTAGTCTTGGTGGTTTGCAATTTCAGTAGATAAAGCAGAAAAAGGAAATACTGTTCTTCTTATAATATGTGGAAATGTGATAGAAAAACTGAAGACTGATTCTTAATGAGAGCAAGTCATTTCCATTCTATTCACTTTAGTGGTATTTCACTAACTTATGTCATCTGACCACCAACTTCCAGAGTCACAGAAGAGGCTCGTGATGTGGATGACAACAAACTTCATACCTTCTGGAGACCCCAAGTTTATTATTTTTGGAAAAATGGCATGGGAAAACTTTTTAATTTCCATAATATTTTAATTTAACTTGTAGCAATTATTCTTTATAGTAATGAGCATACTGTATATGGCAGTGCTTAATTTCAGTGCAAGACAGATGCAGTAAAAAGTAATTAGCTGTTGACTATTTCACTAGAGGTACTTAATTATCTCATTTTCAGATGCTAAAAGTCCAGTTCTGAGTGTCTCCACATTTTGTTTGACTACTAAAATAATTAAAATGAAAAATTATTGGATTAGCCTTTGGTGGATTTGTCTCCTGAGCCATAATGTACCATTACTATGAAAAGGCAAAACTATTATCTTCGAAACACCATGTTCAAACCAGACTGTAAACTTCTTAAAAGTCTAGGTAGAGTTAAGAATTCTTGGGCAAAAATCATCTCTACATCCCATCCTTGTCTAAAATTGTCCTTTAAACAAATGTGTTATGTGTCATTACAAATGTCTATTGTTTTGCAGGAAGGTCCATGACAGCAGTTAATTTAGGAATTATTTTTGATTGTAATGTGGCAGTATGGTTAATATCCAGTAACATTACTAGGGCAACAGCAGTTTTGGCTTAAAAGGGTTATTCTTGCTGAGTACTGAGTAATGAGCTCATTAGTATTGCTCTGTGCAGAGCAACTGTATGCACCAGCTCAATGCTGACAAGACAAACTGCAAGATTAGTATTTCTTTTCCAAATTCCTACCATTCTCCTGAGTCTATGGATTTTTTTAAAACAGCTATAATTAATCAAACACAAACAGAACTGAAAAACTACTAAGCATTATGCTTGTTGCGATTAAGATTTTCAGGTAAAAAACGTAAGTGGATGATTTACAATGTTGTGTCACAACTAGGTTTTAGTATTTCCTAGCTTTGAATTTTTTTAGAATTTTTTTTTTTTTTACTTATTAGTAATGTTTTATGTCCACAACAGATTTCCTTAGAGCTGGTAGGCCTAATTGACTGTTTGCAATCTGGCTCTTTCTTAAAGTGACTTGTATTCTTTTATTCCATCTAACCACTGTGTGACACAGCAGTTGCACAGTTGGACATAGTTCAGAAATTTATGATTAATACCATAAAACAAGCCTATTTGGGAGTATAGCTTGAGCTGAGTAATGGATCAGAGCTCTATTGAACCAAAGGGCTGCCTATGTTTCAGGACATTTATGCACTCTTAAGAGTCACCTCACCAGCTTTCCTAAGACTGCTTATTTGTCCAGGTTACAGGGACAAGGAAGGTAAATCACAAGCCAGTATCATGAGAAAAAAAATACAGTCTCTTCTTTTTTGGTCAGAATTAACATGTGGGACAGAACAAGGTATTTCTTTGCTGCAAGAGAATCCATCCTGAAGCCATTTTTGGAACATCTTGGCCCTTATTTCTCTCTGTGATAGCAGTCAGCAGTGATCAGCTCAGATTTAGCTGACTTTTCTCCTGCTGTGTCAAAATGAAGTCCTGAAGGCACAGAACCTGTCCCCAGCTTTGAAAATAGTGTAAATAGTGAGACTATTTGTCACTTAAGCTCTTTTTCCCCCTGCAGAGCATTTCTGTTTATTACCCAACAAATGAGAAAATAGCATTACTTTAGAAGGAACCTCAGCATTCACTTCTGCACCAAAGATTTGTTTGGATTTAGTTACGATTGCTGAAATCTCATCCAACAATTAAAAAAAAAAAAAAGTCCACAAATGATTTGAAAAACAATTGTTCCCACCACGTGCTTTATAAACCTCCTGCATTTACTGCATTTGGAGTGGTTTATTTTTAATAATGGCTATATCCTGCACATGGGCTAGGAGGATATCTGCACAACTCACCCACTGGAGATGCTGGAGATAAAAATAGATCAGTATACATGTGTCTGACTCAGGGGAAAAAATAAAATAGAAAAAGGAAAGTAAAATATTGGAGTCAGCTCACAATATTCTATGATTATAGCAATGCCATTAATAATGCTTTTTCCATAGGATATTGCAAAATATGGACCACTGCAATTTCTGTGGTTATACCAATGAGAAGCCTCTCTTCTGTCTTGTGACTAGCTGTTCTCAGAACAACAAATGTAGTTTTTTTTCTAATTTCTCTGCTGCTTTCTCCATGCTCCCATAACTACTACCACTTGTCCATCCTTGGTTCATCAGGATCAGGCACTATTTTAGAGATGGGGAGACAATCATAAAATCATAGAATGCTTAAGGTTGGAAGGGACCTCACAGGTCATCTAGTCCAACGCCCCTGCTCACACAGGGATACCTAGAGCACGTGGCACAGGGCTGCATCCAGAAGGGTTTTAAAGATCTCCAAAGAAGGAGATTCCACAATCTCGTTGGGAGATTGTGGACAAAACTGAACTCTATAAGCTTTCTGTATTTAGAATGGTTTATTTTTAATGATACCTACATCCTGCTTATGAGCAAGAGGATATCTGTATAGGTCAGAGCTAAAAATGGATACTTTTATTCATGCAGATACTGGAAATAAAACTACTCATTTCCTGTCCTTGCCATAAACTGGTTTATAGATGGAGAGTACTAGACAGAGTCTGGGTAAGAACACCAGATAGATTCTTTGTCCTCCTTATATTACCAAGTTATAAATATAGATCAAATCAAGTTAAGCAGCTATTACAACTTAAACTAAAATTTACTCCTTAACTTTCTTTTCTTTTTCCTGAAATATCCTCTATGGACTAGAACTATAAAGCTATTCTAAAATGCATGTTTAACTTATTATGAATTATGATGGCATCATCAAAATGTGATTATTAATTAAACAAAACATTATTTCCACATACTGAATCTTGTACTAATAATTTTGCTTTCAGTATTTCACAGAACATTCACATAAATATCTAAGATCGATTTGAATTACAATTTCTTAAGCTCTCTTTTTGTGTATGAAAGATCAAGCTTTAACTGTGTGAATAATTTGCCCTTCCATTTAAGCTGAAATGAAGCTTAAGCTAAACTACCAGTTAAGTTAGAAAATAAACAGAGAACAGAAAAAACAAGCTCAAAGTACCTTTTTATTCCAAAAACCAGTGAACATAAACAAATAAATTTAAAAATCTTACTGCTTCTAGCTTCTATACAATAGATACAAATAGACATCCTTGGTTTAAACAAATTGTAATTTTGACTTCACCTATGACATCACCTTTTAGTTAGATAAAACTGACAGTTTCCTATTTCTTTTCTTATTTCACCATCAAGATGATATAAATTTTCAAAAGGTTTTTATGAACTAACAAAGAAGAAAAAATTTCAGTCCTAAACTAGCCAAAAGCCTGTCACTGAGAAAACTCACTTGACATATGCTGATTCCATCCTAGCATCTTATATGCTCTCAAAGTATCTAAGAAATAAATTTCTTATTTTGGCCGCTTAAATGAATGGATCCTTACATTATCCACAGGATATATACAATCTTGATATACCTTCATTACACTCTGATGGAAGAAGCCAATGTAATAATCCCTATTTCACAAAAGGAAAATTCAGGCATGTATTTAGGAATCAGATGCCCTGAGAAATCATTCATAAACAAGCACATACCGAGCCCACATTAACCATGGCCACAGAGGCATCTACAACACCAATGGCATGACTGTAATTGATACAGGACCTCAGGGGAGCACTCTGTCTAGGAAACCAGCTTTCCTAAAAACCACAATTGCCTTTGAATATCTCCTGATACATTTTTCCAGGCCAGGAGAGAGCAGGTAATACCTTGCAAAGCTGAGGGCAATGGGGTTTCGTGGGAAATCTACAATTTAACTAAATTTTTTGACTTACTCTAAGCCAGGTCAAATTTAACAGAGATTGAACATGCTCTGGAATAAAAGCCTCAAGAGAACCACTTGAAGCTCAGCTATCATTATTTTTCAGCCCACAAGTAATTAATCCTAACAGTCCCTTATTCAACAACTCCAGCAAATGTTGGACAATACATTCATTCAAATTCTTCTGCAGCAAGGGAAATGACAATTTATTTTACTCCTAGCTGGAGCAGCCAGAACACCTCCCAAGGGGAACAGAAAGTCCTTTCATTGCCTCCTTAGCCATATGGCAACCAAATGAGCCTTGGATGTGCTCAGTCTGGGACAATAGAAGGAGTTCAGACATTGCTGACCAATGACTTAGCAAATCTCTGAGTCTCAATCACAGAGAATGTCCCAATGCCAAGGTTGGGCTTTGGGGCAGCTTGTGGTATCACTGGAGGGCACCACCACCTTCTGAGCATAGTGGAGAGGTTTCCTACTCCCTTGTCTGACCCCCTCCATGCCTCACTATTAGTCTTCCTTGTCGAACTCAATTTCTCCAAGTTAGATGGTTCCTTTTATTTTGTATGTTATCATTATCACCATTGCCTCCCTAATTAATTTTCCAGTCGTGAGAAGCACTGTGACATTCATGAATAAACCAGCGGAAAATATTTTCCTTTTTTCACAGCTATGTTTAGATCACATTTCCTCAATTATGCGAATGACTGACTTGCAGAATTACTTTAAAGAAAAGTTAAATTGTTTCTGAATTTGACAATAAGTGGGTATTGGAATTATCCTCTCCAAAATTGCCTTTTTACTATTTCATGTTTTCTTTTCTAGCAAAAATATGCCATATATTACAATGTTATCCTTTGTTAAAAAGCAATACAATGTAATTAAACTCCCATAAGCCCTGTTGGTCAAACAAAATATTGTGCTCCATAATTGGAGCCATGGGCTTTGTTTTTACTCTTTGATATGCAAGTGCACATTCTTTTCTGCGCTGTAAGACTGACTGGCCATGCAGGATATCATAAGTTACCAAACATAATGAGGTGGGCCTACCTCCTCCAAAAAAAAAGAAGCAAATTTTCAAGTGTTTATTTCGTGCGTATGAATGCAGAACAGCAGCTTCAGCATTAGAGATTTATGGCTACTACTTGTCGCTATTGCATCATATTGTCCTTGGCTTGAAGAAGTGTACGTTAAGTTAGTGCGTGGCACCTCAGCCAAAGGAGTATGTGGCTAGCTCTGTATGCTTCCCGATGTGCATAGGAGGGTAAGTCCCCCCAGAGCCCCTGCATTTACCCTAGAAGACCCTGCAGCAAACAAATGACACTTGGCATGGAGTCAGGGTTACATTCTCCTCTACCAAGAGGAAACAACAGCACGTTGGAGGTGGCCAGAGGTCTGCAGTGGAGAGGACCATGGTCTTGCCCTCTCATTTTGGAGACAGAACAAGAACAGCAGCACATCTGTCCTCAGATAGAAGGAAGAACTTGCATTACTCTCCAAGGACCTAAAGCTGGCCACAGCTCACTCATCAAGGTTTATGGAAAAGTCTGGATGTTGATTTTGTTCTAGATATAAGCAGTGTTAATGGGGATTTTGTTTCAAAATTATGGATCCTATTTAAGAGATTTATACACTTGTCAGGGTCCTCCTTGCTCTTGCCATTTGTACGCTTCCAGTACAGCACAGAGGTGTTTTGATGACCATAGTTTGTAATATATTTAGTATGATTAGCAAACGTGTTCCCAAGAACTCCAATGACTTTTCATTTACGACCCTGGTGCCAAAGACAACACAGGAATGTTTTTGTAGAAGGGAACTGATAGACCAACCTCAGGCTCACAGACAGAGGAAGGAACACAGCAGAGAGCACTAACAACTTACTGAGTGGCATAAGTGAGCTCTCTGTGCAACAGCATCTTCTCAGCACAGATGTTCCTTGCTGTATGTAATCCACAGCGGTCAGACTTTTTTCATTAAACATTTTCAGTGATGAGAAGCAATCCTGTATGGGGGCCAAACTGCAAACTCTACCTGCTTGCCCCCCCGAATGGATTTTCTCCCACATTGCTGTCAGGATAACCTCAGACCCAAAGCCTAAAGCTATGGCATGTGGCACCTCCAGTATCCAGAGTGCCCCAAATGGGGGCACTCTGTGGTGCCAAAAGTACAAAATATGCACTTATTTCCCTACTACTGCTGCATTTCTTCACCATGCAGCCTGATAATTGTGCCTTCTCTAGGGCTGAGCTTCAGCTAGTTGCTCTCAGAAAACTGCTAGCAGATTGTCCAGGTCTATATATTTTAACAGACACTGTGACCAAGAAAATCTAGGAGTTTGTCCAGTTCTCCCTTTTTCTAGCTTTTGCTCCCTTCTCTTATTCCCATTTCATTTTTATGCCCTTTTTGTTTTACCCTTATCCTCACCTCCTTTGGCTGAGTCCTCACCCAAACACTCCCCAGATCACCTTGTTTTCTGGTTACTTCAGCTGTGATCATTTTTCACATTTAATTACCACCTGCCCTTTGCTTATTCAATTCCTGCTCCTTGCACCATCATGCTTGTGGAATAAACAAATGTGCTAACAAGCAGTAAGAGATTTATCTTGACAGAAAATCCATTTCTTGTCTCTTTTTCCTTCCCAGTGATTATTGGAATATTTCACCATCTTAAAGATGACAAAAACTGAGAAAATGTTGCTCTGCATGCCAAGGTCAAAACAAGATCAGAATACAGATATAAAATTAACTCTTGTGTTTCTAATGCAACATTTATTATTAGAACCATTTTTTTCCCAAATATGTTCATAAATCAAGCAAATGGCACAGGTATCACCTGTCTGGCTTATGCGGCATGCCAGGAAGTCATACTACTGTAGCAACCATATCAGCACATGCCAAAAGGCAAGTCTCTTGTGACCAAAGTCAAGTACTAAGTAAATGGCTTCCCACAGCAAGAGTTCAAACAAAACAAAAGAATAAAGTTTCCTGGAGAGCAGTACTATTTCTGTTGATGTCTCCGCTCCATGTGCTATTTGACCACTAGAAAATGCCATGAGATTTCTCAGAGGCAGATTATGGCTCACTGACAGATCTGATGATAGTCAATTGCAATCTGGCAATGTAACCTGGAGGTGATAGGGAACTTCTTTACAGTGGGAAACTTCGGAGGAACTTCTTTCCTGTGAGGGTGACAGAGCAGTGGAACAGGCTGCCCAGGAAGGTTGTGGAATCTCCTTCTCTGGAGGTCGTCAAAACCCACCTGGATGCCACCCTGTGCCACCTGCTCTAGGTGTGCCTGCTGGAGCGGGAAGGTTGGACCAGATGATCTCTAGAGGTCCCTTACAACCTTGAAGATTCTGTAATTCTGTGATTCTGTGATTGTTTCCTTTTGCAGCTGAGACTTAGAAGATAAAGCAGTTAGCAGGGAAGTTAACATAAATTCATTCCTCTCTTTGCCAGGTCTCACTATCATCCAGGTACATCATGGACAATTGTCTTCTGATGGACATCAGATATACTCATAACTGAGTTAGAAATTTGGTGGCTTTTGGCCTGTTCAACACAGTGACTAAGCAGTAATAAAAACTCTTCCTCATAATAGAACAATTAGACTCTTGACATGGAGTAATGTTTGTCCAGGTAATGGGTCTCTTCCTTCAAATCCTTTGTAATTGCCAATTGCACACAGCTGCTTGATTATCTTGGAGATGAGCAAGAAGAAAGCCCACACAGCTTAAGAGGGTAGCCGGGATCCCCTTATTTACAGTGGAGAAAATCACATTCTTGTTGTTTTACCTAGATTCAAAGTATCACCATAAGACAATGCTAGGAATGCCTCACAGCAATAAGTATCTTTTTCTATGCAACAAAAATATTCCAAACTGGGAGATAAGTAAGAGATTTCCCTATCTAGTTATCCATAACTGTGCATGGGTCCCTTCTGCAGCTTCTCCAAACAATAATATTCAATTGCCAATTCACAGGAGGATTTTAAGCCATTTTACAAAGATTAGGGGGAAGTTCATTCCTGTGTAGAAAGGTAACTGATACATATAGCTAACTTGTCATACCATAAAGGAGCAGAAATACTGCTGTGGGTTATGTGACATAACATGGAACAGCTGAAGTGAATGTCACAGATTGAGGTGTGAAAAGCCTTTGTCTAGACAACTTACCAACCAGAGAAAACAAACAGACTACACAGTAGTAGTTAAGTAACTGTTAAAACTCATGCTGGATGCACCCTCTAGGTCAAACTGCTCTGTACCTCATAGAACACGTTAGCAAAATACAGTTCCCAAGGAAGAGGCCAAGTCTTGGCAGGGTTACTGCACACTGCTGCAGATTTTCACCTACAGTGTTTTCCCCCTTCAGCAGGTCTCCTTAAAAGAGACTGGGACCCAGAATACCTGCAGTTTAGGAGACTAACAGTATAAAGGGAATTAATTTTTATACTGATAATTGAGCTTTCTGCCAAGCAACTGAAACAAAGGTGTTTGAAAAGCTTCAATTAGTTCCACTTGTAAGTCTGGAGCAAAAGAAGGTGCTCTTATACTCCTAACTGTGCTTTCTTCCCTATACATCTTGTGTGGAAAACACACACACAAGAAGTTTGGGCTTGAGCAGAATACACACCACAAGTTTGTATCTTTAATGAACAGGGCAAAGGAACCCAGACAGGTGGGAGACTGACTGGAGCCAAGAGTGGGGGAGAGACTGCGGGGAGCCTGGAGTGAGGGGGACACAAAGGAGCCAAGTGACCTGAGACACATGGGTGGAGGCACTGAGCTTGGTGTAGGCGGCCGGGCAGGCTGTAAATCCTGAGTCCCTTGGCCAATGGGGAAAAGAAGAGGGCACCGCAGTTGGGAAATTAGGATAAAAGGGGGGCTGCGTCCCCTGGCAACTTGAGAGACCCCGCAGGTGGACTCTCCCTTTATTCTAATAAAGTTTTGGGTCTCCTCTGTCTCCTTTTGGACATTCAGTTCTTGGACAGCAAGATTTTTCGGCACAAATGGGGGCTCGTCTGGGATCCTTCCACCCTCTGGGAACAGAGGATAGCGATTGGAGTCGATGGTGCGCCTCACCAGAGCTTTTGGTGATTGACTCCCTTCAACGGCAGCCAGCGCCGGAGGACTGATTGGGTTCCCGAGACTGTCCAGAGACAGACGAGCAGCGGATCAGGGGGATCCGCAGGTAGGGCTGGGGTGGATCCTCAGTAGACTGACAGAAAGGACTACTAAGTCCGATAGAAAGGACTGGGTTCGATGGAAAGGACCGCTACATAGCATTAAGTCTGATGGAAAGGACTAGGTCTGATGGAAAGGGCCAGGTCCAATGGAAAGGACCACAAGGTAGTGCTACGTACGACAGAAAGGGCTCGGGCCAACGGAAAGAACTGCTAGGTAGCACCAAGTCCGATGGAAAGGACTGAGTTCAATGGAAAGGACCACGAGATAGCGCTAAGTCCGATGGAAAGCACCGATGGAAAGGATTGGCAGGTAGCACTGAGTCTGATGGAAAGGACCCCAAGGCAGTGCTAAGTCCAACAGAAAGGGCTGGGTCCAACGGAAAGGACCAGCAGGCGCCAGTAAGTCCGACGGAAAGGACTACATCCAATGGAAAGGACTGCTGAAATCTCACCGGTGAGTAGTATGGGATAATGGGGAACAAAAGGGGTGACGACCCCAATTTGGATGCCTATGGAGAGCACCAAAGGATAGCCAAACGAGGATTTTGGAAAAGGGATGACGACCCCGACATCCCCATATAGTGCCTTGGGGAGACTGTTGAGGGTTTGGGGTAACTGCATTTCCTGAAAACTAATCCAGAAAACAAGGATAAAATATTGTTGTTTTGTTTGGCCAGAGTATGAATAACCAGGAGGATTTAGGTTGTGCCCTGTAGGGTTGGATGGCGACCACTTTGTCATGTTTTGTGCCTGTATCTCGGTAATACTGAAAAGAGTTTAATAGCTTTTCAGGGTGGGAACAGAGAGATTGTGGGTCATTATGGTTAAGGGCAACATCTAGAGGAATCTATGTAACGAAAGGGAAAAGAGAAAAAGGGGAATGGGGGTCTGAGGAGGGGGAAGGGAGAACAGGTGGGACGTGTGCTATGTCCTGCAGTGCCCGTCCCCTTCTGGTCATAAAGACTCCTTGGGAGCCCAAACTCCTGCCCCTTCTGCACCTCCTGCTTCTGGAGGCAGTGAGGAGAAGGCATGGGAATTTTTTTTCTGCTTTGGAAACAAGAAAATGGAGCCCCATATGAGGTGTTAAAAGCCCCTGAAGCTCAGACAAAAGTGCTGCAAATGTCTTTGTCACAGGTTCCGTTGGGAGGTCCGGATTCAGCCAGGTTTGGATTAATGGTTGTGCCCCTGACCACTCAAGATATAGGGGAATTAAAGAAAGAACTGCTATATTGCAAGGCAATTGGGAATGCAAACTGAAAGATAGATGAATATCTAAGAAATGCAGATCTGGATAATAAATTTGACATGTATCAATGTATAATCTTTTTGTCCCAAATTATGATTACAATCTACTTGGAAAGGATTTGATAGTTAAATTGGGAATGCAAACTGATATTGTAAGGGATGATAAATCTGATAACACTACTGTCATTTTGTGCAAAATGCCTTATAATGCCTTATGTTGAAGTCAACTCAGAAGTGTGGGCAGTCCCAGGAAAATACAGAAAACTAGACATGAAACTTTGCTTTAAAGCAACTAGGCCAGGTAGTCTTTAAAAGCAATATCTGACTTCTGGGGAGGGAAAGAGGTGGCTCTGACTCAGCAGAAATTTAATGACACCCCAAGGGAGTTTATGTGGCTGGGAGTGTGGTGCAGGCATTTTGTACAGGCAAGAGGTGCAGGGAGCCTCTTTCTGGCTCAAGAAAAGAGCTCTCTCCATGATCTAACACATCAGTGGGAAATAATGTGAAGCTATGGTCTCCAGGAAGACTGTGATAACATAGACTGAAATGCCACAGAAACATGTGGCTAGAATCCAGCTAGAATCCGAGTCTCTAGCTGTGGAGAGTGTCTGAAACTCTCATGCTATTAGGGAGTAGAGAAAACAACATGGTGGATGTCATCTATCTGGATTTCAGCAAGGCTTTTGACAATGTCCTTCACATCATCCCCCGGGAAAAGCTCCAAAAGTGTGGGTTAGATGAGAGGATGGTAAAGCTGATTGAGAATCTGGCATGGCAGAGCTCAGAGAGTGGTAATCAGAGGTGCAGAGTCCAGGAAGCCTGTAATCAGCTCTTTCCAAGAGCTTTTCATTTTCTAACAAAGCTCAAAGTATTATGCAAAATAAATTGCAGCGTTGTTAAAGCTTGTCCGTAGGTATTTTTCTCTGACTTCAACCTCAGAAATATCAAATTTATTTTTGAGGCACTTTAGAGTGAAAATTCATTTCCTGACTATTAATAGCCCTTTATCACAGTTTGTCTTCTGCATAGAAGCAAAACTAGAATTTTGGTATTGAATTTTGTAACTAGGTATTGAATTTTGAAGCTTTTTTTTGTTTATTTTTCTTCCAAAATACTTACATCTTGTTACTGAACCATAGTTTAAAGACTGTGATTTTTGATTTGTATTTGGCTTCTGCATCACCTTAGTCTAAGACAAACATACTGACCCTCCTTCTTTTAGCTACAGTGTGCAGCACCATCAAGGGCCTCTCAGGGCCAAGGCTTGAAGGCTGTGACTCGATGGCATCTTTCTCCTCCAAAATAGCAGTGGCAGCACCACTTTGCAGTAATCACACAGCCACGCACCTGGTCCCATCTGCAAGGAAGCTGCGAGGAAGCAAGACATCCCTATCTGACAATTCTTAACAATTTTTGTGGTTTTTCAAAAGAGAGAGAAAGCCCATGAAAGAGGTAAATGTGAGCACCCTCTAGCACCAAACAAGCTCAGACCCAAGACACGTGTTAGGTCCGTTCTTCGAATCAGTAGAAAAGGACAACACCGCCATCGAGAGAATCTCTCAGAAGTGTGGTTTATTTGGCAGCAAAAGAAATAAAGTAAAGATAATAATACCAGCTAGCTGGGGTCCGAGTTCATCTCTTTTAAGAGGAGCAAAGATTCACAGGCTGTTTATGATCTGTAGAGGCCTTGAGACTACTGTGAAGCTGAGAACTAAGCCGTTATCTGGTCATATGGAGTTTGAAGGAGGCTCTACAGCTGCGAGGAGGCCCGCCAGCTTTGAGCCTGTCAGCCACCTCTTGTCCATGAGGGGAGAATGATCGGTGTCGCTGTTCTGCTGGCAAGTATCCTCTTATAATTAACTGCTACATGGGCGCCTTGTTTCACAGGTAGTTGCTAAGTAGTCGTCTTGCTTTAGTGTGATGTTAGTGTGAATTGTCCTATATAAACTAAGGGGTTGATTTTGCTCTCAGTGAGTGTGCTTTCAATTGCCGAACCCTGAACCCATCCAGAACATCATCCCACGCAGGGGTTTCGCCAACAGACCCCGTAGAAGTCCAGTGCGAGCCTTTTAATGCTAATTTACTGGCAGGGCAGATAGCACCATCTTATGTGAATGCAAGCAGTTTCTTGCAATGTCATGCTAACATAAGCATAAGCTCCAAGCGTCCTGTTTAACCTTTCACTCCCACCTCCAGCATCCTGTTTAAACCTTCACTCCACCCTTTTTCTTTTGTTCATTGGAGAGAATCCTTTCTCTGTCCATTTAGTAGTTGTGTAAAAAGCATTATGTGTACCGCCCCTATCTTTTCCCTTGTAAACAACGTCCATTTATAAGGCCGGTGGGGACTCCAATTTTCCTTTCCTGTTATCCCCGTTGTTCCCCACATTAACCAAAACATTACCCAATTTGGTATTTCTTCACTGTAGATGGAGTCTCAGTGGGTTCTCTGGATACTGTCGAACCTGCCAATCTTGTTCCTGTACTTCAATCTCCAGAGGCTTTCCTCACATGGGAGTGGTGTATCCATGGTCCTAAACCATCAACTTTAACAGCGGTTGGAGTAGCCAGTATAACAACATACGGTCCATTCCATCTTCTTTCCAGGGTTTTAGGATCATGTCTTTTTACCCATACCCATTCTCCTAGCTCAATCCCAATCCCCAAATCTTGCTTTTGATTTCCTTTAGACCATTTTCGCAGTAAGGGGAATAATTCGCCCTGTATTTCTTTCAAAGCCTGCACCTCCCACCCTATTTCTGTAGTCCCTTTCCCGATCCTTCCTACACTTAATGGGTAGACTGGGGGAAGGGTTCCATACATTATTTCCAAGGAGAAAATTCTAAAATATATGGGGTGACTCGAGACCTGTAGAGAGCAAATGGTAACATAGTAACCCGGTTTTGCCCAATCTCTTTTAACGATTTTGCTAGAGTTTCCTTAATTGTCCTATTCATTCTTTCCACCTGTCCTGAACTCTGGGGATTATAAATACAGTGTAAGTTCCAGTTTGTCCCCAAGGCTTGAGTTAATTCTTGAATAATCTTAGCCATAAAAGCCGGCCCATTGTCTGACCCAATAGTTATTGGTATTCCGTATTTTGGGATTATTTCTTCTAAAAGTACCTTTGCTACCACCTGTGCAGTTTCTCATTTAGTAGGGAAAGCTTCTACCCATCCTGAGAATGTATCTACCAACAAATATCAATACCCATATTTTCCTGGCCTTACTTCTGTTAAATCAATTTCCCAATTGATTTAATTGAGTTAGCCTAGTATTCGATATCCACCTCTCAGGAGGCTGTTTGAGCAAAGCTTCTACATAATGGGGAGTCGTCAG
>JAUBOD010000016.1:1412927-1426909 GCA_032353885.1 Nothura maculosa
TTTAACTATTACTGACTGAAAATAATATATAATTACTCAATTGTTTTATTAATGATAACTTGTAAGAGACAACAATCTCTTACAAGTTATCATTCGACAAGTTATCATTACAAGTTATCTCGACAACAATCGAGAAAGACTATTTACATGTACAGAATGAGCAGTCATTTGGGAAACTGGGTGCCAACAAGGTTTTTTTGTTTGTTTGTTGATTTTTAAAAAGGCTTACATGTAAAGGTATGCCTATAGAAATAACAGAAGAAATTTGTTCTTTTAGAGAAGGACTCTTTCCCAGGTAGCAATGAATCAGAAAAGATAATCGATCAAAAGTTTGCCATGGCCTCAAAACATCTAAATATAAGTGTGATATTGTGATCAAAAAAAGGAAAGCATGATATTTGCATCCACAGAAGGTAAACACTGATTAGAGACAAAAAGCTTCTGACCTAACAGACATTGATTAATAATGGAAAAATCTTGTTGATTAAGTGGAAACAGGACTCTGATGAGAGGCACAAGAGTGCCTAAAAGTTAAGCAAACCTGCCTTGTAGTGACAAACGCAAGAAGCTTGAGCAGAACCACCAGAGCACATTAAGGAGCATTGTAATCAGTTTAAATATCAGCAAAGGGAATGTAAATTTGATAATAGAAAGCTCTGCAATCTAGCACAAAAAAAGTTCAAGGGGTTGGAAATTGGACTGAATCATATTTTTATATTTGCCAAAAGGATAATTAGTCACATAAGCAATTTAATGTGATCAGTTGTGCATTGTCCTTTAAGTCTGAGCATTTTAAAAAATAAAAAAATCACTAGCTGATATCAATGTTTTTACAAAAGGTTGAGGTTACTAGAAGCCATTTGTCAGAGCAAGTGAAACAGAAAATCAGAATGAAGCAATCGAGAGATGTGTACATAGCTGGATAGTCTGCATGTATCGGTTTAAGAGCCTCTTCTCCCACCATCATTTTTCAGCTAAGCACAGGTTTTATGTGTTTGAGGTCTGACCTTTTTATTTTTTTTAATTGACTCCTGGTTATAGCTACAGAAATTATGTATAAGTAGAAGAAACAGAAGAGATAGAGGACTTACAGAAAGAGATAGCAGAAGCTGAGGACTTATTGAAAGACCCTTTTCTCCTACCTCTAACTCTTACTTGATCTTTTTGCTGAATAGTCCCAAATGCTCAGTACAAGATTCAGGTAGAGGCTGACAAAGTGCAGCTGTTTCGCAAATCAGGGTTACGCTGTATTGCTACCTGCTTTACTGAGAATTAATGAAGACCAAAAACATCATTAACCTCTGACTCAGTTGACTTGGGGTTGCATATCTGAAAGCATATGCCTAATTACTTTCATTTCGCATTTCATTAACATCAAGCTGCTTTTGGATTCTGGTGATGAAATACTATTTTCTTGTTAGATACAATCACTTACAAGAGAAGATAGAACATAGCTGAATCACAGACGTATGTTTCATTTGTTTAGTGAAATGATGCAAATAAGCCTGAAGTGTCTTGCTGTTTTCATTTTAAAATTTTTCACATCATTCTCTCAGCTTTATCAAAAATGAATCGATTTTTAGGGCACGACTCTCTCCTTTATCTCTTTTGAATTACAAGAGCTTGTCAGAGTTTTTTCTAGCTTCATTTCCCTTTTGAAAGGCTAAACTGTAACCAGTTTTGAAGTGTTTTTGCCTTTCCCCACTCCCTCATGTTTCCCTCTTTCTTCATCTATTAAAATCTGAGATAAAAATATTTACTTCAATGATGTCACAGCATTAATTGGGCTGAGGAAGTGTTAATGGATTCTATTTGTGATAATATTTTTTCCACTTTATTTCAGCTACTTAAGCAATAGCTACGGGCTACAGTAGAAATATTGAGGGTTAGACTTGCACTAGTGACATGTTATGTTTCTGTGTTTTTATACAGCAGAACACTAGTTTTGCTTATGTTGGTGGGAATAAAACAGTTTATTCAGGTGCAGCAGACCAAATGTGAAAAGGAACAATATACATAATGTATCATACCACCACATAAAACTTCAGTTATCCTTAAGAAATTGTACTCTATTGTGCTCCTTCTCAAATGAAGGATTTTAGAAGAGAGGGTGAGATTTCCTATTTGCTATTTAAGTACTTGCTCAGTTAGTTTTCCAGGAAGAGCTTGTATTTTTTATAGAGGGGCATGGAGCAGAAGTGACTTGATGACCAAACTGATCTTGTGCATAGACTTGCTGTGTCACTGCTGTTGAATGCTTCATCCTCTTCCTTCCTGCTTTAGCCTGTCCTCTACTGTATAGCTCAGGAGAGGTGACTCATCTCAGTCATCACAGAGACAGCTGCCAAGCTCTCCAACATCAGCACCTGGACCTTCTACAGAGGCGAGTTGATTAATTCCATTACCCTGAGTTACTAAAGGGATGCTTGCTCCTGGCAAAGCATCACCACAAGACCTGCTTTTGCTCCTTCAGTAAATTACTTCATTCCAATCCTTTATAGTTGGAAGCTTTAAGCCAAATCTATGAGCAATTAGACATCGGATTTAGGATTTTAACCTTCACTGGGCCATTTGTTCCATGGCCATTTGTTGGGCCATGTTCTTTTCTCCATTCCACAACTGATGATAAGATTTCTTTGCAGCACTAGTGTAAAATAGCTAGTTCTCTAGAGCTAACAACTTAAGTGTAATTACAGCAGGTAGAAAGTCATCAGTTAAAGAGTGAAAAAACAAAACAGCAAGAGACAATCAAGGAATGTCTGTACATTTACTTCAGAATATCAGGAACTTTTTCCTTAAGAGCATTTAATGTACTACCTTAAATTAGTCTTGCACAGACTTCTGCAGAAAACTGACCTCCCAGAAACATACACAGCAGGAAAAGGAGACATGCAGAGTCTATGATAGTCATTTGTTTTCCGTGGGAAAGAAAGTTAGCCAAACTCTGGGAGCATGGTCCATTAAAAAAAAACACTATTGTTTGCTAAACAACAAAACAACCCCTAAAATTAATGCAAGTAATCAAAAAAATCTGTAATGTCACTTAAAAATATTAGTGTCCTCTATTTGCTAAATAATTTAAGAGATTTTCTCTATTTTTACATCAACTTGGTCAAAACAGAGCTCAGCAAGTGCCCTTGCAAAGAACTCACTTTTCAAACAGTCCAAAACTAGTTGTAGGGAAGATTCATGGGTACTGGCAAGTGTATGGCATTTTGAGTAGCACTGCTGCAAATATATTGCAAGGGTTCCCAGGTCTTGTGCTCCTGCATAGAGCTAAAGCCTTTAGAGGACCATGGAGGTGTTTGGCCTCCAAGAATAATGAGGTACTCTCACTCTGATCTAGGCAGCCACACTAAGTTTATGTGTGACTAAGTGTGGGACACTAAAAGCCACAACTGACGGGGTATACTGACTTGTTCTTCCCAAATGGAAGTCCCTGGCATTTATGTGCTTGTCTATAAACTACATTGCTGCTGTCAAAAGAGCAAGAGTTCCTTATGGTCTAAATACTCCACAACATTGTCATCTAATTTGGGCCATAGAAGTACAATTCCTATGAGCAGCATGAAGTAACAAAAGTCTAAAGAATTCATTTGAAGCTATACAGTTACCTATGGCACAGACATGACTAACGTGCAAGGTCAGTGTTGTAACTACTGACATTTTCCTCCTGCAGCATAGTTACATCATTCCTGCTCAAATTTGTGCTCCAAGTCAACCTTTCTTTTTGCTTATTTCTGCAAATATACTATATCACAATATGCTTCACAGAATCCTCCTTTCCAAGTCAAGAAGTATAATCCCTGCATACTTGGTAGCAGTTAAAATACTTCAGTTACAATAAAAAGTCCAGTTACTCACAACTGTAAACAGAAAATAGTATTCGTACGCCACATTGGTTGTGGATAGCTCTGATTTTGTTTTTCCTTCCATACCCTCTTACAATCATATAATCAGTACATAGAAAGGACACAGTTTTCAGATTAAATTACTGGCTCCAGTACTTTCTCATATGTATGATATCAACATTCTTATCAGCTGATCTTTCTACATACCAGGGAAGTGGCACATCATGGGAATTTATAAGTGTGACCAGAAAGAAATAACCATGGATCTTATTTACACTTCTCAGGGCCTTTCCTTTATGCATCCTCTGTTATTTCATTTTCCTAGTCTAGGATTAATGAGAATATACTATACTATTCCGGTGAATCCTGATTCAACCTGAGGCCTGTAGTCTGTATGAAGCAATTGAGTACTGCACAGCAGAGTAACACTTTTCAGGTCCCTAACAAGATTGTTTACACATTCACTGGTCTACAGCGGAACTGACATATATATGAGTCATATAGATTATTTAATTTCTAACCTACCTGATAAGTCAGCCTTTGTGGAAAAATATGTAAACAAGAAAAAAAAGACATTTTTTTTAAGGAGCCAAAAAAGGAGCAGTTTTCTGCTCCAAAAAACTCTTAACATGCCTAAGTTCATATAATCATCATCAAAATGCACAACTAAGAAACAAGTTGTTCTGATGTTAGAAAATTGAAACCAGAAGAGATCACCCTGTCTTAGGTTCTTCCACGTTTTGATTTAAAGGACAGAACTACTAATGCAATACTTGAATTCCCAGCAGCTTTGAGGAAACCAGGCAAATGGGAAGTGCTCAACAGAGTCTTTGTTCACTGTTTAGTTTTCTCATTGCCAACAGCATCCCAAGGAGTCACAAGTGAAAACAAAGGACTCTCCATTTCACTTTGTTCTGTCTATTGCTCTCTTACCCCCACATATGTATGAATAATATTTTCTAGGTAGAATAAATAACAATTTTTACTTTTATGAGAAACTGAATACAATGGCATTGTTTTTTTTTCCAATAAGAACGTAGTTTCCAGCCTCTGTTTTAGATAGATTACAGAAATAAAGTATCACACAGTTATTTCAGATATACTGCATATTTCATTAATGTGTCTGTGGCTGTGAATCATACTGTGCCTGTAAAGCATATTAAAAACCCACTTTTACAGCACCATCAAAGCCGACAAGCCTCTTTACAATTAATTCAGTCCTGACAATGATCTGGTCAGTTATGTACACCAACTAGCTCAAATTCTTGGAGCTGGGCACAGAATCACTTCCTCCCAAAGCCTGTGGCTATCATTGACAGCACATCCTCACTTCAAGAGTGAAATAAATTTTTTATTGGTACTACTACTCAGGCCAGGGGTTTTGCTCTTTCCCATACAAAAATATCTGCATCCCAATAAAGCCATCTGCAACATCTTCAAACAAGCAACACCTCTTCTCCTTTTCAGTTCAAGGATTAATGCGTGGGACAAGACAGAACAGATATTATGCTTTCTATATTCAACTCTGCCATCTTTTTGTGTGTAGGTAAAATTCTGCCATGCAGAAACACAGTGTGGTCACCAACTCATTGCTGGAACACAGAGGAAACTAGAGAGGTGGCTGCTTCCTGCATGGGAAGAGAGGAGGTACCAAAGGAGCTCATGAGCCCCGGGCAAAAAGAAAGATAATTAGGAGTGGAGATGCAGAAAGAAAGCAGGAGGGAGGAAGCCATATGGACCGTAGAGGATCAGCAGCCTCAGGACCCCAGGTGATCATGGCCTGGCTGAAGGTCTTCCTAACACCAAAATGAAAATGGAACAGCTTCACACAATGTAATGTATAATGTTAATACACCCATAAAATCTTGCAGCCCTTACTCCATCTCTTATTTCAGTGAGTTTTTTGCCATTTCAGCTAAGCACTTACAATAAATTCACAGTAGTTGCTGGGTTGCTCATCCAATCCAAGTCCTATTTCTGCATTTAAAAAGCTTTAGGGATACTTTCAAGGGAAAATGATTAGGGCATTTCACCAACTTTTTCACCATCCTTTTTTTAGAGCAGATGTTTCCCTTGTGACAACAATTGTGTTTATAAGAGCATTTTCAGTATTTCTAATTCCAGCTTCTGAACTATCACATGCAAAGCTTTAGAAATTATGGCTTAAAAATACAATTAAAGTTTTCTGGTTTGGTTGCTTGTTTATCTGCTCCTGAGCTCATAAGCTATAGTAGTCAAACACTCACAGATGGATTTTTGTTTGTTTTACAGTTAGAAAGGACAGAATTTTTCCCTCTCTAGAAAATACTTAGATTCTTCTACATTTGCTTAAGAAGAGATCATCATTGCTGTTACTGAATATATTTTGCCTCTTATTTGTGCATGAAGTACCCAATAAACTAACAGATATCTTTCATAATACTATGGGAAAAGTATCATTCTAGTTATATAAAAAACGCTAAAAATTCCATCCTTCTTCTCCAAGAATGAGGTATAACAATGTTCCTTTTCCCCTTAGTTTTACTCCCATTTAAGTACTTCTTTCCAAACTGACTACTGATACCTCTCCTTTTTTTTTTTTTCTGCTTATGTCAGGGCTGCAGACATGCTGTGGAGCTTTCTGCTGAATGCTGACACCTCAGCAAGTCCATGATATCAGTAGGTACTCTTGTGTCCTTGGTTAATCTCTTCCCACGAAACTAGCCTGATATAAGATAAAAGTTGACAAGTCTTTTCACTTTGGCCTGAGGAAAATACAAATCTTTAAGGACAATTAGAACAGCTACTTGAAAGATTGATTTTCTTTTTGTGCCGAAAAATCTCACTGTCCAAGAATTGAATGTCCAAAAGGAGACAGAGGAGACCCAAAATTTTATTTGAATAAAGGGAGAGTCCACCTGTGGGGTCTCTCAGGTTGCCGGGGGACGCAGCCCCCCTTTTATCCTAATTTCCCAGCTGACGTGCCCTCTTCTTTTCCCCATTGGCCAAGGGGCTCAGGATTTACAGCCTGTCCGGCTGCCTACACCAAGCTCAGTGCCTCTCCCCAAGTGTTCGTACCTCAGGTCGCTTGGCTCCTTTGTTTCCCCCTCACTCCAGGCTCCCCGCAATCTCTCCCCTACTCCTGGCTTCAGTCAGTTTCCCACCTGTCTGGGTTCCTTTGTCCTACTCATTAAAGATACAAACTTGTGGTGTGTATTCTGCTCAAGCCCAAACTTCTTGTTGTGTGTTTTCCACACATTTTTATGTAATGGAACTCTGACTGGTCTTAAAAAAAGGGAACATTGTAATCCCACGGTGTTGTACAGTATTAGAAAGAAAAGGAAAGGACAAATACACAGGTCTGAAGCACAATTGTTTTGTATGTGTATTGTTGCTATGGTTGGAAAATAGCTTTGTGAAGAATGGTTATAAAGTAGAGAAAGTTTATAGTACTACACAAAAAGCTAAACTCATTAACGCTGGTTAAGTGGTTACCCTTAAGTTGGGCAATAGCATTTGGGTATAAAGACTAAACTTGGAGGGAGAAAGAAACAATAAGAGGATTGGAAGTTTGTGCCTTGCAAAAGAGGCAGAAGGAACTACCTAAGACTGCAAGATTGCCTGGTGAGCAAGACTGCTGCATTAAGCTTTCAGTATTACACTTGTATGTTCAGTAAAGCATAAGTGCTGAGATGAGAGCTTTTGGCACAGCTGGGGCAGTAGGCAAAAGTAGCAAAGACAAGGAGCAGCAAGGAACATCCAGCAGCAAGTAGTCAATCCGACAGTTAAAACAACTTTAGTCGGACCTTGCTAGACAGCAAGCCTGACAGTCTGAAACAACAATTGATCTGCAGGAAAGGGAAAGCAAAAAACTGGCCTAATGTTGGCCTTCCCAGAAAGGATAGAAAATGTTATTGTTGCAGTTTAATTACTGTTACTAACTTCGTCCTGTTCCTCCTCATACTTTGACATATGACTGAAAAAAAACACTATGAAGCTATAAACACGGCAGGAACGCTAAGTAGACCTATCCAGAGTAATTTTTATTTTAAGAGGCAACAGCAGTAAACACAGAATTTGTAGTACTGAAAAAAAAAAACCTGAAAAGCAGAACTTTCTGCTCAAATATATGCTTCGATTGCTAAGTACTTTCTTAGTACTTAAATAAGTATCTCAATTTGGATTCCTCTAACTACCCTTGAAGAAAGCAAATGTGGAAAAAGCACTAGATACTCTTGAAAATTAGGGGAGGACCATCAAATCATGGAAGTTCAGGACAGCATGAGGGCTGACAGCAGGTACATAGGTGATCTGCAGAGATGTCACACACACACACATGCACACACACACATAGCTTATAAGAGGTCTGTGGTGATATACTTGATAATGTGGATCAGCTGTCTTCTTCACTGCTGTTTAATATCAAAAAGAACCTCTCACAAGTGTTCTGTAAGGAAGATTATATACAAAATAATGTATGAATAGTGTCAGAATAACCATTTGGTCCACTCCATCCTTTAATGACCATGTATTCGGCTGACCCAGCCAAAAAAAACAAGTCGGTAAATCTGTAATACAGATAAGTTTCATAATTTTAAAATTGCATGACAATATATACCTATCCACCCAAATATTGATGTATATGCTTGTAATTCTCAATTCCCAAATACTCACGCTAGGAAAAGGGAATGAAAGACAGCCAACATATTTTTTGCTTATAGATTTCAGAATAGGTTTCATCCTGCTCTTACATAGGTATCAAAAAGGCATCTCAAAAATGCTAATATCAGCTTTTCTAGAAGCATCAACAAATGAAAAGAGTTAAACAACTTCATATCTACCTATATGCCATTAAGAATTAGTTTATCTTTTTGAAGTGCTGGTATTCATACATACGTTTAATTAGTTCAACATCTACATGTGAATAGAATTTTCTATTTGAAATTAAAAATATTCTCCTTAACTGGAAAAAAAAAGCTAAGAAAAAAGACAAGTCTTTTAGACTTAAAATGTGACAAGTTACAATAATTCTTCTTTATTTTTGTAGAATATTGTAACGTGCTGTGAAATTATGAAGTAAAAGGCAGCATGAAAATAAAATAATCCCTTTTAGTAAGAGAAAAATCAAAGTAACTTTCAGCCTTAAACACAAGACTGTCAATCACAGTCTTAAAGAAAAGACTTATTTCAGGGTAAGAGTGAAATATTTCTGAACAAAGGGAAAATATTCTTCAATAGAAATATTCTGTTCACCAAATTCCACCAAACCAAGGTCACCCTCCATCTTTGCCAAGGTCAATGGAAATATCTCATTTGTTACAGTATTGCCTGGCCCTTTGAAGCACAGGATGGAACCACTCATACTTGTACTAGCAAGTGCTATTAGTAAGAAAGCAGCAAAAAAGCAATACATTCTTATTTAGGCAAAATTTACTACACAGAATTAGGATCACTTACAAGGAAAAGCAAACACTATATGTAGTTGAACATGAGGAAGTGGTGGAGCAGAGCTAAGGATATAAGCCTATTGGAAAGAAGTAACTCAAAGAAAGAACCCACATGCAAGTTTGTTTTTGTAGGAAAAAAAAATCATTTTGAAGGCAAAAAAAATCAAAACATGCCATTAAAAAAATTTAAAGTGTTAATTCTCCATGATTGTGCACAGTTTTACAAGAGTTATTCAAATATATGAAATCAATTATTTATTTATTCACAACAGAACTACAGGCTGAGTGTGGGATTTTTAATGTACCTGAGATTGTCATTGGCTCAAAACCTAGTTATGGCTTTAGATTCCTTCGAAAGACCAGTCAGTAGATGTATAATTCAGTTAGAATTTAAGTGAATCAGAGACATGTGAGAGCATCACATACTTTGTTGAAAGTCCAAAATCAAACAACTAACATCCAACTCCAAAACTATCTTGATAAGGGAGAACATTGTTTCTTGTGCAAGTCTTCTGTGTTACTAGGTTTCATTCACAAGCGTTACTGTAATCATATAAGAGCCTTATTATATGATTTTTGGGCATCCTTGGACTTCAAGATGTTCAAGTCTTAGATGGAGCTTTGAAATGATTCAGAAGTGATGACTGATTTGATCCCATGATTTTTTTTCTCTCACCAAAAGCATCAAGTATCACTTTTACATTTCAAAAATGTTTATATATATATATAATTGTAATAATGTAGCAGCAGAACTTTATTCCATCTATATCTCTATAGGTATGAAAGAAGTTTAAAACTTGTTCTTGATACAAGCCTGTATCAAATTCAGAGGATTTATCTGATAAAATTTTTCAATCTGCTAAATATCTATTCTTATTTTCAACTACCTAGTGTGGCTTTTCTTCCAAAATTTATATTGAAAATAAAGCTGTCCTTAGCTGTGTTGATTACTGCACCTTTTCTGGCTCTGAACTGTGGTGTCCAGCACTATTTGTCCTGCAATGGATTACTATTCTACTCTAAGCTGGCAGAGGAGCTCTGAAATGGACTACCATATGTCCGACTACTCACAATTGCCTGTATCTACTTAAACCAATGTATAGTTTTAACAGAAAAACCATATTACTAATCATCCCCAACTGAATTTTTCCCCCATACTTGAACTGCTGCTATCAGAACAAAATTGATTTTACGAGTTATCTGGCAAGAACACCAAGCACTCTATTACCAAGTCAATTAATACTGTGTTGCATTTTGCGAATACTGTGTTTGCATCTGCATAAGCAGATTTTGCTTACGAAAACATGAATGAAAGACATTTTTAATCCTGAAAATGACTGATAGCATCTGGAAGAGCCATGAAGAGGTCACCAGGAGCCATCAATTTGTTTTTTCCAACCAAGTCTGCCAAGGACACCCTGACAGAAGTTGTAGTGCTCCAAGCAATCATCTATTTACCTTGATTAAGAATGAAGAAGGCTCACATCTTCCCAGGCATCTTTGCTTCACACCACTGAGAACCACCCCAGAGCCATATTTCCCACAGGGCCTCCTGAAGAACACCACATATTTCCCACAGGGCCTCCTGAAAAACAGCAGAGAGGCAACATTGATCACAGGTCAACTCATAAAGAAAACACGGAGCTTGAGAACAGGGAAACCGATCCTGAGATCTTTTCTGCCAAGATGAGATAAGCCAACCGGTATGCCATAGAGCAACATGGCAAAGGGCAGAGCAGCAGGCACAAAGGCATTGTTTGGAGCAGTGCCCAGAAGTACATCTAAGAGGCAGGTTTTCATTTGCGTATGCCAGAGCTGAAGAGTGACAAGGCTAATTTACAGGAGTAACTTGTTTAATTTACTATCCATTAAGACTCCCACACGTACTTGGGAATACTCTTATCAAGAAGCTGCAGCAAATCTGGGTGAAAAAAAAGATCAGTTGATAGCAGCATGACCATTGTTTATACTGACTTTAGATCTTTTTGTTCAGATCAGTGTGTTCCAGTGTTTTATTGAATGAAGATTGCAACCCACTCCCTCAAAAAACAAAACACATACACACTATTGAGAAGGAGAAAAGACCTTATTTCCTTAGTTTCATGGGAACCCTGACAGATTCCAGTTCCCAAAACACAATACTTGAACCACACTGCCTTTGTTGCATAGTAGCATTCTAGTTGGAGTATGAAAATCCCTGGGGAGCATGTTCCTCTATTCATCTAGGGAAAACTAGAATAACAGGGAAAATTGTAGTCCCTTTTTCTGACTTCTTTCAGAAACCTGCCTGCACTTGATAAATACTGAAAAGGATCTTCCCCATCTCACTCCAAATATCTTTCCCATTTGTATGGCAGTGGAGATAAAGCCTTCCACAATCATTGCCAAGAGCTGTGTACCATCACCTACGAAAACAGCTCTAACATGATCAGACACAGTCCTTTACCCATTATATTTCAGTGTTTCCAGCTTGGCAGCTTTTCACTTCCTATCTCTATCCTGAGGAGCCAGAAGCAAACAGCTAATCTGTGTGGCCAGTACTGAAACAACAAATATCGCAGTGAATTTGTTTCCTGTAGTGACTGGTGTGTGCAGCAATCTCTGCTAGAAATTCAGCTATAGTTTACTCAGTTCGGATCATAGAAGTTCAAAAGTAATCGCTTTACATTTAGATAAGACTGAGTTTCAGGAACAGAATTTTATCATTGAAAGTTGAACAGATCATAACTTAAGTCTCTAAGCAAGCATAAACAAGCAGCAACCGCATAATTGCACTAATCTAAACATCAAGCAACTAACTGCATTAATTTGCAATACCAATAAAGTCAAAAATTGATTCATCTTCCCAAAAGTAAAAGTTGAAATTAATTAGATCATCTGTAGAGTTCATTGCCAAAGGAATTTTTTTGATTAATAGAATAATAATTTATTGTTTTAAGAAAGTTATTGTACAACCTGGGAATTGGTGTTTTCTATGGTGAATCACTGACATTATAGTTAGTCAGGTAACTGTATATATAAACTCCACTGATGATTTCTTTATATATTGAAATAATCACATTCAAGCCAGCAGAACAGTAGCAACACAATTAAAGCAAGATAAACTCCTCAGCTATTAGCTATTTTATTGATGTATATAGTAGGTTTTGTCTCTATACCACTTGTATTCAGAACATTAATAGTACTAACCCTGTGTGAGGCCAGTGAATACCACACATTGTTTCACACTCTTCATCTCCTAGCTCTTCTCAACGAAAAGTAGGCATTCCATTATCTGCTCTTGAAGCCACGGAAGAGTCATCCATCTCTAATTTCCTAGTTGTCCTTCTAGCTAGATACTGAAATAATAATAGCTTTCTTATTGGGTAGGTAACTTCATATTAATTATTTTTTTTAATTGATTATTAATTGATGTTGAAAATTATTAATTGATGTTGATTTTCATAGTGCAAATCCAAGGACACATGTAGTAGAGTCAACATGTTAGGGTAATATCTCTTGCTCTTTTTATGTTATCATTTAGCGCCTCAAGATAGGTTTAGAGCTCAGGAGGTCTATGAAAAGAGCTAAATATTCAGGGAGATATCATCCAAGCAGACAATGACAGCATTTGTAGTTAGTTATATTTAAAAGAAGATAAACCCTAATTCTTCTGGAGATAAACAGAGCTAATTATTTCCATACTGGCTAACACTGTTCATCTCCCTCCAGCTGATGTCCATTGTGGTACTATGACTTACTCCTGATCTCCTGATCTTTCCTTGTAGTATCCCTGCATTCCCTGACAACGTTCCTATATTTTTACCAAGGGGCCTGTCCTTGCTTCCACATTCTGTATACTGCTTTTTTCTGCTGGAGTTTTGCCAGGAGATCCCTGCTCATCCACGCAGGTCTCCTGCCCCCTCTGCCTGACTTCTTACGCACAGGAATGCACTGTTGCTGGGCATGGAGGAAATGCCACTTGAAAACTAATGAGCTCTCCTGGGCCCCTCTTCCTTCAAGAGCCCTAGCCCATGGGATCTTTCCAAGCAGGTCACTGAAGAGGCTAAAGTTGGCCTGCCTCTAACCCTAACCCTAACCCTAACGCTAAACCTAATCCTAACACTAACCCTGACCCCTAAAACTAACCCTAAAAGTAACCCTAACCCTAACCCTAAAATGGCTAACCCTAACACTAACCCTAAGCTAAAATGGCTAACCGTAACCTTAAACATAAACCTAAACACTAACACTAACCCTAACCCTAACCCTAAACCCTAACCCTACCACTACACCTAACCCTAACCCTAACCCTAACCCTAACCCTAAACCCTAAACCCTAAACCTAAGCTAAACCTTAACCCTAACCCTAACCCCGACCCCAACACCAAGCCTAACCCTAACCCTAACCCTAACCTAACCCTAACCCTAACCCTAAACCTAACCCTCTAACCCTAACCCCCTAACCCTAACACTAACCCTAACCTAACCCTAACCCTAACCCTAACCCTAACCCTAACCCTAACCCTAACCCTCTAACCCTAACCCCCTAACCCTAACACTAACCCTAACCTAACACTAACCCTAAACTTAACCCTAAACGCTAACTTTAACCCTAACCCTAACGCTAAGCCTAACCTTAAAATGGCTAACCCTAACCCTAAAACTAAACCTAACCCTAACCATAACCCAAACCCTAACCCTCTAACCCTAACACTAAACCTAA
>JAUBOD010000016.1:1429530-1461916 GCA_032353885.1 Nothura maculosa
TAACCATAAACTTAAATCTAACTCTAACCCTAACCCTAACCCTAACCCTCTAAACCTAACCCTAACCCTAACCCTAACCATAACCTAAACCTAACCCTAACCCTAACCCTAAATCCTAACCCTAACCCTAACCCTCTAACCCTAACCTTAACCCTAAAATGGCTAACCCTAACCCTAAAATGCCTAACCGTAACCCTAAATCCTAACCCTAACCCTAACCCTAACCCTAACCCTACTCCTAACCCTAACCCTAAACCCTAACCCTAACCCTAACCCTAAAATGGCTAACCCTAACCCTAACCCTAAAACGGCTAACCCTAAACCCTAAATCCTAACCCTAACCCTAAAATGGCTAACCCTAACCCTAAACCCTAACCCTAACCCTAACCCTAAAACCTAACCCTAACCCTAACGCTAACCCTAACCCCAACCCTAACCCTAACCCTAACCCCAACCCCAACCCCAACCCCAACCCCAACCAGAACCCTAACCCTAACCCTAACAATAAACCCTAAACCCTAACCCTAACCCTATCCTAACCCTAACCCTAACCCTAACCCAGGTTGGATCCTGAACTCCACCAGCTCGTGATCACTGCAGCCTAGGTTGTACACCCTCGCATCTCCAACAAGGCTGTCTCTGTTTGTTAGTACAAGGTCCAGTAGCTCGCCTCTCCTCATCAGCTCATCAACAATCATCTGTGTCAAAAAGTTGTCATCGACACACTGCAGAAACTTCCAGGACCGTTTGTGCCTTGCAGTGCTGCCTTCACATTTGTGAGTTTTCTTCACTTGTTGTGCTGTGTTTCATATCTGTGAGTTTTCTTCGTTTTCACATTGCATGAATCACTGAAAGGTGTGTATGTGGGCAGAATTGCATGTATTTCAAATGATGTAAGCCAAAAATGTGAATATGTGGTATCAGTTCAAAACTAATTTTCCAGTGCTGATCTATTTGGTCCATGTCATGTTAAAGCTGCAGTTTTTCACATCTCTACTTGATAAAAACATTTTTCAAAGTTATTTGTATTTTCACCTGCAAGGTAAATAAATTTAAGTAAAACTCTATGTTAATATGTAGCATACATACTTATATTGTATGTAGCATCAATAACTTCCACTGTTTTCCAGTTAAAAATATTACTCAAAATGTATTCAGTTAATGCGCAGCCCTCAACTACAGCTTCAGTGCCTGGGTTTAGGTACAATAAACAAATATCCAGTTAACGGACAGAAAACTCAGAATTAGCAAAAAAGATGAATTTTGTAGATTTTATTGGCAGTTGGTTGAAGAGCAGGAAATAAACCTCGAGTATTTCCTGAGACAATACTGTCTTCATCCTGCTGTTAACTTGCTTAATTGCTCATTTAGATAGTATTTCAAATATGTCCATCAAGCAACAATATTACTCACTTCAGAAATACACCAGGTGTGATGCCAAATTGCTATTCCTATTGCAATAATAATAAGTAACATGATATTTATAACTTATAAAAATAATTTGACATGTTAAGAGAATAACTAAAATATGTAGCCAAAAAAATATTACTATTACATCATTAGTATTATCTTTTAAGTTTTTCTTTCATTTACCTTTTCTGGTCTTTGTCTTCTGTAATTGCTTTTAATTGTCTCGGTCTCCTCAAAATTGTGTTATCTTCAAGACATGAGCCATTTCTTGCACTCCGCATGTTCATTGCTTAGCATGTTGTGGTTCTGATCTGTACCTCTATTCTGTATATGCTATACCTCATAGATCATGCTAAGAGATTGCATTGCAAGAAACCTTGAGCAGCCTTTTAACTCATTAGCTTTCCTCCACTGTTGGTCATTTTGGTGCCAGTGACTTCTCACACTGGCAGGTGTGTGCTGTGACAAACAGGTGTCATGACCATAAGAATAGGTCTCAGTGTCCCCTGAAAAGGACTTGTTCTCTAACTAACAAGTTAGAGAAATTAACACGATTTCATAAGGAAGTTGACTATCTGCATATTGTCACTGTAAATATCTCCCCAAAACATACAAATGAAAATAATACTTCCCTTTTATGTTTTGATGAGTTTTTGCTTTGGGCCATTTAAGCATTTGAACCAACTCAGATGTCATATTGTGAAGGGAAAATAACTTCAAGATTACCTTTGAATCAAAATTTTCTCAGTTGGAAAACATTTTAATGCACCAAGAGCCTAAAAAGGGAGTTAAATTTGGATTGCAAATACAAAATATGCAGTACAGATGCAAATGTTGTTCTAATTCTCAGACATATTTTAAAAGCATATGTTCCTTGTTAATGACTTGACTATAATGTTCTAACAACTCTGATTTTGGTTTTATGTTCAATTGCAGAATATGCTTCTGTCATTTATAGCATTTTCAAAAAAAATACAGTCATTTCTGTTTGTAGAAGATTATGGAAATTTTGAAATTTATTACATTTTGCCTTGACCGGAGGTAATAAACAAAAAAAGTCCTCCTGCAAAAGGCAAAGAATTAATTTATTGAAAAATAAAAGAGGTCAGGTTGGGACTAGAAATATTCTGAAACATAAAACATAGCTATTAGAAGAAGATTAAGGAATAATATGTCCACAAAATATCCATAGTAGTTTCATTTAGTACAGCTAGAAAATAACTTGCAATTTCTTTAATTACTCCATTTCCTCTCCTTTTTTAAATAACTCTTCTTTCTTGTGTACTTGAAGACTTTTTTTCAGATTGATTTAAAGATTGATTTATCAGGAAAATCAGCAGGAGATTTACAAAGGAAAGTACTATGTTTCTTCTTTCCACATGGTTGCTAAGAATTATGAACTACTCAGACTTCAGTTCTACCTAAAATAATCAGAATGCAAAACCATACATGATGCCTGTTTGTGGTTTTGGATGTGTATCTCATAATCAGCAGCCACTGACAAACTTTCCAGAAAGTAATCCTTAAAGACATGTGTTGTGCTTTGCAAACACTATGACAGACTTACAGTTGATCTGTACTGCAGTTTTGCCATCTCCATGCTGCAATTCAAGTACAAGCTTTAAAGCTTAGTTTTAAAACTACTTCTGCTCATCTATGAATCAAAAAAATAGACAGTGGTTTTGTAGTGTTTTCTAAAAGAGAATGGGCTCGAAACACAGTGTAACTTCTCTGAGAACAGTGAAATATAGTCAAATTGCTTTTGGATCCAGCATTTCCATTACAAATCCCATAGGAAATTATAGTTTGCAGATGGCGAGTAAATGTTTCGATGAGATGTGATCTAAGTGATACTTATCCTCATTCCTGTCTTTGTTTCTCTCACAGATCAAGAGGCTTACTCTAATTCCCCAACACAGCTTTTATTTTAGAGGGCATTTTAAATATTTTTAGAGGAAATAGTATTCAGGGGCTCTTCCTCATGTATTTTACCCTATTTTGCTCCACTATCATTGCTGGTAATTGCAGAGGCAACAACAATTTCTGTTTTTCTGGCTGTACTCTGCGACTTTCCAACCTCTCAAAATGGAAGCTCAGCTTTAGTACACAGCTCTTGGGCTTCAAATATTCTGCAAGCTTTCCAAACAACGTACTCAGTTCCCTAAACTATTTTACAAGAGGAAACTTAATTCAAACATAAAGAATATGTCTGTATTCAAGACAGAATGAAAGGGTTGGAACTTGCAAAGTTAAAGGATTAGTTGCCAGAACTTGTAAAGTTAAAGGATTAGTTGCAATATGCATTGAATTCTCAATGGAGCGAAGTTCAGGCAATAGGGCATCAGAATTTGTCTTGAGAGACTTGACTCTATCATTAACCTTAAAGGACCCTAAATTTATTAAGCTCTGAGTAAACAAACCCTGAGAGGCTGGCCAATTTAAGGTAATAGGAAATCCCAGATCACAACTGATTGCTTCCGGAAGGCTCCTCTTTGCCTATGGGAATAAAATATACCCAGGTTCCAGTTTTGAATTCATTTAATTATAAATCAGCTCTCTCGTTCTGCTTCATGTGCCTCTTTCCCATAAGATATATTTGTTTAATTTCCAAAGGGATCCTGAGAGAAGCAAGAATGTCAACAGCAGTATTGCAAAGCAAATAATTCACTGAGCCATCCAATCCTACCCTCTACAGTCTAATACTTTTCTTTTAATTGCTGCCAAGTTGCATCTTTAATAGTCAAAAGAAGCATGCTTCCCCTCATACTCTGTAAAGAGAAAAAATTATTTACATTATAACTTTTACATTCACAAAGAAACAAGGGAAAAGGAAGCATAATTCATTGGTACTAAGTTTTACTTCAGAGTAACTCCATTGAATCATTGTAATTAAAGCAGCATATATTTGGAGTAACTTGGTGATGAATTAGGCTCCCAGTCTTGGGAGGTGAGAAAAAGTAGACAATTAGAATAAGCACTTTGAAAGGCTTTTAGCCTAAATTCATTATTTGACCAGAGACTTTATATTCACATGTTAGTAATTTCAAACTACATAAGAGAAATTTTGCCAACATGCTTATAAATGTTCTCAGTGCCAGATATCTAGTCACCTTAAAAAAATGCTTGTTCTTTTTAACAATTTAATTGGTATTATAATTTGATTTACAAGTCCCACTGATTGGAGTGATCTGAATAACAAAGAGATTCAATTTCCTTTCACAAGTGTCCCTGACAGATGAGGGGACAAAAATGCTGAGCTGCTCAGGAAATTGCAGCCCAACATGCAGTGTTGAATTACTACTATTCACTTACTCTTGCATGTGCTTGTCTTCATTTTGCACAAGACGGGACTCAATCTCTTACATACGTATGCAATATTGTTCACACATTGTCTAGCAAGCATGTTATTTTTATTCATCTCAGAGTTGCAAAGAAATTCTCCCAGGACATTGCTTAATGCAGAAGGGTATAACTCAGTGGTTAGGTAAGGTCATCAGTGCCATCCAAACTCTTTCTCCATTATATTTATGTGATTAAGGTTTAAATGCAGGTATTTCTGTGAACTTAAGAACTAAGAATGACACCTTCGTGTTCTGGTAGTAAAAGATATTCCTGATGTCAACACAGTCAGTCAATTTATTTTTTCTTTCCACTAAAATCTTGATCTTGACAAATTTCCGGGGTAAAGAATTTCACAGTTTAATCACACTTCTTGCAAAGATATAATTCATTAGATTAGAATTTCCCACCTTTTTCCAGGCCATGTGCTGAATATTTCAACACAGCAGGGAAAATATGCTTAATAAAATAGCCTAATTAGAAAACCCAATGGTTTGCCCCGAATCCTGAATTTCACACAAAACCTATGATATATTCTTTAGAAGCTATCTCTCTTCAGTAGTTTAAAAAACTTGGACAAGAATATGAATGGAGGGTTTCCTACCTACAGCATGAATGTACTTCCTTCTGACTGAAAGGAGTTATTTGCAGTTGGTACAAAATGAAGCAAATTATGATTATTTTGTTTACTCTTATGTCTACTGCCTGCTTTTTCCTTTCTGTTAACATTACAGATTTAGGACATCCTCAGATCTCACCAAGTTAAATTCCCAGAAGTATCTAATAAGCCTCTATCTAAATGACTAATATGCTTCTCATCAGTTAACTGAATATACTTTTCAGTGTCATTGCACTGTGCAACTATCTGATTCTTTACTTTCCATATCTGGTGACAAGCAAAGACCTTACCTTACTTCCCCAGATATGTATTTTAAAATAAAAATAACCAACACATAATAATTACTTCTCTTACTTTTTTCCCCAAATTTCCTTCTCCTCACAATTCTTCCTGGCTAATATATTGTCTTGGTTTACACACCTCTCTAAATTCTCCAGGATTTTCAAAATGATATTATGGAATATAAAGAGCACACCAGGACTTTTTGTGCCTCCCTCCCAAAAGGTATATTAGTCTATGAGTCATGTGTAAACAGAGAGCAATGATAAATCCTCTATGGCCAGGATTTATATTTTTTCTTTATATAATGAATATTTTTGAAGATAAATCAGGGATATAATCAGGTGGATTTAACGTGCATTTTTATACTTTGAGTGGCATCTGCATTGAGGAGTGATTCAGGATTCCTACTGTCCAGATTTATAAAGTCTGGACAGTAAAAGCAGAAGGCTCAGGTAACTTCCCATGGGTCTTGCCATTAATGCTTTCTCTGCCGACTAGAGAGGTCCAAAACATAGTACCTTCTGGGGAGGGGAGTAGTTAGTGTCCCTCTCTTGAACAGTGGTCTTATTAAAATCATTAATGATAAATGATGAGATATCTGCCTATGGTGGGTAGATATGTTCAACCTGAAATCAACATGAATAAATAAATAAATAAATAAATTAGCCTCAAAATGCTAAGGCTATGGAATGGTAAGAGCAAAGTGATTTCTTATGAATTGCATTGCCTTTGCCAGTTGCTTAGACAACCACTTATCCTCACATTAACCCTGAAAGAGGAGAAGAAATGTGGCAGGATTGCCACTGTGGGTTGACTGGGGCAGACAGAAATCCCCCTAACTGCATCTGACTTACGAGAGAAACATGCAACATCGTGCTAAAAATATCCCCATTTTCTTCTTTTCTCAGGCACTTCTTTCACCCCAGAGAATGGAAACATGGTTGAGGAGGCTGATCATGTGACCGTGGGTGCAGCAGAAATGAGTGCTGTGGTTTGAGCAGTCTCTGGTGGGATCCTAATGAGCAGTGTGCACTGGACACTTTTGGCCCAGATCATCAGTCTCAGACTTGCAGCAAGTTTCAAAGTTACTACTGAGCTTCTTATATATGGATTACGAGTACAAATGATCCTCCATTCTGGCTAGATTGTGTTCATTTCAGCTATACCATATTTAATGCGAAAAATGTACCAGGAACTCACAGTGCTTCTTTAAATAAGTAGAAGTGTTTAGCCTGGACTTCTGCATCTGTGACTTCAGGTGCACTTTGTGTCAATATCTGTACAACTATTAGAAAGGAGGAAAGTGTAAAAGAAAATATAACTGTTTACTTCTCTCTTTTCCTTGGCTTTATATCCCATGTATTTCCTTCTCCAAGATCAAATCTTCCCATGTGACTGGTCTGGAGCTGATGACAGCTCAAGTGCACATTAATCATTTCCACAACGCCAAAGACTGGGGCAAGAGGCAAATATCTGCCTTTGAACAGTCGCCTGAAGCTGGCAAAAAGCAATTGCCTTTTAATATCTTTCAGTCAGCAAATAGAAAAATTTACTCACAGGGGTTTGTGATGGTATTTGAAAGACAGATTTTCATGTTGAATCAGAAAAATGCCACATGACTCAAAGTCCTGAGTCAATTTAATTTCAAACTGCCTGTCAGATTTGCTCAAGTTTTGGGAGTGTGACAGGAAACCAGTTAGATCAGATATCAAATAGATTCCTACAACTAGTGTAAAGGCGACCTTATTCCTACATCGGGCATCTGGATAAATGTAAGGGAAATACTAATTCTGGCAGAGGGGACAGCAAGGGTGAGCAGAATAGAACACTAATGCCTTTTTGCTAGTTTTGTGCCCAGAGAGAAAACATATGGAAATATGTCCTCAGTCCTTTAGGCTACCTCCTTGAATCTGTACCTGTTGAGTATTTCCCCCAAAATGTTACTTGGATCACATTCAGTACCTTGTCTCAAAGCTAAGCTTCAAATCAAGACACATACAGGGACAGACTCCTCACAGCAGTGCTCTATTCCATTAGCATTCATCAACTCCATTCCTTGTCAGCCTCACAGTGAAACTTTATCCTATAGAAAAAATACAGGTACTAGAACAAAATTTAGAAGTTTTGAGTAGTCAAGTCATGTGAATCCATTGTTGTAAATGGTTTGTATCTGCACTGCCGACCATATGCTGGTCATATGCTGACTACAAAAACACAGGAGCAACTCTTATGCAATATAAATAAAGTAAAAACTAGGGTATTTAGTGGTCTATTCAGATATAGAAAAGAGTAAATAGACCTTCAGGCACAAGAAATCAATCTGTGATCATATCTTACTAATAATTAAATTTTTGTTTCAGGTGAACTCATTTTCAAACATGAAATGTTATGTTCCTGTTTTCTGCTATCTTCTTGTCCTAGCAGGTATGAATTTTATTCTACATCCACTTCCTTTTTTTTTTTTTTCTTTTTCTTTTCTCTTCAGTATGTTGCCCTTTCAGGGAAATAATAATAAAAAAATTGAATCCACTTGCATCCAAGTACCAGCATCATTTGATGTATCAAAGAATTTACTATTATTTGCACCATATTTTCATTTTCCCCTATAAAAGGACAAGGACTTTTCATAAGTTCATTTCCTTTCCTTACCTCCAACAATGGTACTGGTGTGCAATCTATTGGCATTAAGTCATGATGGTCAGCCATAGAGTATTTGATTCAAGCATGAGAAGGATTATGGACAGAAAAAAATATTATGAAATGTTCTAAAGAAAATTTTCTCAGTCTTGAAAACTGTTCTCAGCTGTGGTTAAATGTCTGGATGGGCACTAGGGGTCCAGGGATTTCGGATCCAGCTCTGCTACAGGAACCCAGGAAGCTCCAACATTCGCCAGAGGATCCATGAGTTTGGCCTCCATGGCAGCAAGCCTGGAAATCTTGGAGAACTTTGCTGGAGGATAACTCAACTACTGCACTTGCCGGAGCTGTGAATCATACTGTGCTTGATGGATCATACTGTGAACAGGAACTGGGAAAATCTCTGCTGTGCCTAATCTGCGGGCCAGGACTCGACCAACCTTGAAAGGGCCTCAAGTATAGAGCAGCTGCTGGAGCAAGATGTGTTGGAACTTGTCTGCCACAAGTCCTAGGAAGGATAAGATAAGGCTGGAGCATCCTGACCAAAGGGAGCTGAAGAAAGGAGTATTGTTTCAAGGATCTTTAAAACCTACCTGGATGCAGCCCTGTGCCATGTGCTCTAGGTGACCCTGCGTGTGCAGGGAGGTTGGACTAGATGACCTCTGAGGTCCCTTCCAACCTTAAGCATTCTATGATTCTATGATTCTATAATTGAGATAAACTTAATTTGCTTTAGGTTCGTAGATAACACTTAGTTTGTTACAATCTGCTTGTAGCTGCTTTTGCATTTAATCAATCAAGGAGTGCCTGATTTGAAGAAGCACTCCATCCGCGCAAGACACGCTACCTTCTGATTTCTATATAAACGTGTATGTAACAACAAAAAAAATGACACTTTGCTTGCATCAAGCTGCGTCCCATCTCTCAATCGCGGCACTAATCTGCTTTAGGAACCTTAAAATAGTTGATACCATCTTTCAAAAGAGACTATTTTTTACCAGATGAGATGTCATGGTCTAATCTTTAATTTTGAAATATATCAGGCTGTAGATTTATTCACTTAAATATTTTTTCCTGATATGGTTCAAGCTACTTGTTTTTTTTTATTTAAGTAGATAAAATTTATCCTGTGCTTCTCTATCACAATTTATAAAATTCACAGTTTACAGTCTAGTGATTGGCTATCTTTATTTTGGCATTGCTGTTTCTTTTCCATTGATTTCACAGTTCCACTTTGTATAAGTGACTCTTCTTTGGATTTGTATAAATCCAGACTTCGGTTTGCATACATGTATCCACTTTCTGCTTTGTTTAAATCCAATTTTTGCTTTTATGAATATTTCTGGTAATAATTTAATCCAGTAAAAATAGATCAATAAACCAAAACTCTTATTAGCTTCATTGGTGCACAAGCATATCCTTAATTCATTTAATTACAGTCAAGGGCCATAAAAACATGGCGCTTTGTAAAAAAACTCGTTTTTTTCAAACATAATACTGGTGACATTTTCCTATTTTCCTGGCTGTGATTAATCTTCTTTAGATTTAAATGTCTTACCTTCTATAAATTTAAATGTTTTGAGCCCAAAGAAGCATCTGAGGTCAGGGGGTTCTGTGCAGAACCCCCTGCACATCCTTGCACGTGTACAGAGCAGGGATGGAAATGTGCACTTTCCCTCAAATTGCTCTCTGGCTTCAATTCCATTACAAAATTCCTGGGTTAATCAGGTGAATTAGCTCTACCATTCACTGTAACATTAACTTACTAACATCAAGTGACGTCAATTGCTCTTTTGATGCACAAGAAAAAAAGAGTATTATTGGTTATTCAATGTTTTCCTAATATTCAGCTATCAGGGAGCAGGGAGATTGCAGCTGCCACATCTCAAGGATGTTTACTGGCTAGTAGGAAACTACTAGCCAGGCCCTATTTTATGATTTAAAAGCCATAGTAATCTACCGTGACAGATTTATTCTCCATGTTAATGAAGTCTATTATATAAGGAAAAATAGGGCAAATTTTTAGTGGATGCTCACCCTTCGTAAACTCCATCAGATACAGAGCGGCTTCTATTCCCTTGGTGGTATCCTGAACTGAAGAAGTACTAAAAAAAATATTTCCTAAGAGGCATTATGAACCTTTTGTTTTCCCCTAGGTATATTTTCTTTTTGTTCTGTTTTCTTTTGTTTTTGGATAATGGATTATTGAAAGGGAGGAGAAAAGTGAAACATTCCATTTATAAAAAATATTTGGAAGATCAACAACCACATTTTTCCTTCCAATCAAGTATTCCCATGAGCTAGAATAGCCCATATTCAACAAAGGGAATGTAGCTTCTATTTTTGCTTGTGAGTTGGGTGGTCCAACTGGTTAGCGCATTGGCCTTTCTCCTCTGAATACTTTGATTTTAATAATAGCTTTGGGCACAACTGAATGGGAATGTGACGTGTTCATTCTACTTGTCTTAATTGTATTTTAAATCCTCTGTATAATTCACTGGGGATATTTGGATACCAGATTATAATTATTTTTTGCATAAATTAATTTTACCAAAATAATTAAAATTTCCAAGAACAATCACACCGATCATAAAATGTATGGCATCTCTTGCTTGCTAGAGCTGCTATAAAATTTCAATTGATTCACAAAAGTTAAGTTTTTTCATTACATTTTCTTTTTCTCAAAATTACTTGTGAAGGTTTCTTCTTATCTCTCCTTATTCATAACTACATTTATTATGTATTTAGAAATCAAGATAAAAGAGAGACAGATGCATTTTGCTTGGAGGTAGGAATTGAGCCTCACCATTTTCACCCTGTTCACAAATTAAAGAAGTCAAGCATTTAGGCAAGATTCCCTTAAACCAGATTTATTACTCCCTGCCAGACCCTGCCAGACACTCTCAGTCGCATGGTGTGATCATGTCACTTCTCCTTATATCAGGAGTGCCTCTATCCTAGGAGCTAGTCATGCTGATCAGCTTTTTTGTAGACTGTACGTTACAGCTTGAAATATATTTCAAACTTGCCATTTTTGGCTTACAAAAAAGAAAAAGAAAAAGCCATAGAAATAAAGCAAGAATGGCCAACACACACAAAAAAGGATGATGTTTTTTATCTGCTAATATGTTACCACAATAAGTAATATTTTAAAATGATGACTGGTGTATCTTTGAAGGCCTAAAGTTTGTAAGACTGAGTATTTGAGTTTTATGGTTATTTTATATTCTTAAAAAAACCCACAGTAGTAAAACCAAGTTATCTGAATTCCAATTCATTATTTCTTTAATGCTACGTCTCTTAACTTGAAAGAGCCCCATAACCCCATAAGTACCCCCATAAGTACCCCCATACCCACAAGTCTGGCTTTTTATTTTGTTTGAAAGCCTAGAATAGTACGACTTAGACATGATGCATTTTTTTTGCGGCTAGCGTACATCATCTGCATTTGCAGCACTTAATTTTTTTTTGAAAATAGACACTAGAAACAGAGGTTAGTAAGAATTACAGATGCTTGACACTTTTGAAACTCAAGTTACCTTTTACTTCAATCTATCACTTTAATCTCACAAGTGAAATTTTGATTTCACCGGACTAGTGGTGAGATAAGTATGAAGGCTGAAACTATACTTTCCTTTAGTTCAAGATAAATAAATATATTTTCCTCAGGAAAACTCTCCAGTTAAATTAATATAGTTGATTAATACTAGAAATCTTTGTAGTCTAGATTAGCTAGAATTTATTTTTATTTCTAAACTATTACCCTACAGCATTAATTGACAATATTACTCGTTACATAAGATAAGGTTAAGATAAGGTTACATAAGCCTATAAGTTAAGCCTATCTTGCAGTCTTACAATCTGCCAATTTTGAAGTATTTAGCCAGAACCATTTTCCTTGACCTTTTGCAATTAAATCAAAATTCTTCACCGCTGTTCTATAATTACTTCAGATAATACTCCACACAAATGGAGAAGAGTCCTGATCAATCACAACGGAAGTATAAAAATTATTCTAACTGGTTTGACTTCTTTATACTTCTTACAAGGGGAAAATTATTGTTTAGTATAGCAGATTTACAGGAGCTTTTTCTTTAGGTATCATAGCTTTAGCTATCATCAAGGGTGCTTTGACATTTGGACTTCCAGTTTTGCTACCCTGCTAAAGAAAGTACGCTTAAAATGAGTTACTTTTGCAAGAGAGAAAAAATTGAAAGATTTTAAAAATTAGGAGTCGACAAATATACTGCCAGCATGATTGCCAAATAGTGGTATTTATCCAAAGGTTTTGAAAAGTATTTTTAATGCCCAAATTAATTCCTAAAAAGGCCAAAAATTGCTGGCAGGGTTTTGATTTTAAAATAATCTGGGATAAATCAGTCAGTCTGAGAAAAGCCAGGATGTACTCTCTGCTACCACCTCATAAACATTATATTCAAAGCAAATCTATCTTACGAGACTCAAGCTCAATGGAATCCTCTTAGCTAAAACACTGGGAAAGGCACAGAGCTCTGTAAGATGCTGCTCCTATAAAATTCCTATAAAACCATGATCTTTCTTATAAAATTTATCTTTAGAAATTGCCTTCTCTGACAAAACCCAGCCAGGTCAGGCTTTTCCAAGTGAGGCTTTTACCTCTCCAGACTGACTCCAGAATGCCCCCATCAGAACTAAGCACCCTTTTCCCAGCACCCCGTGAGAGATAGCAAGATTATCTCTAAAATAAGCTGTTTTCCACATTCTGCTGGTTCAGAGACTGTGACCTACCACTACTGTCTCCATCAGTGTTATCTAGAGATGCCTTAAGTAACTAACCAACAAGCAGCAGTGGCATCTCACTACCCCCCCAGCAGAAAGCAAAGCACCTACATTTCCCAAGTTGTCTGCATTAGATGCTTCATGACCTTGAAAGTGTGCATATGCCTGATCTTAAAGAAAACTGATCTAAAGAAACTAAAGAAACTATGTACTTCACATAGATTTATTTCTACATTGCATAGTAAACTGAAGCATTAATAAATAGAATTATTAATTTTATGACAGCTCAAAGAATATATTTTCTTTCCTCTTAACTCATCTCTCTTCTTTGAGGCTAAAATTCATGCCAGTGAAGAGGATCCACTTACAAATCAAACTATAGCTTCACATGCATTTATTTTATTCAAATTTAAATCCCACTCAAATTTATTTTATTCAAATTCAATTCATTTGCTAGAGCTCACCCAAATATGAGCATGTTTTCAGTCATTTACTATACTAATGATTTTTTGTGGCATGTCCTATATACTCCACAGTGGTTCCTGTCTTCTCAAAACCAGTTTCTACTCCAAACCAGTACCTAAAGGCTTCTCCAAATCTAAATACCAAGATGTATTGGTTTTAATACTGCTGCTGCCTCTGTGCTCCTGCTGGCCGCCCTGGGCTGAAATGGCCTCTGTGCCATTACAGACACCACAGGGAGCATGGCTTAGATAAAACATTGGGATATCCTCTCTGAAGTGACAAGCACACATATAAACTTGACCACTGTTTTAGTGTGTGTTTAGGCACCAAATAATGAGAAGATACCCCATTCACACACAGCTGGACTTGCTCCTCATAACATATACATAAACTATTGTTCCTGCTGTAAAAGGACAGCACATCTCCTTGCAGTTGTGCTAAAGTCCTGTTAGAGGCAAGGAACAAATAAACCAATGTCTCAAGCTCATGACCAAGATATTTAAACCTGAGCTGATTGTAGGAGGTGAATCATTATATGAATCCTAGATTTTTAAGTGAGCATTTAAAAGATATGCTCTGGAATTATTAGAATTAGAGCTAGCTTGGTGAGCTCTGCAATAAACAGTCTAATTAGCTTCCAAGCCGAGAAAGGTATTTCAGTTCAGTAATTCAGTAAAATACCAGGTATTCAGGTATTTTAGCATACAGAGCTGTATGCTAAACTGCCTCCTCTCTGCTGTCACTCTGCAGCTTTAATGTTACTGAAACTGTCAGGCAAAAATTGCTTTTGAATTAGCTAGGAGCTGTAGGAGAATGAAGGTGACAAAAGACCGATGCTAATGTCAATCACAGAGGGGAAATATAGCTGCATTTCAGCATGTGCATAAGGCTATGCCTTAATGGAGATATATTTCTCTCTTCCATTCCATTTAGTGTTTAAAAATAGTAACTGCAAGACAGAGAAATGCAACAATGAAGAAAAAAATGGACAGTCAAATGGACTGAAAGCTGAAAAGTCTCTCTGAATCCCATTTTTTCCCATTTTTATCAGTTGCTTAGTATATTAACAGCTATTGTAAATATGATTTAAGTGATCTAAGTGATCACTTACATGATCTAAGCACCTTGTAATCACTCATGCATTTATCCTCAACACACCTGAGATTACCCCCTTTCAAGCACAGCATCAAAGCAGAGGGGACTACTTGCAATTATGATTAATCTCCCCTATCATTTAGGTACCCTACATTGTAGCCGAGACTCCATACAGTGAGATTGTCAGTAAGATCCAGTCAGTGAATCCTAGCACACATTTCCAACCACTAACCTGACCAAAAATAGGTGTCTTATTTAGATTGAGGTGACTGTGAGTTTTGCTCACAAGTTGATAACTATCCTCTGGATATCTAAACTCAGAAAGCAAAAAAATAATCCCACCTTGAAGGGTTGAGTTGGAATTCAGATATCTCTATAACAAATGAGAATGAATTACATCGCTGGCAGTTCTGGAGTTCCCAAATACCCAGATACATCCAAATCATATGCTTGATGTACTGGCTTGTATACGTTTATTCCTAGGAAATGTTAAAAAGACACATTTTCTTCCATTTTTCTCCAGCCCATTAGTCAGGTAATTACTGCATTAGTCAGGCACTGTCCAAAGACAGTAGGAGCTGCTCACAAAGCCAAGTCAAGCAGAATAGCATGTTAATGCAGCTCCCTACATTTCAGAGCAGTCATTTTTTGTCCAGTCAGCTCTAGGCAAATTGGTGCCTATTTGTTGCCTGTGCCTCCACTGGGATTCAGAAACTTCGCATTTTCCCATCTCCATTCCCAGTCAGTGTGGACAGAGCACTCCCATTAAGCACCACTACTGTAGATCTCCTTTCCAAATGAGCTCCAAATGTCTTGCTGAGTGTTCACCTAAATATCTAGCAGCCAGCATGCTCCAGTGCCACCAGCACCACTCAGTTCTCAATACCTCAGATTTCCTATCAGGCAGAGGATCTGATTTTATTTTATTTTATTTTATTTTATTTTATTTTATTTTATTTTATTGTCAAATTCACAAAATTATTTTAGGTTCTCAGCTTATTCTTGCAAAGTTCTTGGCGAAGAAAGTAGAAACACCTTTAACTAAAATAAAATAGCTTGTTCCACAACCTGAAGCAGTAACAATGCATGTGTTTCTAAGTATGTATAGAGCTTCTGTCTTCTTCTATTCAGAAGCAATGACTGTCACTAATTGTCTTTCTCCTCTCAAGACACAAAGTAAAAAAATGCAACTTTTTTGCCTTTTTTTCCCTTTTTGGGGTTTTTTTTTGCATTTTTGTTTTGCCTTTGGGAACAGAGACACTGCAAACACTAGCCATGATGCTTTCATATCTTTAAGGATTCCAGCATAACACATGGCTTATATTAGCTCCCAAAAGATCCCAGTGATGTAATTGGGCAGCTAATCATCTCCCCTCAGGATCCACAGATGTCATTTAGATTGGCAGAGACATCATCATCTACAGTACCTATGAGGCAACACAGCCGGGGAAAAGGATTCCCAAGTCTCATTCCCCAAGGTAGCTAGGGTAGGTAGGGTCTGGTCAAACTCCCTGTTGAAGCTGTTCTACCACATGAGAAATAAAGACATTCCTTGTTCTTCCTGTGTGCAGAAAAGCTCTACAGCAGCACAGCTCTCTGTCTTCGCTAGCTCCTTATCAGAGCTGTCATTTCTCTTCCAGTCTAAGCACTGCTACAGAACAACCACTATTTAAATTCAAAAAATGATTTGGGATCCCTTATTTTCTTTCTCTTCGATTCTCATAATCTTTTTCTCTGAGGCACTGCTGTAACAAAATTAATTTGCATTTACAAAATGAGCCAGATTCTGGATCTCAGGTATGATTTTCTTGGCCACGCACAGAGGCATTGGGAGAAAGGTAGCTCCAAACAGTAAAGAAAAGAAAGAAAAAGGATAAAGTAAAATAATAATTAAAAAAATACTAGATAGAATTATTTCTCACCAACACATAGTATAGATTGTATCAAAAGAACCAATATTTACCATTCTGGTTCTCTGTTAACAAACAGAGCTGATAAGAGCAGGACACTGTGGTTGCTTATTACCATACAAACACTACAAGTGTTTCTGCACATTTAACCACCAAGCCTGCATTAAATTAACAATGTCTTCCCACACACTGTTTCAGATTCGCTGCATTGCATGTACCTGATAAATAGTGGAAGATCCTGTGTTGAGTGGAAGATAAAGAAAAACATGAATAAATTTTCACATCCACAGCTCACTGTAGCTACAGAATCTTCCCTTTCCCCTCAGCAGCACAAGCACATTAAGGAAAAATCTACTCTGTTTGAATCTCACATTTTTAAGCTCTGCTGAAAATAAATACATTGGATTATATTTTCAAATTAAACAATTCATTTAAACATGACATTTGCTTAAAGATCCTAATACATGGCAGCACAATTGCATTAATTTTTCCCCTCCATATAATTTCCAGATCAATCTGGGTTATAAAGAATTATGCTAGCTTACAGCACTCTGAAGACTCTTTCATCAGGTGAATAGAGTTTCAAATGAGCCAGGATTGGTCAGGAGTTTGTAACAAATTAAACTAGCAGTTAGAGTGAAAATAGTATGTTTTGGAAGAAGTCAAAATAAAAAAAAAGTACATGCAGAAAATAGAATAATTTTATTTTGGCCAAACAAAATGTTTGAATGAATATTCTTTTGGATCAAATGAATGAGTTTATTTTTTTTAGCTAACTAATGGTTTTGGTGGACCAAAACACGTTGTTTCAATAAATAATAGTTAAATAGAAAAACAAAATGAATCTTTAACACGTTACCACATATTTCACTCTTTTGCAAAGAGCAACACCTTTCAGAGAATTAAAGAGTATCTTTGGAAAAATACACAGGAAACACCTTACAAAACGAATCATTCTACCACAATGGTAATGAAAATATCAAGCAACTGTGTTCAACTCTTGGGAAAGGATGTGAAAACAAAACTTTGCAGCTACACGTGCTCTTTATCTTTCTGCACATGAGCACTTTCAATAAAATGCTAATTCTAAAGTGCAAATTCTATTTTGATTCAGGACTAGAAACACTCCTTCAACACACAGAACTGAATCTCAAATATCATGCCAGAACCTTAAAGGAGAAAAATCTAAGCAGCATGGATATAAAACATCAATTTCTTGACCATTCTAGCTGCTTTTTACTTGTGGGTATAGGATATGGAAAAAATGGAGAGTCACTTGTAACAGAATTTGGTCAATCATAATAATGGAATATTTGATACTCCATAATAACTGGAGTATTTTTGAAGGCCCTTTTTGCAATGAGAGACAAGAAAAGTTTACAATACATACATAGAAGTTGTTTTATTTTAGTCATATGATATTTATTTGTTACATAGTAATAGTTTCATTAAGACTTTTAATCAGATATTTTCCTTCTCTGTCTGTCTTTTCCAAACAAACATTCATAACTTTTTGATGTTCATACTTTAGTTCCCACGTTCTTTGCATGATGAAAATTGATTTATGTACAAAATTATTCTCTGAAAGGCACCTCAATCAACATAACACCTTGTGTTTATTTGCAGGGCATCACTTGCACAATTTGAAGCAAGCGTGGGGACTATAAAATGAACACAAGTCATCAAGAATAATAATTATAAAAGAGGAAAAGTAGTCTGGTGCATGAAACTTTCTTCAGTGCTCCTTAGTGTATCATCCTTTGTCCTCTTACATTTTTCAGCTCTGTGAAATATGTATCCTGTATATGTATCTGTATCCTTCTCAACATCTGTGATTCATCGAACTCCAACTAGCCATGCTTAAAAGGCATTTATAAACTCTTTTATAATATGGCATGATCTGTTCCTGGTAGTGATAGTCACTGGCCAAATAAATAGCTCTTTTTGCCAATATTTCCAGTTCTTGATAACGATGCTTAGTAGCTTCCAGAAAAAAAAGTTGCCATTGGTTACATTCATAATTACTTCCTTTACTTATAGTCTTCCATTCAAGACTCTCCAGGTGACTCCCTCAAAGTTGATGCCGTAGGACACATATATACACTTGCATACCGTCTTCAAGAACATATTTTATCAATCAGCTTTAATTACTGGAAAGTAATTTGAGTCCTCTTGTAACTAACAGGTCCGTTTATCTGGGGACTCTCCTGCTTCTCAGAACTGTTCATGAGCTTCATGATTATGAACCCTGAAGTTAGTAGAAAGCTTTCTATTAGCAGCACTGACAGCCAGCTCAGAAGCAACTTTCAGCAGCAGATGTTTGAACACAAGATCATCCTCTGTCTCAGCACCTCTCAGGTTCTGCATCTGCAGGTTATATCATTTCTCTCTTTTTCCCTCCACATTTTTTTTAGAAGAAATGGAAAAAAAGAAAGCCAAGAGGAGCAACTTAAACCAGGATATCACTTCTTTTACTGCACCATACTACCAATGTTATCATGGCACATGTCAGCATGACTGGGATCAAGATCAGAGTTACAAGAATTTCATCTGGTGGATCTTCCCAGTGAACCTTTTCAGAAGTACAGTTTGAAAAGAACTGTTTATGAATTCCAGTGATAAAGCCCTCTGCAAGGGGGTTTGGCCAAAAGCAACTTGCATTGTTGGCTTCACGTTCTGTGCACTGGGTAAAGTTGTCATAATACCTAGGAAAAGAAGACAATGAAGAGAGTTTATATAAAACACATGTATATAACTCAAAGAAGGCTTCAATGGCTACCATGACTACCATTATACTCAATGAGTATAAAATCTGTAAGATTTGGTCTATCATATAGATACTCTGTTAGAGGATCTGGAAGAGAAATTATGGATCTCAAACCCAACACTGAGTCAGACAGCAAGCTGACTCATGTTATGAGCCTAACACCAAAAGATTCCAGATGAAATACAGGTATCCTGGGAGGCCAGAGTCAAAACCCGGCCTTGGGGTGCTTATGCTATGGCCAGAACTTCCTAATTCCACTTAAATACTGCAGAATTAAAACCTCTTCATAGAGGGAGCTAAAACATTACAAAACATACAGTCAAAATATGCCAAGAACAGTACAGTTTAAGCAAAACACAGATAACTCATGCCCCATTTGTCACCAGGTTGTGGCCAAAATGATGATGTGATGCTGGACCTAAGCCACAGCATGCATTACTGTGTAATAATTCTACTTCTGGCATATCCCTTAGTAATAATAACACCATGTGAAAATAAACACAAAAATAGTCAGCTTTTGACAACTTTTCTCTTTTTCCCAGCTCCAGCAAATGTCCAATAGGAAAATAGGGGGAGGGAAAATCCTACTTGAATCTATTCTTAATACTCATGAGAGATTGGAAACTCTCTGAAATGTGTAACACGAGGTCAACAAAGCATTTGCTGGTACTTACCTGTCCAAAGATAACTTTTGTTTATGTTATGAGAATTGGCTCTCCCTCACAAAGAAAAGGAAACAATATGCCTAAATAAGTAATCGGATGAGCTTTGTGGTTTTATCATAAGCCAGGAAAGTTCAGGAAGGGAATTTAGTATGAAGGAAATCAAGAAGACAAGGACTGTCTGGTCAGGACACGAACAGGGGAAGAAATAAGGAAGTTGAATATTGTCTGCAGCATCTTAAGTTTCGCTCAATTCTGTGTGACTCAATAACCTCACTTCAAAGGGAAAAAATAGAAGAGAGATAAAATAGAAAACTCACTGATTTGTCAAGAGATGGCATTCTGCATTAATATCTGAAGGTCCTACCTCATTTCAATATACATAAATGTAGTAACGCCTGGTGAACGACTCACGCTCATGTGAAGCACTACCAGGGACTTGTGCAGACTCAGTCCTTGCCACAAAGTAGTGGAAGAGAGACAGTGTGTGTCTGGATCAAGTCTGATCTGACATCACTGTGTAGGGCCTGTCTGAGGAGAGATGGCCCATGCCACCACCACCTAGGTTGGGGACATGGCCTGCAGAGTAATCCCCTTACAGTTGTGTAGTCATTCTCATGGAGTTTGCACCAACAGCACTTTATTCACTGGGAAAGACCGATGCCTCGGTTGCCTTAATGTCAATTCAATTGGGGATCTGGCAAATCCACACCCACGTGCCTTGCCACACAGATGCCTATATACACAATATATGTATATGTTAAGCAAAGCAACTAGAAAGGAAGTTTTTGTTACAAAGCCAGCAACTACGGAGAAACAACAGGAAATAAGCTAAAAATAAAATACAAACATTGTGAGTTTGTTATTTTAATAGCACCATTCTTCCAAGCTACCCCGTAGCATCCATCCTTTTTTTCTCTGGACTAAATTAGGATCTATAGATGTCTAGCTGAACACAGGAGACACGGTCCCAAAGGACCCGGGTAATAGTACAGATAAGGGCAAGCCTGGAGGAGGCGGTGGAGCTCGCATCGCATTGCCCACACATGTCTGTGCTCCATCCAGCACAGACACGAGGCAGGAAGAGTCGAGCTCTGCTCAGCCCTGCTCCGCACCATGCTCTGGTTAGCAGTGCCTGTCACCCATGGGCACTTAGCATTCCCCCCAAGCCACCCTGAGCTGCCTTCAGGTCCCATTTGTTCCTGCAGAATAACAAGTACAAGAAAAAAAAATCATTGTGGACTGCAGTGGCTTCATACAAATGAACCCCAACCATAAAAGGCTTAATATCAATCATCACTCCCCCTCTTTATGTTTTGAATCTCTTGGTAAGCTTACTGTTCTTTCAGGAATTCTACAGAGTTTTGTCATAGAATGTTAGATGGTATGAACGACTCAAATTTCCCCTGATACCCAGTCTCAAGTACAGCACAGACAGAAAAAAAGAAAGGAAAAAAAGACTGGCTCCCTAGAAGTCAAGATAGAACATAAATATTATCTTAATAGTTTGAATTCCTTATAACACTCACTTAATACTTTCTAAAAACAACAGAAAAAGGACATTACCTGCACTAGAACTGTTTTCTCAAGCGTATATGAGAATGTAGATAAAAATGAATAATCCAAACTATTTGGGCACTATGTATCTGCAAGCAATACTCCATTCACTTAAATATTTATGTAATGTAGTAATCTAGAGCTTTTGCACTGCAACAGAACACTCCCTTAAAAAAATAAAAAGAAAAGCTCTGCCTGGTACTGGGCAACATCCACTGCAGAAGGCATCAACTGAATTTTAATTCCTACAATGTGGGTGTTTTATATTTGATCAATTGTTTTGCAAGGCTTTTGTTTGCGTTTTAAGAGAGTGCTAGAACTTAATAGCTATTTAATGCCAATTCAATGTCCCTATGTCTGATTCTCTTTATGTCATGCCTAATTCTCCTAACTCAAATTGTAAAGGTAGGAACCCCTTTCATTCTGGGTCATACATTACCTCTCACAGTGAAGCCCTGGCCTCTGACTGGAGTGATAGCAACATAAATACATTTAAAAAAAATGAAGTTACATGTTTGGTGAAAGACGTAGAAACAATATGGTGTACTTATAGCCACAGTAAGTAATTGGAAGGCAGGAGTGCAAGCTCCAGTGCTTCAGCCTCAGGGATTAGTGAGGAAGGTTTTTTTTTCTGCACTGAGCTCAATTTTCAGCTCTCTTTCAGGCTAGCTACAAGGGTCAATAGTCAGTCAACAAGGATATATACTGGGTCCAGGCTCACCAAGTCTCACATAAGCTCTGTGATCAGTGGGTTGAAAAATAAATGTAGTCCGGATTTTCAACTCAATTTAGCAGTTTAGTACTGAAGGGCAAAAACTAAGCAGAGGCCGAGCACTGAAATTTGCATTGAAAGCACTCCACTGGTATACTCAAACTACTGAGAAACCAATATTTTGGTCACACTGCATTTTATTGATAATATTCACTGTCAAAGGAACATTAAAAATAACTAATTCCTCTTTGAAGCAATCGCTGGGCTGTAACACATTTGCCTGAAAAGACTATTTACAGTACTTTAGTGCATGCTGTTATTTTCAGAGAACACCTTTTCACCTGTACTTTAGGTTTCCATTAAACCAGATAACAGTAGACTTGTGGTTCATTTTTTGTTTAAAAGAATGTAGAAATTTTATTTTGTGAGTTACTTCTTTACCTATGGAAAAGTGTATTTATATCCATATATATATATGACCAAGAACATGGGTAGGGGTAGGAATGATCAGGGTTTCAACAGTGTTTCACTCAGAGAAATGGCTGGATGTATTTCATCTCACCCTTCTCAGAGCACCCATCACCTACCTCTTAAGGCACAGGTCAGGCTAAGCAGAGATCCGAATCCCAACCCTAAATTCCCACAAGAGATAACATGGCAAATTCTTTCTTGTTCTTCCTGACCAGCAGTTCCAGTAAAGGAATTTTGCTATCTATCCAGCACTCATGTAGACAGACAGGTTAGAGATCTCTTCTTCTCTACTAGAAGCCATTAACTTTTTATCATGGCTGAATGAGAGAAGTCGGGAATTAAAAAAATAAAGGCCTCTGTAATTTCACAACCTCCTTTCACATTTATCAGCTACAAGATTAGTGATACAATGTAATTAAAGAAAGGTATTACTATCAAACAACAAGATTTTATATATTATCATTTAATATTCATTATTTTCAAGCTATTGAGTATTCAAAAACATGGGGAAAAAAATCTCCCTAGCATAAATAAGGTTTGATGCAACTCTGGCAAAAGATACTCCAGGGACACTCATCTCTGCTACTGAACCCCAGTAAAAATCCAGAGGTGCTGTTCCAGGATACCACAAGATATGTGGAATATTCAAATAAATAAACACATTTTGAACCTTTGTATTTCTCAGAAAGGATAGGATTCCTCTTTTGCTATATGATACTGATCCTCATTCTTGCCTTGTTTTGATGCCTGTAGGCTCCAAAATTTTGTTTCAATTCCTTATTACTAGGGAGAAATCTTCCCAATTGATCCCAAAATCACAAGGCCCTGTAGAAAGCAGCAGCCCTCATGCATCAGACATATGCATCCTCAAAACACAGGTTCAACAAAGAAATTTTCTTATATGCAGTCATCTATTAAATTACATTTTTAAATGAATGATCAGCCCTGTGATAACTCTATTTTCTTCCCTGGAATTATATCTAATATGAGTCTAGCCAGTAGTGTACTCTTCACTGAAGAGCATAAAGAAATTAAGTAATGGGACTCCTAAAGATGGAAACCTAATTCTATTCAACTCGCTTTCAAGAAAAAGGTTGAAGTTCTCAGAAGAAGAAAGCTTATACATCTTAAGCCAAATTACCATTTGTAGACATTTCTAAATGAATTTTTATATATTAAAGAAAAAGGAAAAAAAAAAAGGCAATCAACTTCTCAAAATAATATTCAGATAAAGGCCTTTTAATGTTACTATTTCATTCTAGCATGTTTTTGGTACTTTGAGCCTCCATCAGGTATGGAATGAAAAATACTAAAATAATAATAATAATTATAAATCTCACACCATAAGAAAGGCTCCTCTTACAGCATTTTCAGCTGAAGTAGAAGCAGGGAGCAACAAATAACCCTATAAAAAAAAACAAAACAAACAAACAAACAAACAAATCTACTCTTCTGTGATATCCAGCCAAACTTATAGAATTTAAGGGTGTACCAGCCTTGCTGAATTTCAAATAGTGAACTAAATCTTAATGTGATTATCTCTTGATGCTTCACCATCACTTTAAAAGTGAAGCTTTAGTTTTGTGACCTACTATGGGTCTACAAATATGACAGGATGCTTCCAGGCCTTTTTTCATGTAACATCTCTTCAAACAAATTTGTGGCTACATCTCACCATTCCTCTAGTCCCACATTATCTTTTGCCAAGAGGAACATTCTCATGGACACACTTGTACCGCCCTAGTCAGATCCCTGCCAGTGCGGGATTAAGCCAAAGCAAATAATATACTACAAAACGCAAGGAAGGAAATCCTTGTGGAAAAAAAAATGGCAAAAAAATCCCTTGCTGGGTTAATGACAGTATTATAAAGTATAGTTTACTCTCACGCCACTGCATAATGGGCATTGTGACAAATTACTCACTTGGACTGAAAACAATAAATACATTCTGTCCTTTGATATAATTACAGGACTCCACCCTTGGCTTCACATCAACACCCTTCTGGAAACCAAAAAGGTTGAATAACCCTAACTGAAACCTCCAAAATGCACAATTCTTACTAAACTCTTTCTAACTTCTTAAAGATAAAGGAAAAATAGGCAAATATAAAGAACAACTCTAGATTTAAGCAACAGTTTAGAAATCTTATTTCCCAAGAGCAATAGAATTTACTATATTAAGGAAATACAGAGTAAGGAAGGAAATGTAACTTGACATCTCATTCTATGACAAAATGATCAAAAATTTAGTAGCACAGGACTTCTACCAAGTTTTTAGTAGCACTTCTGAGCTATATTTTAAATGATTACTCAGTGTTAAACAAAACCCATTCCTTAGGGAACACCATTTCTGAAGAGGAGTATTCCTTGCAGGCAGTACTATGCCATAGCTATAGCAGTCCTATATAAACATACTACATACTGTATTAGACAGAAATCAAAACAGTAGAAAGAGGCAAACCCTAACTCTGCAAAATCTTAAGTTTACGTATTCAGCTTCTTATGTGTACCACATCACCATCTAAGTGACTATCATCATCAATAGTGAGGTGTGGAGAAAGCTGTATTCGATGTACTGAAAAAAGCTAAATTGGGTCTCAGATGCTGACAGTCACCTCATGAGATCTCACAAAACCAGAGATCAAGAGAATATCCCAGGGAGAATAAAGGAAAATGCAGGAAGGCCAAATCAGCATGTCGAACTGGCATTGGTGAAATTCTGCTAAGTGACGAGATTGTTACGGTTCATTCATGTACTGCATCATCCACATACAAGTTTATTTTGTTCCTTAGAGATGATTATATAGTTACAACACTATAGTCACCCTCTTCACTCTGATCTGGCTCAAGAACTATGTTTTCAAATTAATTTGAATACAGCACTACGTATATGCTGTTGTATAAACAATGAATTAGGTCAGAACACATTACTCTTCATGAACTCTCCTGGGAGAAAGGTGGTCTAAAGCGCAGCCAGCTGAACTACTCCACTGAAACCCTCCTAGAATCAGCTTTCAATCGAAAACATATGCACGTGCTCTTTTAGAGTGCTTAATATTTAGAAGGAACAGGAAAAAATATGTATTTCTCCTTCATTACGAAACAAATGCTGTTGTCAAGGAGTCTCTATGTATGTATATATATTTGTATTCACATAATTTAGCTTCAGTGTCCATGGAAAGCTAAATCTTTTTCCAATAGATTTTGCTGGAAAATGTTTCTTAATTTTTGAAAATATTAACAGAATCACTGAGGAGAACAACAACTGTGGGAAATTTTCAAGTTGAGGCAAATCTGTCATCACTTTGATACAATAGATATTAAGCTGTTGATTTTCAAATACATATACTTTGAAGAGTTGACATTTCTGGGTTAACATAGTATATTTCTTACTGTAAAAATAGAGTCTCCTGTGACACAGTGATTTTAAATCATCAGTAATCATTTCTAAAGTTTACTTCAATGACAATTTTGATGATAGAGAGGACAGTTCCATCTGCATAAACTTCTAAAGCTGAAGAACCTCTAAAGCAAGTGCTGCTGTAACCAGATACCCACAGTTTTGCAGCGGGAAATCTGCTGTCCATTTAATGAGCCTAACATGAAACAATGCAACCAGGGCTGGATTTGTTTCTGTTTTAGGAATTCTGGTGCCTGCTCTCTGTCCTAGGTCTACACCACCAAATGTTGTAGTAACACTTGTATTTGACAGAAAACAGAATGGCAAGGGGAAAATGAGCATCTGTTCATTATTTACACAAAGCAGAAAGAAAGTAAATACTTTTAAAAATAGACTTCAGTGTTATAAATAAATAAATAAATGCATCTCAATTCCCAAATCTTGAAGAAATATTAACCACAAAATGATATTTGAAAAGACAACATGACCGAGCAGCATGTGGAGGAGAAACGAGATTCATTAAAATACAACTTCTTACTATACTGTACCTATCACTCTTTCTTTTTCTTTGACTCCTATTGATGCGTTGTTTGAGATTTGTCTAAATTTTTTTGCTTCAAATTAGAAGTAGAGTTTAAAAAGGCAATCTGGATCTGGAAGGACACAAGCCATTATGGGATCTAAATTAGAGACAGATTTCTAAAACTACTGAAATACAAAAAGACAGACTAAAAGTCCTTGAAGTCTGTTATGTTGAAATCAGTATAGCATAGGTGCCTGAACACATACAAATCCCTATGAAATATTTCTATACCTCTTTCCTTCCTCTTCTTTGAGTGATCACTAATGTCCTTATAGCTGAATTTCAGAAACAATCACTCAACACTACTTGAGAATTCAGGTCACACTATCAAAGAACAGTGGCAGGTTTAACATGGCAGATGACAAGATCTTTGTTCTCTGTCATATTCCTCCCTGCTGCAACAGCTCCAACATCCACACTCTTTGCCAAAAGAATCTCCATAGGTTTACCAGTTAGATAGCTCTGCCCCTCATGAGGCTTAGGTAGCACTGCCTAACTCAGAAAAATATTGTGTAACAGAACACAGTGTGGGCTCTAACAACTGCTTTAACAGAGACCTGTATATATATACACACATACACATATATATATACACACCATATATAAAAAGTTGCATCTATTTCAGAAGTCTTAAAATCTCTCAAATATAAGACAAAAATCCCTATGTTCCAGAGCAGGGCTACAAGGATGATCAGGGGCCTGCAACATCTGCCCTATAAGGAAAGGCTGAGAGAGCTGGGCCTGTTCAGCCTGCAGAAGAGAAGGCTGAGGGGGGACCTGATTAATGTCTATAAATACCTCAAGGGAGGCAGTGAGGAGGAGGGGGCAGACCCCTTTTCAGTAGTGGACAGCGATAGAACTAGAGGAAATGGCTACAAAGTGAAGCATCGGAAGTTCCACAGGAACCTAAGGAAACATAAGGAAACTATGAGGGTGACAGAACACTGGAATAGGATGCCCAGAGAGGTTGTGGAGTCTCCTTCTTTGGAGATCTTTAAAATCCGCCTGGATGCAGCCCTGAGCCATGTGCTCTAGGTGACCCTGCGTGTGCAGCGGGGTTGGACTAGATGACCTCTGAGGTCCCTTCCAACCTTACACATTCTATGATTCTATGACTCTATGTTATTTGATATGCCTTGTAAGTGTTAAAATGAAGCATACAGTAACTATATTAGTCTCATACTCAACCCTGCTATAAAGCACAGAAAACATTCCCCCACAATTTGCACTGTAAACAAACCTGACAAATATGGTTTATTTTGAGTTTCACAGTACAACATCTGCATGCACATATGGAAATATCTCTGCAGTGACAGTGCGAGACTTGATACCACTGAAGGAAGAATATACAGATAAAATCATCTTGAGTGACTGTAGAGTTTTGATTTCAGATCAACTTTCAAAGATGTCAGACAGTTGTTACAAAATGCTAGCTAAAATAAAACAACTGGTTTCTAAATAGCTATGGGAAAACAAAACAAGAAAGTCTGCAAGAGAGCTACTTCAGAAACTGACTTCTCTACACACTTTTAGTAGCTACTGGATTTTATTGCTGTTTGTAGGCAAATAAGATATCATTAATAATGCCTATTTACGAGCTAATAACTTTTAGACACTAATTTACAAAGAAAGTATGTTATTTTATAGATGAGGAAAACTCAGTCTTAGAAAGGAATCATGACTTGCTCACAGCAGTTATTGGCAGAAGAGGCCCAGTACAAGGGTCTCCTGGATACCGAACCAAAACTCCAGATTGCAGTCCTAGTAAACCATGTGGATTGGAAAAATCTGGAGAGTTTGAACTGCCTAAACTCAATGTAAAAAGAAACTAAGATCAGAGCCCTCAACAAGCAGTGAAAATATGAATGCTAGGCACTGTTAAACAGGGATTAAGGTTTCTCATATCTATCTAATAAAATATAAGGTTTGATTCTTTTCATGCAGTTGCACCTGGGAACTGGGATACTACTGGGAGGGACTGGCACACTGACATGCACATATCAGAATTACGTATACATCCTCACATATCACAATTACGTATGGCTTAACCCCTTAGGAAATCAGGTTGTCAGAAAGTAGTGTTTTATTGAGAGAAGGTAGTGTTTCAGGAAAACTATGTTTTCAGTCTTTGGGTATTATTTAAGAAAAGGAGCTGCAGAGCATCTGCTGAAGGGGAAGGAAAAGATCCTCGAGCTTCCTTCTGCTATTTCCTCTGCACCTGGCTGACATACATACAAAAGAAAAAATACTCTCCTGATGGTGAACACAAAGTTGTACCTCAGCATGGATCTCAGGACATAAACAAGACTGCAACAAACTGAAAGAGCTCCACTGGTAACCCAGACATGAAGTTGACCATTTGGAAAATAAGAAAAGAGGAACTACTGCCTTTAACTCACCTAATTTCCCAGGTATACCACACTCCCTGTCACTCTGTCCTGAATACTCTCATGGACTGAGAGATTTGGTTTACTAAATGGAAAAGAATGTCAGGCCTCAAACATGCGTGAGCAGTGTCCTGATGTGGGTTACTAGCAGAGAAAGCTCCCAGAGCAATGCATAACAGGTAAACTATGCTACCATACCAGAAATCTGACCAAAAAGTAGAGGTGGGACTCATTGAATTTTGCTTTTATCTTGTTAATTCCCCTGAAAACATACAAAGTCTGTATTTTTAACCCACTGATCAAAACCCTCTCTACATTCAACAAACGACTTACCAATTTTAAGCTTTCCACAGTTCTGGGAAAGCTATAAGTAGTAACTTCATGCTATGCAGAGCTTGCGTATTCCAGAAGCTTGAAAGCTTGATACAAATAAGTCCATGAAGGTGAAGAAGTTAAATAGATTGAAGAATTCAAAATACCTTTTCAGCTACTTTAAACTTAATTTTTACACCTACTATTTCTGCCTTTCACAATTTCCCATTAAAATGGTCACCTCCAAGGACAGAAAAAAAATGAGTCAGAAAATAACTCCCCTTAACAACAGAGCAGGCATATGCATTCTGTCCCACAAAGGAAATCTCCATCTTCTTTATATACATAGAATTGGAAATGTTCCTATTTGAATGTGAGCCAGAGGTCAATCCTATTTATTTGCTCTAAACAAGCCGATCTTTCAGAAGTTAAGGACACCAAAGGTCATATGCTATAGCAGGTGTTACTGACTGATGCTATTTTCTACTCTCTTCAAGGGCAATCAGCTTCCCCACTGCCCCGCATCATCCAGGAACAAACTCTGCTTTTGTAAAAGCATACTGTGCTGCTATAGCACAAGTCTTTGGAGTGGCCAAGCCTCAACAAGGAAACAAATGCATAACAAAACACTGTGATCCTTGGCAAAACCCCTACTGGCGTGAAAGAGACGGGTCCTGTAAAAACATTAAAGACTCAATTAATTAGCCTAAATTCCTTCAGGAATTAATCTTAACCTGGCTATTTAAAATGCAGATGAAAAGGTTGTTACATGCTTTACTGGCAAAACAGTGTGGGATCAGTCAATGCTAAATTGTAGCAACAAACTGCTAAAAATAAAATGCTTCCACAGGACCAGAGTTCCTGTTACAATCACATTTTTCAAAAATCACAACCTTCAAATTTAACCACAGGAAAAAGCACATTATAGCTAAATGACACACCTTAAATGTAATTCCTCAGCAATATTTTATTTAAATAATCACTTCCTTATACAGATAAAAGTGGTGTGCTAGTGGGCAGGGCAGTAAGAAGACTTAGAGTGAACAATGCAGCTCTTGTCAAATAACTCCAACCATGAGTACCATGGATGCCATGGGAAACACATGTATTTATCCAGTTAGCAAGATACCAAAGAACTTAAATAACGCTAACACAGCAATTTTACTAGTCATAGAGCTATATAACATGAGAGTTAGAAAGATCCTCTTAATGTAGATCAGTATATATTTAAGTCAGTAAATCAATGCAGTAAAATACAGCTATACCAAGGCAACTTAAAATTAGCCACCTTGAATATCAGAAGCATCTTCACTTTACCCATGTGCTCCTCAGAACAAGCTAATTGATCCCAGTTCTGAAGACAGCTTTGCTCAGCACCATCCTCCTCTGAGTGCAATGGTATCATATTCACCCTGTCTGTCTACAGGAGGACAGCTGAGCTGGAGCTTTTATGTGGATTTGTCCACTGTAAGATGCCCATTCTTTAAAAACAAAGTCATTTCCCAAATCCAGAAGTAGTAGCTCACGTGAGCAAGAAGACAAATCTGTTTGCTTGACTAACTCGGATATCAGTTGCAGAACTGTGCCAACAGGGAGTATCTCATCTTAGTAGTAAACATGTTTTTCACACTTCTGCAAAAGAGTCACATGTTTTCAGCCCATCTTGGAAACAAGAAGAACAAGGCTCACGTCATCTAGACAGGTGCTAAGTTTCCTTATCAATCTTTTGATTCACTAATCTACTAGTTGATGGCCTTCTCTCACTAGGTATGGGAATAAAAGAGTGCTTCAACTGATGAGTAATGTCTCTGTAAAAATAAAGAGGTCTACAAGCACAGCAGCTATGGAGATGGTAGCAAGAGCAACATTCCTTGTTAAACAAAAAATAAGAGATGTAGTTCTATCTTCAGAGAGAACTAAGAAAATGAAAAGAGTTGTTGGAGGAAGACTCTCAAGCTTCTGCCTACTTCAAGAACCTCCCAGGAAGTCACATCTCACATAGGCTGAAGAGCTTCATCCACTTTATTTTGCCTCTAAAGCTGAAGAGATCCTGAAGATAACAGTGTGTTTCAGACTTTCATGTGCACACCTGCAAGGCTGACATGCAAAGCCTACAAAAATAAATTACAGAATCTTCACTGTTTCACATAGATTTTGCTTCAAAGGAGTCGATTTAGGGGGAGATTTATTTTCCACTTTGCAATTTGCTTTCCCAAATGCTTGACAAGCAGTAAGGCTTCATCCATATAACTAGTCTTTAACACTGAGCTCTAAATACTGCAGTTCGCATAGTTATTAAGCTGCTCTGTCAAGATCCATGTCTTGGTTTTTCCAGCTCTCATCAGATGCCTTTCCTGTTTCCACTTATCCTTAGCATCTCTCTTTCCTGTTGTCTGGTGCAAGCTTACCAACCTTTTCTATGTGAAGCCCATGGTATCTTTAATACAAACATCTCCCTCTTTTTCAAAGTAATATCTGAGTGGTCTCCAGCCCAGTGCAGCTCTGAAATAGTAATTTCCAGCCTCTTTCCACCCAGCTGAGGCAAGCAGACACACAAGCAGAAAACACTGGCTCTCCTCCAGATCAGTATTACACAGCTAGGAATCCCAAGAGCAATTCCAAAGAGGCACCTGTGAACTTTGTTATGTTTCAGAGCAGGAGTCAAAAACTCAGAGAGGGAATAATAAAATAAGTGGGAAACCTTCTCATTCATTTCAGCTTTCATTTAAAAACAGTGGCTTCAGATCTGATTTTTAAAAGGATATTAAAGAATCATCTGGTGGAATGGAAAAATGTTATTAGACTCTATTTAGCTTGAAGTAGAAAAAGTCCTTTCAAACTCCACAGCATCATAATTTAGAAAGGAAACCAGAAAGAGAAACATATCACAGAATCACAGAATCTACAAGGTTGGAAGGGACCTCTAGAGATCATCTAGTCCAGCCTTCCCGCTCCAGCGGGCACACCTAGAGCATGTGGCACAGGGCGGCATCCAGGCGGGTTTTGAAGACCTCCAGAGA
>JAUBOD010000016.1:1465029-1500832 GCA_032353885.1 Nothura maculosa
CTCCACAGCCTCCCTGGGCAGCCTGTTCCACTGCTCTGTCACCCTCACTGTAAAGAAGTTCCCCCTCACCTGCAGATAGAACCTCCCGTGTTTCAGCTTGCACCCATTACCCCTTGTCCTATCACTGGCCACCACTGAGAAAAGCATGGCCACCTCCTCCCTACAATCTCCCTTCATGTATTTATACATGTTAATAAGATCCCCTCTCAAAAACAAAGAAACAGTTATCTTTGAAGAAGAACAAACTGCAATAATTTTCTCTTCTTTCCATTTCTCAGGAACAGTTTCCCTGAGTTAAGGCTTCTGTAAACTGGAGTTACAACACATATTGTGCTATAAATAACTAAAAACATTGTTTTGATTCACTGAATCTGAGTTTTTGGGATCTCTCACATTTAATTCAACAGACTCCCAAAAGATTGTCCAATATCCCTTTATCAGGGATAATATCCCATTCAGCTCATTTAATGGAGCTCAAAAAAAGCTCTTGAAAGCTTTCTTTAAAAAAAAAATATTTCTCAGGGTTTGAGCCTATAAATCCACAAAACAACATTGGATGAAAAAGTGATAAGGCTTAGTTTGTAGCATAGCTAGTTGTACAACATGCTGCAGAACAAAGTGATGGTCTGCATTCATAAGGAAAATAGTCTGTAGGTTTTCAGAGATTAACAAGTAGCAGTGTTCTTAATATAGCCTTAAGATTCAGAAGTCATATTTAGAATACATCATTAAAAATTTAATATTCATTAATGGTTTTGCTACATTTATACATCCTGTAATGTGGCCATAGCAGACCAATTTAGGTATGTATTACCATAACTTCGTACTAAAGATTGAAAAAAAAAAATAGAAGTGAGTGTCCAAAGCCATATGTTTATTTAGTGTCTCTCCTTGAATTATCAAACATGGATTTCATTTTCACAGCAAGGACTTCTATAAGAAGACTTTTAACTGAATTCCATGTAAACTAGGAATGATGAGGGTGGGAGATAACGAGTGAAGGAAATCATGACAGGGATGGGCAAGAGATTTGGGGGGTAGATGTAAACAGAAGGGAGCTCTTCACCAGCAAAATGGGGCTGAAGTGGAACTAGCTCGAGCACTACCTGATGGGATGCACCCTCAAATGCTGAGAGACCTCCAAGCGTCATTGGAAAGCTACTCCATCTTTCAGCCCCAGCATCTATTAGGAGGAACGCAATTACGTGGTAATAAATAGACTATTCTTGCTGCTGGTCTGATAAAAAAATTACGGTCTCTAAATTCAGCAGATTTTATAACTAAGCAAGTATATTTGACGTGATGATATGAGAGATTCACTTGAAATGCCAGGTGTCTTAAAAATATCCTAACCCAGCCTCTTTCAGGGAAAAGCTTATCTTACTATGAACTTCACATTTACTTTGTAGCTGGAATGGCTGATTCTAAACAGCAGGTGAACCTACATAATTTCATGAAGGCCCAACACTGAGAAAATTGGTGAGATTTCACAAACAGCAGGCTTCTTTTATTTTCAATTTTTAAAATAATAGATGGCAAATACTATTCCTCTTGCAATAATGGTATTGTCAGCCACTAGCATGATGGCAGCACAATTGTTCAAATATGACATTCTTGCCATTGTTTTACTTGCTAGCACCTAACTTACAAGCAGCTTTTCTTTTGAGATGAAAAGCATGAATCACAGAGGCAAAATAATAGGTTCTTGGGAGTAATTAGTACTACCCTGTGTTTATCACTGCTACAAAGCCCTCAAAGTTTTTAGAAGGATTTTTTTTAATACAAAATTGCTGAAAGCTTTACTATTTGAAGAGGTAAATACAAGGGAGGAACACAGAAAGGATAAAAGATGAAAAATTATACTTCATTGAGAGTTTCAAAAAGACAGCTACTAGAACTATAGGGAAAGCTCCAAGGAAAACAGATGTCAGGTGGGTTCACAATGCTGAGAGTGCTTGGAAGACCCAAAAAGAAGAGGAGGCAAAGTCCTTCTCAAAGTCAGTACTGCTCCTGACATGTGCAGGATTCATGCTCTAAGTTTCACCACTCCCAGGAACAATTCTGGGAGAGTCCGTAGCAAGGTAAGTGTTAAAATTTTGGTGAGAGGGGAAAAAAATAAAAAGTTACTCTACAAACACATACAGAAGATCTATCAAAAACATTACAGAAATTAATTTGGAGACCAGGCAACAAACAAAACAAGCTTTTCCTGCGCAAGCATGTTTCTCATTCATGATTTTGTCTAAGTCTAAGCACAACCACTGTGTCTGCCTACTTGAATTTACCTGCCTACACAGTTCCTTACCTGAATACCTGCCTACACAGTGCAAATACACATACATGCCCCATATGGCACATACAACTACCTGAAAGGATGTTATAGTGAAGACACAGGTCAGACTTTTCTCCAAAATAATTACCCATAGAACAAGCAGAAACAGCCTCAAGTTGTGTCGGGGGAGGTTCAGGTTAGATATTACAAAAATTTTCAACACAGTAAGAGTAGTGAAACACTGCAACAGGCTGCCCAGGGAAGTGGTCACTATCCCTGGCAGGGTTCAAGAAACGTATAGATGGGGTGCTTAGGGACGTGGTTTAGCAGGCTTGGTGTTGAAGGGCTTACCAGTGGACTCAATGATCTTGAAGGTCTTTTCCAACCATAATGACTCTATGAATCTATGGAGAAAAGTGAGACTCAATTTACCGCTCTGGATCTCAAATCCTTGTGTGCCAGCTACTCAGAGGTATAGCTCCTGGCAGGCCCACTTGGACCTCAGGACCCAGTAGCTATCACTGTCTGTTGCCCATTAACTGGATCCATGCAGTCAGATGACCTCGCAAACATGAAAGGCACGGAAGTGTCAGATCAGTACCAGCATTCCACACAGAAAGGAGCACACTGCATTCAGAAGCTCATCTTTATTAATACCTTGCTGCTGTTTAACCAAACTTTATTTTTGTTTCCTTCTGTCTCTCATGACAGAAAATCACATGCCAAAAGCCAGAATTAAGGCTTCACTGCTAATGTTAAAAAAAATAAAGCGAAGTTATTTAATTTCTAACTGTAAGATAATTTATGTCATAAGAGGAAGAATAGTCTGCACATCAATCATTACCTCACCTTAGCTACAAAATAAACCTAGTGGTTTCTCCAAAACTGTCACAGTACCTTCTTCTTCTTCTACAGATGTTCAGATACTAACAGCTGGATGCATTCACCGATGAGAATCTAGATCAGATTTCCTGCAGCAGTCAATGGGGAAGAGGAAAAAAAGACTATACAACTGACCAAGAAAATGAGTCAGTTTTGAAGGCTCTTAAAATACAGTCAGCCCTCAGAGGTTATCAGTTCAAAGATTTAAAAATGAGAGACAAACAATTTCATCTTGGCTTGCACTGCTTTTCTTTTGCAGTTTGCTTTCCAACTAATTTTAATGACATTTGGCTTTCTTTAACATTTGACCACGTTCCTCGGCAAACTAGCTACTTTTATTAGTTTATTTTAGTTAGGTAAAATTGTAACACAGGCAAAACTCCCACTGACTTTAAAATTGAGAAACAGTTTTTGGATATTTTTTCCAGAAGATTAGATCAATTTTGGCTCTAGTCATGCATATCTTTTTGTTAATTTCTGTTTCAAATCTTCAACATCTGCACAGAACATGGGTGGATCTCCTTCATTGTTTTCAGTATGACTGAAGCTTCCGTTTATATAATTCATTTTGGGGTAAACAGTTCTGGAAAAGCAACACTAAGGCCACACAAAAAATAAAATGACTGATCAGCATGGCAACAAGTCTTCAGATTATGCCCATAAAACAGAATTCCAACAGATACACCAACACAGTGATGTGAATCAACTAGGATATACAGCTAGTACAGCTGGCAGGGATTCAAATTTAAGAAATAAAATGTGTATAAGAAATAAAAATTCTCCTGTCTTCCAAGCATTAAACAATAGTGCCACATAGCCATTCACCCACTGCAATGAGAGATGATCTGAGACACAAAGACAGGCTGGATGAGATAGAAGAAAATTCAGGGACCACAGGAAAAAAAAATGTTACAGTTTATTCTTTCACTAAAACAGAGAAAGGAAGTTCTTCTTATATGTATTACTCTGCCAGAACTCTCTTCCAAAACCTCAATTGCCACTTCAACTCTCAGCCTTTCAATTCACAGCTATTGGTGGCTGTCAAATGCAGACTGATTGTCTGGGAGTTCCCCCAGGTAGCAGGTATGTGGCTTTACACACTTGCAAGATGACTGTTGCATTAGCAGTGTAACCTTGAAAGAAAAGAACATCTCACAGAGAGATGACTAAATCAGAGAACAAAGATAAGAGCAAAACCCTGCATTTCTCAAGTTCAGTCCAATAGCATACATAGTCTTCTAGGGCTGGTCTCTCCCTTAAGGGATTGATTATTGGACTCAAACACTGGGAGTTACAACTCAGTATTATTTTTTTATATTTTGAATTATTAACAGTTATTGCATTTGTCACATTAGCAGCAGAAAAGCATGCCATAGTTTGCTTTGTTCCAATGAGAAACTGGCTTGGGGATAGACTCCTTCAACAATGATCTGCGGATTGGCACGGTCTGTGGTCATTCCAGTCAAGACAGCATGACCAGATGTGTGAAGATACCACTCAATAAATGTGCAGCAGGAGAACAGGAGAAGTACAGAACACACAAGTATCCATTTCTCTTAATTGAAAAGCATATCCCGAAGGAAAAATACTCAGGGCTTGCTGCTCCTGAACGTCATCAGAAGGAAACTGGTCAGGTCTATTCATACACAGAACAATGCTCTCTCACTCTATATCACTGCCCAGAATCAAACAGTATCATGCCTGTTTTTTCTTGATTTCCTGATATATTTGCTAGAGCATGGTGGTATTCTTTAGTGGTATTTGATGTTGAGTGCCCTTGGCACACCGTGTTTATCTTTTGCTCAATCAGAATCCTGATTTCATCAGGATTTCATCAGGTCATTCTGGCATTTTATTAAGAAGAAAGCTTAGAAAAGAAGATATATAGGAACACCAAGCGATTTGGAGATCACATGGGAGTGTGGACTTATTTAAATGGAACATTGGGAAATGAAACATTATACAACATAATATACAACATACCAGTCACCCTGAGAAGATCTTAATATCATGCATAGGTTGTAGAATATCTATTCTTGGTATTACTGGTATTATTATATAGCTAATGCAATAAACATTTTGACCAAAAAAAAACAAAAAGATGAATACTCACTAGGAATAGAGAAAAAAAAATTAAGTCTGAATATAATATTACAAAAACTATCACTAGAACAAACACTCAATTTTACAGTGGACTCTGTTTTTCAAAAGAAGAGTTGCCAAAACTGACAAACGGTAAAATAAGCATGAAACACAAACATTATCATGAGAGACTTTGCAAGATTTATTTTAATTTAGTCCCCCCAAGAAGAGGAAACAAGACAGAGGAGGGGTTTTCTAATAACAATTAATTTTACTGTATCAGGGAAAAGGTAGAGTCACAGCAAGCTGAAATTAGGCAAACATTGAAATAGAATATAAATAAGACATGCATTTTCCTCTAGCCGTGAAAGCAGTTACCATTTAGAACAATATACCTCCAAAAGTAATTGATTAGTATTCATTTTATACATATAAATTTACAGTCAATGTCTTCCTGTACCTTAGTGAGACATTCTTACAGGTTTTAAAATAGTGATTACTGGGTGGATTCTGTGGCCTGCAGTATTCAGAAGTGCAGACTAGATGACCACAGCCTGACCTCAAAATTACTGAAATGCTAATCGGAATAATCAGAAATGTTTGGGAAGTGCTAACATGGAATACAGAGGAGACACTAGGAGCAGGCCAGAGGCTTAACATGCAACTCGGAACAAAACTTAGCATACTGCCATTCTGTATTTCCATGAAGGTTAGGGCAGCAAGAGGCTGAGCGATTCGCCTGGGAACTATTTGCTCTAGCAAAACTATTTCCAAGCTCTAGTTAAAATTATTTGGAAAATCCTTTCATTAGCCTGTGGTTGAAAATGATCTATGAAATTACAATAAGAAACAAAAAGGAACAGGCAAAACTGATATTTTGGCCCTCTTCCTCGAAGGAATAGCTGGCCTCTTAACTACAGTCCCATTATAACCAGACCCAGTCTTATCACAGGGCATGATGAAAAAAGTCCTGATGGCTAATAATGGTCTTGAGTATGTGGACAGTGGTAAAAAATGCAGATTTCATCTATTTAGAAGTTAATAAATACTAAGAACATAGTACAGTAATAACAAAAACATAACATGTTAAGAATAAAAAAGCCTTCTGCAATTTTCAATCTTCTAGTAAACAAAAAGGCCATATGCCTTCATTAACTGCCTTCATAATCTTCACTCACACTTCAGTCTTGGCTTGTTTAATCGCTTCATCCTATGAGAGTTTCCTGACATTTAAACTCTTAGCCACATTTTAGACTTTAAGACTATATCTGAATAACCTGAACGCATCAGCAAGACTATGAACAAATGAGCCCTCCTCTTTTATCCATGAGGACTTCAAGATCTATTTTGAAGTCTAATTTAGTTATTTCTGATTGTCCTTCATATGCTGGTGCCCAAGCATGAAACACTGAAACTCATGTTGTCTAAATGGCCCAACATATTTGAAAATCTCTCTTGAATCCCAAAACACTTAAGTTTTCAAATACTTTGACAATCTAATCCAGCGGCTTTGTGTCTTAATTTCCTCAGAGAAAAAATGAAAATATTATGTATATACTAATACAGACATATTTTCCAGATAGAGCTTCTGTAAAAATTCTTCATGAAATTTTAACATTTATATTTGATTAAATACATTTATAGCAAGGCCAAGAGCAATTGTAATGGCTAAAAATTGCTTTTTAGTACTAGTAGCCATACATGACAGCATCATCTGCTTAAAATCAACCAAATGGCTGCTTTTTTTAAAGAATAAACTTAGTCCTGAAGTTTGTTAAGAATAAAGTTAAGAAACAAATAACAGAGCTGTCAGGAAAGCTTAAAGTCTAATTAAGTTACTGCAAACTGAAGTCACCCAAAGCTGTCTAATGACAGCAGTGAAAGAAAGCAGATAATTGCTATTTACAATTCCACAATCAAGGACAGCTATTTAGCAGGCACAGCTAAAACTCCTCCATAAAGACATAGTTTTGTAAAAAGAAAGCTCCTGGCACAATTGTATTTTGATATAAGATTATAAGATACAAAGATCTTGGAGGGGGAAAATAAGTAAGTAAAGATTGCTGGGCAGAAATTACTGTATGAAGAATTCTTCTTCATAAAAAGTTGCATTAGTTTTATCTTAGCTGTTTCAAGCTGACCTTTTTTACTAGTGAAGGCCAGACTTAAACTCAGGGGGAACTACATACTACCAAGCTTAAATATTTGAATTTGATTTTCTTTTAATATTTAAATTTCTTTGCCAGTCTTCATTAATCTATCAGAGTACTAAAAAAAAAGTCTCCAAATATAGAACTGTGTTGTTTCTACAGTATGCTGAAATTTTACAATAAGTTTGTCCCAAACAATTTTTTTTCTCTTCTCACTTTTCTAAAACAGAATTTTCAACAGAAGGGATAGAAAAGAGTTTAAAAAAATAACTTTATATGATGAAAAAATGTAAATATCTTTCTTGTTACATTTGGAAAAGGCTGTTTTTTTGTTTTTTTTTCCCCTGGTGATGTATATGGGGCAGAACAAATATAATTTTACCTAAGATGTTTCATTTTCATTTTACATTTCTATAAGCAAATGGTATCATATTGGCAGATATTTTCAGCCAAAAGAACCTCTACAAATAGTAATTTTCTGGTACAAGGAATGAAAATGACACAATGGAAGAAGAGCAATCAGAAAGGACCAGACAAGGTGATTTATTAACATTCTTTGAAAGTCAAGAGAACTCAAGAGACTTCCTTCACCTTTGAACATTAGAAGTATCTTCCAATAGAGTATTTTAACTCTCAAAGCTAATTTAGCACAAGGCTTGCAAAAGGCTGCCTCTATTTTCACCTACATCAAGCAAAGGCAGATTCTAATATTTTGATTCTTATAAGTACCCTTGACTGTACTGCCAGTAATCTCCGTAGTTGAGGATTGTTATCAGTATGAGCAAGATTATCAGGAATGAATTCAATTTTATGATTATAACACAATTATGAATGAGATTGTGTTGGGGGAAATGGCAGTGCTTCCTTCGAAATGAGGAAAATAATTTGCAACTCTGTTCCATACAGTATTAAAAATATTGTTTCTAGTAAAATCTAGAATTTAATTTAAAATATTATATAAATATTCATCCTAAGACTTTTCTTCTTATGGTACACATATTTATCTCTCACATTTCAGTGCAATTTCTAGCTACACAGGACTGAGAAAATACTGGAAAATAGAATAAAAAGAGCTTAGGCATGCAAGACGAGAACAGAAATCCCAAGTCCTGCTTTTCCCATAAAATGCATAGTTAGTTTTAACAGTATGCCTTTAGCTTTAAAAGATAATCATTTTTGCTCAGTAATATCCAAAGGCTTAATGTCAGCGCTGTGACACTCAGTGCTCACTTCTTTCACCGTGGAACTTATGGTACCTGATAGCGAGCACACTTGCTCTCCCTTTCAAGGATCTTATTCTCCACTGCTTGTGTGAAAGGTCATTTGCTCCTCTTCGAAAGAGTTAATCTGGATTACCTATTTTGCTCTTGACTTATTGGTAGCTCACTAGAAAATAATTTCCCCCAATGCTGACTTTCAATTACAATGATCACAGAAAAGTTAGACTCTAGTACAGCTGACTCCGTTAAATCTGTTGTTTCAATATTTCTGTAGAGTACAATATCTGAAATTAGTAATACATCAAAGGCTGTACTACAACTCCACATGCACTCCGAAATCTACATCTTCTTTCTTGTGGTATCTGTTTTTCCATGTATTACAAACATTTCTTTCTTTGCTCTATGATTTGCATTCTTATAGAAACAAATTTGCTTTCAGTACAGTAAGAGAATTTCAACAGTTCTGTACTAATGACATTTCCAAGAACATGACATACTCATTTTATCCCTTGTTCTTAAATCTCTTCTCAGATGAGGAAAAACTGTATTGTCGAACATTAAATTTCACCATTTTCTAGTATAAGAGTATAGTAGATAGTTTCGGACTTATGGAGGAAAAGATATCTCAAAATATTCACCAAATGCTGGAAAATCAGAATAACACCCCTTGAGAATTGCAGGTTCTTTGGGCCCTTTTGCTACCTACCCAAGAAAAAAAAAAGTATCTAGGAGTTTGCTCTGTTCATAAATTGAGTACAATAGGCAGAAATGCCAGTTATATTACTCAGACACATTTTATTTATGTATATATATATATATATAAAATATATATATAAATAAATATATATATATATATTAGCCTTCAGGGCAGGACTGGCAATTTTTTTCAATGAAAGGTAGCCAGAGTGCCCATTTCAGCCATTCCACCTCTTGCAGGAGAGGATTTCAATGCACTGTACTCCTCCCAAAAGCTCAGTCAAACTAGATCCAGTCATGGATTACAACCAGGGCAAGAACGCCTCGTCATCCTTTGGGCACAGAAGAGATCCAGTTGGATAACAAAGACCTACCTCCTCTTGCTTTTCTCTACATTCAAGGGATGTATAACGGCATCTTTCCCACTAGTGCTGTGTGTTTAAGACTACCTTTTAAAACTTGAGTTGTAGTGTCATTCAGCATATGGAAATAAATTGTTAAGAGGCAATAAGATCTAAGTAGCCAATATTTTGTAGATTATGAAAAAATATCAACATTTGAGATGACTGAATGTAGGTGTCAGTAGTAGAGAAGCACTGGGCACTGCTGCAAGACAGCAAAGAAGGACAATGCTTCGTCATCTGTTGTGCCTACCAATGAGCAAGGTCAAATCTCCATAAGCATGCAGTGATAATAGTCAGAGGATACAATCAGAGTTCATACGACAAAAAGATATATCTGGGTGTAACAGATATTAGCACCAGTGTGGTGAGGGCTACCCTGAGGCTACCTGCCCCAAAAGCAGTCCCAAAAGCAGAGCACTGCATCAGTGCAGTTTCAAATCTAGGAGGATGTTCCGTTTCAGAATGGCTTATATTTCACCAGAGATAATCCACTTGAGCCCTAGTTTTCTCAAGTGCTGAACACCTGCGGTTTCCTCTGATTTCAATTGCTGTAGAGGGTACTTGGCACTTCCAAAAACCAAGCACTTTGCACAAGCATACATGCGCTAAAGAAGCAGATGCTCCATGAAGCCAAAAAAATCCAGATTACACGAGCTCACATTACCGGGAGTTTCCTCCAGAATAGAGATAGAATTATGCAGCTTTAGGGAAAGATGTTTAAACACCTCCAGTAAGACAAAGCAAAAACAGAGATAAGAAAATAATAACGCTTCCTTCATTATTTGACATTTTTCAGTCCTTCAAATAGGAAAAGTGGTTTATACTCTCCCCCTGCTATCTGGCAGGCATAGAAATGAACTGCAACGGCATCAATATAAAAGATAATTTTACATTTGGATGAGATAATTTCACAGAAGAGGTAGATTTCTGAAATCATGCCCTAGAAAATATTATTGTCCTCTTCATGAAAAAGAAATCAGAGAAGGAAATTGCATTGTTGTCAACAAAGAAAACAAGGTAGGGTGATTCTACAGTCACATTGCTTTAGTGCTTTCACAGAAAAAGACGGATTTAAAACAAATTTGCATAAAATATATTGAAATACAAATGAAATATAAGCAAAATAAGGTGAAAGCAATACCAATAGGCACCAGGTTAATCTCCACTAAAATGATTTATTTTGTGCACTCGGAGTCAAGAACTGGGTCTCTGTGAGCATGAGGTTGACCTGGAGGGGCTTAAGGGGCCCTCTGCAGTAGGAACCAAAACCAGGAGGTTTTCAATTTATCTGGAACAGAAACATTTTCTATGCTTTAAAGGTAAGGTAAACCATGGCTTTTATTAAGTATTGACAGAATAGCTATCCAATATTGAATATAAATTGTTTTGAAAGGTGCTCTGAGACAAAAACACAGAAGTAAGGCTTGTTAATGGAATTATTAATTTATGAAACTCTCACTTCCACTGCTGTAGTAAGTGAAAGGAGAATTGAAGGCAAATGAAACACACTTTTGACCAACTTCAAAATATAGCAAACATTTTGCATTGAGTGGGGCAAAATCTTTCCCGTGTTAGAACTGCTAAATCAAACCTGGCTCATAAGAGGAAAATAAAGACAGGTCTAAATTATTCTGTTTTAAAGGACTCACACATCCTTACTAGGCATTAAGGTCTCCTTGGCATTTGAGGGAGACAATTTTATTAAAGGGCTGTCACTATAAAAGGATGAAAATGTATGAAAACCAAAACTAACTCTTACATGATAAATTCTGTCAGGTTACACCATTTTCGAGAGTCTACTTTCTTCATCATCTCTTCAAAGGATTTTCCACAAGCAGGCAACTTTTCTAACATGAGGGATTCATTGCAGAGATTAGTCTGTTGACGTGCACCTAGGTTTAAAAAAAAAAAAAAAAAAAAAAGCACATTAAATCCCACACACTGAAAGAGAAGGAGCATGAATGCATCTTTCACAAACTCATTGACATAATTTTACCTGCCACTTGAACTGCTGTAAATCTAATATTTAACTTTTTATAGCAGTTTATATGTAAAATTAATGTTTATATAAAACAGCTCAGCACAAAACACTACATCTTACCAGATCACCTTTTAGAGAAATCTACCTAGTCATTTTTCTAAGATTGCTCAATTTCTAATCTTACTACTTTTCTTTTTATTTTTTTTTTTTTTTTTTTACTAAACGTGCACCATTACTTAAAAGCTAACTGGAAACAGCAGTGATAGACTTCCCAGCCTTTACTATAGAAAACACAGCTCAAGCTTATACAGACATGTCCCACTGGACTATCTGTATCAATATAAATATACTTTTCTGTCAGAAAGATTTATACAACTTATTAACTAAAATCTTGAAAACATATGGCCAGAATAGAGACTTCTGCTTAGTATATCCTTGAATGGAATTATTTGCCATTATCTGATCTTAATATTACAAACATAGGGAAAGAATTAACCTGGCCATGAGCAAGCCTGCACCTTTTGCAGTATGTAATGGCAATGGCACAAAAATATTTAGACTCTAAGTCAAATGTATGTATCCAGCCCACATCTGAATTGGAATAAAATTAAAAATCTGACAAAATTTTATTCTGAATGAGGTATTTGGTTTTGCTAAGGCTGAAACATGTTTTGGTTAGGTAATCCGATTTGGAATAAGTCTTCCTTGACCTTTTTCATTTTAACTATTTTGATTCTACTTTTACATGCAAAATGTATACTTTCTGAATAATACTAAAATTTTATTACGGATGTAGTTATTAATGTATTTAATATAATGTCTAAATTAAATTATTTCAATAGTTAAAATATTGACATTTCTTCTTTTAATCTAACGGAACTCTGAAGGGGAAAAAAAATCCATCTCCACAAACCTGGAGTCCTAACAAAACTGTATGCCGAACAATTCCCTGCAGAGATTCTGTTACTTTTAAGAGATACGCAAGGTAAAACAGTGAATTTTGGCCATGTCCAAGTCTGTGGAGAACCAAGCCTTGTATCAAATTTTTGAATCAACATTTTTGAACTATCTGCATTGTAGAAAGGAGATATTTCTTTTGCTTATATCAGTTGCATTTTGAGTAGGATCCTGTCTGCTCAAAAGAGCTGGTGACTTTGTTCCTACTTGACCTTCTTTGTCTATTGTTCCAGAGAAGCTAAAATCCTGCCTTCCTCTCAGGCAGGGAGGAGCTGCTCTATGCTTGTCCTTTTCCAAACTCTTTCTCCAGCATCTAAAAGTTACCTCATTCACAGCTGCTATATAAATAACAAGTGCTAACGATCTGTGGCTGTCATTCAGGAAATTTTACAGCAAAATTAAGGTTCCTCCCAACTTTTTCTCCCTTTCTATGTTCTAATTTCATGTTGTGTTAGCAAAAGAAAAAAAAAAAAAGTGAAGTGTGTCTTCATTTGATGAGAATCCAGACAGAGCCCTTGATCTCAATAGGGTTCAGCTCCTTATTACTTAGTCCAATAAACCCAGGCAAGATGATTGGTTTCAGACTTCTTAGCATGATGCAGTTGTTGATTACAAACTGGAATATCTCCACTCAAAATGAGATGTGTGATTGTAAAACAGCACCAGGTGCACATTACAGTGCTTAATCCATGAAGGAGACTCTTCAGAGCTCTTTCAGAGCCTGAGCAGGAGTGCCTTGCCAATTTAATTCAGGCTATAGCAGCTGATTCTTTTAGCTGGAGAGATCAACAACTCAGTAATGTCATCTGCCAACTAAGAGCATCTGATCAACAAAATACTTTGCTTTCACACACTTTCAAACAGCAGCTGGACTGTAATTGGACAGTCTATTTCACATCCACGACTCTAAGTCTATTATTTCATACTGTCAACAAATCTCTTTAGGCCTACAGCAGATTAATTTGGACCATCTGAAAAAACCCATTACTTCTAACCCTATCTATTTTATCATATCTCAGTGTCAGTGCTCATAGCTGATACTAAGACTTCAGCAACATCAGAAAAATTCAGAATTACAATTTATCACCAGTAATAGAAATGGTAAAAACTAAAGTAGGGGAAATATAATTTTGTCCTTTGGAAGTTAACATGATAGTTAAAAAAATTAATATGAAAGTGTTCCCACAAATTCATTTAGCAGTCATAATTTATACCTTTCAATAGTAGATGGGGAAATGAACATTAAAATTGAGCAGAATTAATAGATGTACACCAGATATTATAGAGATATGTCCAGTAACTTGAATTCTGCAGGGATGCTTTTACAAAATTTAACCAATGCTGGCTGCCCTGGCTGAGTATTCTAAATAACAAATTATGACTTGATTTACAACCCTATAAATTCAGTAGAATACAAGCTTGTTCTCATTACAGAATGTGCACCAACTATTGACTCAGCGGGATGTTTAAATGGATTTTCCACAGCCTTGGTATTTTTGGTTGCATTTCTTCAGAACTTTAATATTTTAGAGGGCTGGAAAAAAAAGTTTTGAAAGAATAAAAGCATGACTAGTATGACAAAGATTCACCAATGTGATGACATAAGAATTTCTCAAATACTAACCAAAATTTATGAATAATTCTTCAAATTTATGAATTCATTTTGAATAATTTACAAATTTATGAATAATTTTGCAAATTTTCCAACACTATTGAGACTTCTCTTTACAAACTCTCTTAACAACTTTCTGTTCAAATAACTAATGGACAGACCAATTGTAAAATATGCATGAAGTGTGACCAATTGAAATGAGATAGAACAGAAGTGCTTTTTAAGTAGTTATCAGGAACAAAACAGAAATGTATGTTGGAACTTTAGAGGTAAGGCTTACCTGTCAATCCAAGTGTCATTAGACCATTAACTATTGGGAAAAAGAGATAAGAGATTGGTTAGATATATTCACTTTATTCCATAATGATTAAAATTAGTGCTGATACAAGCAAACTTGAGCAAACTTCATGTTTCAACAAAACACATTGTTTTAATATTAGTTTCATTTTTAGTAGAATGTGGTTTTTGAATTGAAAAAAAAAAGCATTCAGAGAAATGTTTCTTTTAAAATAGCTTTTTATCTATCTTTTAAACAGATGAGTCATGTAGACTTTCATGGGTGTGTCTACTTCATCGTTTTTTTTTTTCCTGTAGTTTCCAAAATTAAGTACTAGAGATAAGGGAATTTTTACTCTAATTCAAGAAGTAAACACATTTATGTGAAATGTAGGTCAATTACACATTCTAAAGTGCAAAACAAATCATTTTCTTTTTGAAATTGAGCAAGCAAAAAATCAAAAATAAATAATGTAGTTTCTATTCATTTGGAAATATATTGCTGTGTTTTATGTCCTCCACCTTTTCCAGAGTGAATTCATAGATTTTGAAAACCATAAACTCAAAACCCTTAAGTGTCTGAAATGGAAGTTATACTAGTCTGCTAATGGAAACATGGAATATGCCAACAGAAGGAGACTTCTAATTAGCAATTTGCAGTCCCTCCAGATGGAGGAAATTAGCAGCAGCCCCCTGTGCAAGTGGAACTGCAGCCACACTTAGCATTTTGCAAATACAGCTAAGAATTATTTTATTATTTTATTATTATTAAAGCTTCAATTATTTTTTGATCTCCTATTGAAAAAATGCTGGCAAATCTTTGCAATGCTAACGTTGTATCAGAAATAAGGAATTTCACACAGATGGGTACCTCCTGCTCCTTGTTTATACTCTGTGTGTCACTCCAAGATAATAAGCCAAAATATATGAAATAAAATATCAGCCTCAATTACACTGATCTAAGTCCTGCCTTCAGTGAAATATGCCAAACTACTGATTGAGTTAAGTGCAAGTTTTTGTGTACATACATCTGTGAAGAATTTAGATCCCTTTAAGAATATATTTTCCTTCCAGTCAAGCACTAATTTGTGTTATTTGCTAATGAACCTGAATAATGTACTGAAATTACAAAGAGCAGGATCAGGTGTATGAGAATATTTTATTGCATTCAAACAAAAGCTAAAATTCCATTATATACTCTGATACTCTTGTAAATAACGCAACTTTTTCTTCAAATTATTAGCTATTATACAAATAAATACACTGGAGATTTTTTTTTTAAATCTGCATTTGAAAATGGGCTTCATTAATTCCATAAAACTGAAGGTGGGATTAAAAGTACACATTCTATGAAGAAGCTAAAACCATGTAATCCAAGAAAAGTTTCAATGCCCAACAACAGATGCTCCGTTGACGACTGCAGTGTGCATCTGAAATTCTTATTCTATGGATTCCCGCTACTGATCTCTAAATAATTTGTAAATATTTATGTCCTATTCCTCACAAGACCACAAAGTACCCATATTCTAGAGAGAGAGATGAAGCTACTCCTCCGTGATCAGGGAGCTATCATCAGCCAATACAGAATAAACGATTCTTGATTCTCAGGTCTGTGTTCTTATTACAAATTCCTCTAGGCAAAGGAAAACATGTTCTTTGCATTTTCTGCTCTCATCAGAACAGAATAACACAGGATGTTTCTTACCTATCTGCAACCAAAAGAGTATGAATATATTCAGATACGGGTAAAATAATCATATAGGCCATCCATATCACACTCATCCCCACAGTGGTGTCATATATTCAACTCAAAAAGACTGTTAATAATAAACCATTTCTAGTCATGGTAGTTTACACAAAAAGCAGGACCTTTCGGTCCTCTCTTTTAAAAAGGGGTAGTCTGAGGTATTTCCAGTCCATTGAAATTTTTACAGCATCACATCTCATTAGAAGAAGCATATGAGTGTGAAGCAAAGAGCAGTCACAGCTGTTGAAAGACGGTGTCCCGATTAAATAATAAGCAATTTCCAAGCTACATTTCCCTGCGATTGTATCTGAACCAATATTTGAGGGCAAAGAAGAGGCTCAGTTTAACTGTGCCAATTGCCTGCAGACTTAGGCATCTTAACAGATCACAGCAACTGCCTTCAACTTTTATTTATTTTATATACACTGTAGTAGTAGGAATGACTGCCCCTAGCATCAGTGCCATCAGATATTAAAGGATGAGCCAATTTAAAACAGGAGCAACTGATACAATGACAGTGAATGCAAGAAGGGGAAAAATAGGTTGGCAAAAGAATTGTAAATGAAAATAAAAGATAAGCAATAGAGGAAAAAATGACAGAAAATATGAAAACCAAGACACAAATAAAGCTTTTATTACCCGCTAGCTTCACAATCTTGTGCATGAAACAAGGAAAATATTATCCAGATATTTACTGCAGCCTCTCCCTGCCTAGCCTGTATTCTCCTTTTGTGATCATAAACCCTCCTGACATTGAAAGGGAAATTCAGAATGGCTTACAATAACATGTAAATCTACCATTGAGATGCATGAGAAGGAAGATTTTGTAATTTACCCAACTATTGTCTTTTAGTTTCACTCAAGTATAGAAACTCCTGCTTTCTGTAAGACCTGTAAAAATATCTCAATGCTTATTTTTCTCATATATTGTTTATAGACATTATTGTTTCTTTCCCACCAGAGGCTAAATAGTTGTATTCAAAGTGTTTGCATCTCACCTGCTCAATAAATCCAAACAGCATTTGATTGATGTGTTACTTTTGTATTATTTTGTTACATGTTCTCAAAATACTTTTTAATAACTATTTTGAAACCCTGCACATCAGAAGAAACTACCAGAATATTATTTTCCCTTAACCAACCATTTCTTCAGCAGGCTGCAATTGATGGCAAGATTGCAAGGCTGCAAAATTTCCTCAGAACATAGACAGAAAGTCTCCTTGTTTTTACCTCACCTGTGCATGCAGTTTTTACCAGCAGCTACAGCGGTGTAATATCATTTATACTTTGCCTTGTATACAGCCAGCTTTAAATCTGTGTTATTCAATCCAAAAACATGCTTCTCAATCACATTTCTCACAGGAAAAAGAAATGTTTAGTGATCTCAAGTTAACCCTCAAGGTCAAGCTATTACATTTTCTTTTGAAAACAGTCCTGCCAGTCACTATCATCTACTAATGGCATATCTGGACATCAGATCAGTACTGAGTTAGACAAACTGAAAACCCGTCTCCTTCTACAGAACCTTAAGGCCATACTTAAGCCCAGGATTCACATTCACACAGTTTTCACACAGTTTATAAAAGCTATTAAGAAAAATCACAGTTTGAAAAGAAGCTGTTGCTCCACAATCATACTACAATTTGTAGGAGAAGCACTAGAGATTAAATTCTATTAATATCATTTGGCTGTATGGATAAAATATCATTATCCACATTTCTTTTGTAAGTCTTAGATACTGAACAATCTGATCTTACCGACCCGTATCTGTATTTCTGCAGGCATTTAAGTGCTGCATAAACAAAGCTACTAGTTGTATAGATGGTGTTAAACATTGTGTTAAATTCACCAATCTTGCACTATTTTTCTTTATAATTATCTGTGTTACTGTTGCACTTTTGAGGTGAATATAAAGATTTGGAAGTGTTAATTTATCTATTTCCCAACAAAGTTACTATACACCTTCCTCAAGGACTTTAGGAAACTCAGTGGCCCTGCCCTTGCCACACACTATGTTGAGGATGCTTTTACCCTCACCATCCTTTAGGCCTACTTTATCTCACTATAAACTGTAGTTCTAAGTAATTTTTTTGAAATTGCTTCTCTGAGCCCAATTCTTATTTCAACTAATCACACCAGGATACTAACCCCTCAACAGAGATAACAAAAGGATAATTTAGCATAAAATTGCTAAGTAGCTAGGCAAAGTATCAGTTCCTAGTAAGAAGAAAAACTGTAATGCACTCGGGAAAGCAAAAATCAAAATCAATAGTCTCTTCTGATATGAGCTGTCACGGGCAGTGCCCAGCGACAGCTCATCCCGTTGGGAGGTTTGTGGGGCTGCTCACACCAGGGAGCTGTGCTGCCAGGGGCCTCAGCCAGGAGCACAGTGACCCCCTTTCCAGTCCAAGGGCTGCCGTAGAAGTCCAGAATGGAAAAATATCATAATTGGAACAAAATCTCGATGCCCACCTGCTGCTCTTTAAATAGCCCTAGCCACAATGTGCATGGCTTGGAAGGTCATCCCTCCTTCCGTTACTCGCCGTCCTTTCCAGGCTCGCCTTCACGGCGGGAGCAGCCTGGTTGTGCAGGAAGGCAGTCACGACCGGGCCGCAGTACGAAAGCAGCACGGGAAATGAGGCAACCCAAGTTCACAGGAGATGAACCTGCCCCAAAGGAAGGATGTGGGGAATGAACAGAAGCTGGCAATAAATATAGTACTCAATAGAAATACTACACCTGCATTCAAAGCTGGCCTAGAAAAAATATGCCTGCATTAGAAGGTCAAACAGGCCTTCTGTCCACAAGGCGGACTTGGAGGTTGGGGTGAGGACCTCTTGTTGCATCAGTGAAGTGTAACATCAGTCCAGCTCCACAGGACTCCTGCTCCATGTCAGGGCTGGGCTACAGGGCAGTTTGGGTTGGCAGGCCAAGCACGGGAGACATCGATATGCAACGCAGTACATGGGAAGATATATTTGCACTGGAACTCGAAGGGAAAGTTCATGAATTTTCTCAGCGCTGACAATGATGATAATTCTGATAAAGCAGAAATAGTCTTTTTTTTTTTTTAATCAGAGTTAACAGTTACAGTGTCTCTGTGACAAGCACAGTCAGAAGAGATGCAAATAACTGACATGGCTGTTTGAGGCAAGGGAACAACCTGGGAATTGAAAGAGGATTCTTTATGTCCAAGAAGTTTCTAGAGATCTAGAGTAACACAAAAGGCCTCTTTGAACTTATCCTCTGCTTTGAGAGTGAATCCTTTTTAATACTTTCTCATTTTTTCCTCTATCCAATATATGGAAGATATACTAACCAAGGAAATTTAATACTTTAAAACTGGAGTTCAGTGCTGTACTGTATTACAGTTTTAAGTATTATGCTATTGCTTTTGAACTGGTAAGGTAATTTAAGGTGGTTAACAACTCTGGTTATTAGAGTCTTCTTCCTGCAGAGCAAGAAAAGCATGAAAAGGAAGCAATTTCAGCTTTTTTTTTTTTAATCCCATTAGTGCAAATCAACAGGGAACATTACTGAAGGCATTGACTGGTCAATGTCATGTTGGTTCAGAATTCCTCAACTTTCCAGCAACTGCAAAGAAATTGTCGATTTTTCTGAAGACAGACGTTCACCGTGAATCTTTCGGAGCAGGAATACACATTCCTTTGTAAAGTACTTAAATCACTTTTGGTAGCACATAAGTAGTATTTGATCATTTTTGATCACCTTATGTCTAACTCCAGAATTACTGGATAAGATTTCTATTACTTTGCTTGAAACCAGTATGTTTTGTCCTACTGATTAAATCAAAGACTTAGGCAGTTATTCAGGAATTGACTGAACCTTAAGATCTAACCTTTAGATCTGTCTCTAACGGAAGTCCTGTGGTTCAACCTGAAATATCAAACAGTATTTTTTTCACAGCAGTGGGTAACTGAAATATAACATTTATTACAACCACTGGCTTGACTTTCAAACAATGCTCTAACATTGCTGTTAGAGAGTAAATGCTCTAACAACAGAATCCATTGTCTGAAGTAAACTTTCTACACACTTGTTAAGAGTGGCACAGAAAAATGGGTTCCTTGCTAGAAAAGCCAATTAAGATCCTTCCATAGAGAAGAACTGAAAAAGAAAAATACATTTGTTTCAAGAGTAAAGAAAAAGCCACAGCATTAGAAGCTTTAAAGATGACTCAAGTATAACAGAGGGGCCTCAATCTGATTTGAAGTAGCCAGAAGAGGTCAGAAGAGTCATTCAGGAGGTGCTCCAGTATATATCTAGCAGAGATGAGTAGGACAGCCACTCAAATACAAACCATCCCTGCCTGTATTCACCCTAGTGCATTGTGAAAGGTACCTGCTGGGCAACATCACTGGAAAGGTGCATCAGCAGATCCTCATCATTTACATTTTCTCCCCACTGAAGGCCTGTGAGCTCTCCACTTAGGCAGAAAGCCCCACAAACTCAAGATTCAAGTGACAGAAGCTGTTCAAGTGAATCCAGAACCGCAGAGTCCAACACTCTACCTGATTACCAAAAGGCACATACCTGATTCAATGAGTGCTCATTACCACAAGCCAGCTGCCTGTCATTGGCCAAAGCAGCAGGAAAAGACACAAGAAACTGTAATACAGCATTTGGTTTACCTATAATAAGAGAGCCAAAGGTCAGCACAATATTGGCTCTACTCAATACCTATTACCTATCCACTTGTGAATGGGATGTACAACTCCAGCCCTTTGAGACAAATAAGAACTTTAATCTGCTCATCTGGAGAAACCTTGGGGAGATCAAATTACCTTTAAGTTACCTTTTTTTTAAAAAAAAATATATCTTGGGAAGGGGAAATGACCCACAAATATTTCACAGACAAGGGTCACAGCACACTCCCTCCTGAGGAAATGTGTAAAACCATGTGATACTTGAAGACATTAAAAGTTTCTTCTTCCCTTGACTGGCAGAAACTTTAAATCAAGATAATGACAGCACAGAAGGCCTGTGAAAATGTTTTTTTTTTCCTTTTCTGCTTAGACAACAAAAATCCTACCCTGAAAATCTATTCTCTTGATGCCACATGCATCAAGAGGAGATGTCTGAGAGAAGTACTTCTCTCAGGCTCTGACTGCTATTACTAACCAGTTCCAAATCATTACAGCAATCTGATTATAAAGGAGTCGTGTTTTCAATGAATCTAGTCTATGCCTTCTATGAAAGAATAAATTGGCCTGAATGTTTGAGGGTGGAGTTGCATTTTATTTAAGCATTCCAAGCCTTCTATTGGTGCTGTCACCTATTATCTTCATAAATTAGCACCACACTGAAGGTTTATGACAATTATGCCTAAGCAATAAAACCAAAGCATTTACTAAGATCTTCTATTAAAAAAAGTCTAATAATAATCTCTATGTGACTGGGCTAAGATCAAAATAATAACAGTAGATCAGCAGCATTTATATTTACATATGTAGGAAAACAAGGACTGTGCTAAGAATATGTTAACAAGTATGGAAAAGCAAAAAACAATGTAAACTTTGTATGGGAAAATAAACTTCTATTTTGTCCCTTGAGATAACAGAACTGCCTAGGAGGACACAAGAAATAACTCATCATGACTTGTAGAATCACATTGAAACAGTGAACAGAGACAACACGAACAGCAGGTTTCTACAAAGAACTTGAGATTGCCTGGTTTTGTGCTCCATGATGACTGATATTCTGACAAAGTTCTCTGCTGCACAACACTCCTGAATTCACTATCCGGTCCTTCTTCACATAAGCTTTTTATCATACTTTCACCCTATGAATAAAAATTTCTACAGTAATTTGAGAGTAAAGCAAAAGTTCCTCCAAGGGTGGAGGTGGGACGATGAGGGCAGGTTACACAAATAAACATCAACATAAAGCTGGCTACTTTAAAAAGTTATGTAGTTATGTCTTGTTATTTTGTTATTCAGAAAGAGAAACAGATCTAACTATTATTGTGTGACCATCATCTCTGCTAGAGCTTCTGTTTTGTTCTGTTTTGTAACTGGGACATTAATTTGAAGCATTGGAGCAGACTGCTTAGTTCCATATAAAACTAATCTCACATCGTCATAGCCTCTTCATAACTCATACTCTCGAGGAGTAAGCAATGAGCTTTAACTGCTGCTTAAACAAAAAAGCATTCCATGTACCATGCAACAAATTATTTGTTTATTCCAAACTTCCAGTCCAGAAAACAATTAAAATTGAATCAGAAACATAATCTGACACATATTAGTTATTCCCTATTGATCTGTAGATCTGTTTATCTCAATCTGCCTGCTTTCACTGTCTCAAAAACCTTCTTCTTAAGCTGAAATTTTCCACAGCTGGACTGAACCTTTTTAATCTTTTTTTTTTCTCCTCTCTCATGAAATGTAAGGAAAGACTTCATGAGAGAAAGTTGTAAGAAGGAGAATGGAGAAGAATTTCTCTCATTTTGGAGAAATTAAGAAAATCATTCCTTTACTTGCCAACTTAAAAGTAGCTTTATTTTAAAATTCTACAGAAAGACAAATTCCAAGGTCAAAAAGAATCCTTAGGATTTCTTTTGTAGCACAAAGAATATCTATCAATAACTTCTGTATCAAGCCCATAACTTCCACTTATACGACATCACATTACCTATGAGTATTTGCAGTATAGATTTCGGGACAGCAAGTGATGCAGGATCTTCCACTTCCCTCAAGTGGTGCTTATTTTGCATTCTTTCTGAGAAAATCTTTTAATGCTTTGATGAGGCCTTTGCAATTATTACATGTTATTACATGATAGAGTAAGATAAAGTAAAAAAACTCTATATATAAAGTAAAAAACCACTACATAAGGTATGATAAGCATGATACTGATGCATACAAGGGCCAAAAACTTGAGCAAATCTCTAAGAGATCAAACATTCCATGTTATGTTACAATGCATATTGTAACATTCCTGTTCCATTTTGCTCCACAAGAAAGACAATAAAAAGATAGAGTTGGTGCCTATTTTAATTACACACTGATAAAAACCTCAGACTTAAAATCTAATATTGTTACATGTTAGGACATTATTTTGCTACTCTTAAGAAAATAATAATAATTAAGTGCAAGAACATTTCTTTCCAAAATGTTGAAATGCAGAAATACATGAAAATACAAATATTTTGAGGAGCTTTAGTCTCCTTTGACCTTTCCTTCACATTGCTCTGATTCTCTTAGTATTTCTGGTTTACACCAGAGCTGGTTAAAGAAAAGAAAAAAAAAAATCCATTGCTGTTCCAGTAATACTAGCAATTGTGTAACTCTAGCATTGTGTATCACTACATACTTAATGGCAGAACACTTTCCACACTGGAGCAAACAGACCCCTGGAAATGTGTCTAGCATCTAATGATGCTGGCTGGCTTTTCTGGACATAAATCTAGTCACTGATCACGAGTGAGAAGGAGATTTCACAGAGTTTTCAATATGGCACAGCTAAGTCCTAAATTTGAACTATTATTGCAAGGCATGTATTTATCATGTCATATAACCATGCATTCATTTGCCTTTCTAGAAATAAACTAGTATTAGGATAGATTTCATACATACTGTACAACAGTCAAAGACATCCTGCAAACATCAGTTTTCAGTTTTTTCCCTGCCTGAAAACCAAAATGAGTTACTTTTTCACGTGAGCATGTGAAGATCTATTAAGAGTAAAGCTGCAATTGCTCACACAGTCAAGAAGTGGGAAAGAGCTGTGTAAAACCCCTACTGAATTGCTGGAAGAAGAAAAAACAAACAAACAAACAAAAAAAAAAAAAATCACTCTGCAGGTCCATCAGACCTGCCACCAGCAGTAGCAACCTGATGCAAATGTTAACATGACCTTTGAGTATACGGTACCCTCCTTTTAACACAGAACACATCCGTATGATATGAATCTCATTGGATAATCAGACTAACGGCAAGCACCTGCAAGGTCTTCCACCAGAGCAGGAGGACATCTTGCTCACAAGTTTTAAGACATTCTCTAGTGCACAGACATAGAAACAGAGGGTGAGCAAAAGAAAAACAGTACAGCTGAGAGCCAACATTTTAACTTTTTTAGATTCCTTTCACCCCAGTTCCCTAAAGTTAAGTTCAAGAGCTTAAGTCTTGCAAGAAACCTGAACTTCAGGTCCTCCTGATGAGCACTTAAATGACTTCTGTAAAATGACATTTCTGTCAAAGTATCTCCCATCCTGCTTAGAATGTCCTATGGCTGTCAACTCAATTTTCCTTTACAATGAGGGCATGAAGTCAATACAGACCAAGAATACCACATCCTGCACCTCCCAAATCTAACGCATCTGAGATAACAAAATTGCAAGAATATTTTCTGAAGATTACAATCTTTATCATCGATAAGGATGCATATGGAAACAAAATTCTGAATTCCCAGGAGAAGTGACGGCTGTCACTACTGGCCAATAGCAATCACATCGTTGGCTCTCGCACTGCCTAAAGAACTTTCCCCTAGATGATGCTCTCCAAAAGAAGGGCAAAGGAAGGCAAAGTCACATTTATAAGGGTGTGAAAGTAATAGGACCGATGCTTTATTGCAGGGTGTGGTGTTTCTGCACAGCCTCTTGCTGGCTCAGCTGAATCTGGTTAGATGTGAACAAGATGTGCTGCTGTCCGTCCAGTGCTCTGCTACACGTTCAGATTATCTCCAGATCAGAGTCCTGCTTAGAGCATAGGTGGAGCAAGTCTGTAAAAGACTGTCTGTAAAAGGCCATTATTCTTGTCTTCCCACAGATAAAACTCAATATTCCAGGGCTAAATATAGATCTACAGCTGTTATTCAGACATGGCCCTTGTTGAAGCGAGTACAGTTGGTCATGTCGAGCTGCTCTCAAGCCTTCAGACCATCTCTAACAGCATCATTTCTTTCTTTCTTCTTTCTTTCAGCCTTACTTTTAATGCTTTAAGACAGCAATGAGGCTGTCTCCTCTCTTCAGGAATCTTTCAGGAAGTCAATATATTAATGGAGATTAAGCACAAAAAGTTCTGGGAAAGAAAGTTTTGTCTGACTCCACTTTTCTGCTCAAACCTTTCCTCATGTCCACATTTCCTTACCTGCTCAGTCCTCCCTGACAGATTAATCAAAGCTATTCATGCAGCCTTTAAGGTCACTCTACATATACAGCCACATTAAAATAATGTTATCTTTTATTTCACATTTTCCAGTTTTTCTCAATCCAAGACTTTGTGAAAAGTCTTTTACTTTAGAAAAACACACAGGTTGTTTTCATAAACTGCATGACAGATACTTTTACGCTGAAGATGGTTCATGCAAGAGCTTTTGCTAAAATAAAAAGGTGCAAATTAAAGCAGACTTCATTATTATGGTGAAAATTAATCTGTTTAAAAACCTAAATGGGCACCCAATTTGCTTTCTTCATACCTCCCTGTCAAGTAATACTTTTAATAGCAAAGAGACAGATGCTAGCAAATGTGTTTAGAAAAGGCCCCTCTCACTGCACTTCTTTCCATGGCAGATACAGATATTTGATGTTTTTACCACTAATTCAACGCATGAATCATCTCTGTTATCAGTAAAGGTGGAGGAAGCTGAAATAACGAATCACACACAAACCTCTGAGACTGCAATGTTTAAATACAGCTTAATGGCAAAACTCCCCACAACTTCCTTGAGCCGAGCATCAGCGCTGCTTCCCCAAATGCTGTGGTTTGTACCTATCTGCACATGTAGCACTTCCTCTCTATTTACTTACAGATATCTATCTTCAGTCTGCAGCCTCTGAAGGTTTAACTTCCACATTTGGCTAAAACAACTCTAGAAGCTGAAACCTAAGACCTCAAAGGGTCTGCTCTCTAGGCAGGGAAACCTTACTGCTGTAATGGCAAGCAGGTATGGCCACATGGTTCAGGTTTGGATCTCACTCACACTGGAAAGACTCAGCAGCAGACCCACTGAATTTAATGAAATGATGCTGACATAGTTAAATCAGGATCACAAAGCCCACTTTTGTCCTATCTTCAACCTGGAGTCACTCCAAAGGTGATGAATGTCATTATTCTTCATTTCCGGGCCATTTCATGCTCTGTGCTGCCACCTACAGTCCATTTGCGGCCATTTCAGATAATTAGCTTGAAAACAGCAGAAAATATCGCCGCTCTCCCTGTCAAGTGCATGCAGCACGAATCCAACACGTGTTGTCCAGGCAGACTTCATCGAAATGTCATCAAAATAAGATATTCAGGACTAATAGAAAAAGCAAACTATGGTGGGAACAAGTTGGAAGAAGAGGTTGCATTTACACTTGTAGCTTTGCTGCAGAAACTGGGATGATGACAGGGCCTGTTGAGATCTTCGCATTCATCTGGCATCTAAAAATCTTGTGCATCTTTGGAAAATAAAGCCTTGCTTTGGTAGAGTGCTTTTTTTTTGGCTAAGGCTGTCTGGTCTGCTTCAAAATCAGATGTTGTTCCTTGCAAAGATTTTTTTGCTTTACATACACGCACAGTGGGGTCCACCACAGCCAGCACTCCCACACTGGGTTTCCCTTCCTCCTTTCCACCCTTCGCAGCTGCAGAACAGCATGGCAGATTCATTAACAAAATAGGAAAAAATGCTTGCTTCGGTTTCCAAACTTCAACCTAATAAAATTGTTTTCTCATTTGTTTCTTCTTTTTAGAGTCCAAATGTCCCAGGAGTTATGAACACTCAGCTCCACAAAGGGGTAACATGAGATTTTAGAGACTCCAGATTTTAGTACTCATTGTTTTTCCATAATGACTTGTGTGATGAGATATGGTTGTAAAAAGGAGCTAAGATGGGAACTTAAAGCTACGTCTCATTCCTAATTTTGCAATTGCTTGGTTTTCCAGCTCTGAGCAAGCTACTGAGCTTCTCATCCTCTGAAATACAGGATTATGGAATGCACACAGCCACATAAAATCTATGAAATCTGCATTGGAAAACTTTTTGAGACTGCATCTATCATGCAATCTCTGTCTCTTTCTAGAGGTGTGTGTTTGTGCCTCGTGTGTGTGTGTGTGTGTGTGTGTGTGGAGAAAGACTCCCTCGGTATTTAAATTAAAAAATAATATTTTTTCAAAAAGCAGCTTTAATAGGATAGCATCTTTCAGTATATATACAATAGCACCACTAAAATGCAGACATTACATAAAAGATGAAGGAGCAAATGTTTGGATAAGGACGTCACAACAGCAGCCACTTTTGTAGAAAACTACTTACTCCGTTAAATATTATGGCCAAGCCCTGAAGTTCTGCTGTGCTTCACTTTCTACACATAAAAACAGAATTTTACAAGGCATTCTGAGGTTAGATAAGTAAGCAGATACCTTCTAAGCACCTAAGGCTCTGCTAAGCAAAGGATGAGGATTTCACCTGACAGCTCAAGTCTCCAGCTCCGGGTCTCACTCCATTTGAGACCTTATCAGCACTTCAGAAGGAAATCAGCACAGAACATCTGTCTGCACAGCAGCTGTCTCAGCTCACAGCTCACCAACACACAAACCCATCACAGCAAACCCAGCTTCTTCTGCAATTACGGAGCTCCCAGGGAGCAAACACGCTGCTTGCTTTGCCATCTTGGCTGAGGAGTGATAACACTCAGCAGATGGTTCTGTAAAGTGGTAGTGTTTGAGGAGCTTGTAGATAGAAAGATCTGCAGAAAGCAGCAGTTTTGAGTTTAGAGAAAGAAGTCTCAGTGCCTACACACACAGAATTCCTACCAAAATCAGTAAAAGCAGAGGAATCCTAGCAAGATTTTTACCTTTAGGGTAACATTCACAGATCTCCAGTTAATCACTGATGCCATTAGGAAACGTGGAGTAAAACAGTCAACTCAAGTGAAAATCCTTTCCAACATAACAGTCATTTATATTATTTGAAAAAAAAACAATTTTGGTTTTCTGTCACCTGAAGCATTTCTTTTATAAGCATCAATTTAAACATAGTAAAACTTACAGAACTCCTAAATAATTTTTCCACCAAGATATTAGTCTGATATTATTTTGTTCTTGAGTACACCTACTCTTTCAAACTTTGATCAAATCTAATATATTATCAGTTAACAGGTACCCTCAAAACCCATTCTTCTGCAACATTATGTTAAGCAAGCAACTAAGCACAGGCAAAAAAGCCTAACAAACACAAGTGATTTACTGGCCAGTGTCTCCCTGGTAAAAAATGTTTCCAAGCTTTCTGAGCTACAAGGGACATGACTTGTCATTTCACTCATCCTCTGGAAAGAAATCTTCAGTAATCAGGTTTGTATTGTAAAAGCCACAATAGCACCTTGATCTCCACTCAAAAAGATGACTGCTGGGTTCATTAAATTCAACACTGAAGAAATAAATGTGTCAAGTGTTTTTTTGTTCCTTTTATTTTCAGATAAGAAATAACAAACAAAAAACTCTGAGTGATCAAAGTAAGCTTTTAGAAACCCTTGAGCCATGGAGAATCAGAAAATTTAAGCACTGGACATGTCAATCTTTCTGCAGACCAGATCAGTGTTATGCCACTGACTCCTGTTCAAAACAACTCTCCGTTTATTTCCAGGTCTTTTCATGCAAAGATGTCCCATGTTTGCCAATATTGCACTTTTGGAAAGGGTCTAAGTTAGCAAGCAAAATCAGTGAGTCCTCAGATAACCCTCCTGAACGTACAAGGCCTGATTCCCTTCCATATCCGTGGGTCACATCGCTGGGTCTGCTATGGAGTGAGAGCAGACTCCTCTGAGCAACCTCAACCCCATCTCCAGCACCTCAGACGGGGGCATCCCAGAGCAAGGCGCCTGACAGGAGCACCGCGCAGTGCTGCCAAGAGCGGGGCTGGTCCCCGAGGGGACGGCGGCAGCTCCCGCGGTACCTGCGCTCTCCCAGCGGCCGCAGGACGCAGCCCGGCTGCCCCAAGCCCCAACCCGCAGCACAAAGGCAGCCTGGCCCCAAATGCGAAACCTGCACATTGAGGTTCCGTCTGCTAGATAACGCCCCAAAGCGGGGAGCTCATTTTTCCTAGTGCCAGGGGGCAGGCTGTCAAGGCACCGCACGGCATTTCTGGGCTCATCTCGTGGCCGCGTCTGCCTATGGGACGCGAGACCGAGGACCCTCCAAATCCGCCGCGCCTCACACGGCCGGCGCTGGACGCGCAGCCCCCGACTCGCCGCGGCTCCGAGGATGCTCCCGAGACTCCCGTCTCGTCCCGCCCCGTGCCGGCACTTACCCCACAGCAGCAGGACGGAGAGCTGCCGCCGGCGGCTGCCGGGCGCCTCCATCCCGGTGCGCGGGGCGGCGAGGGGCCGCAGGGCGCGGAGCCCGCATGGGGCGGCCGCTCCGCAGTCGCGCAGGGCCCGGCCCCGCCGCGGGGGCTCCTCCTCATGCCCCGCACGGTGACGGGGGCGGCGCGGAGGGGGCGCAGTCCGCCCGCCCCCGGGCTCCCGGCGCCGCCGCTCGCGGAGGGCAGCGGCCTGGGCAGGAGCTGCGCGGGAGCGCGCGCACGGAGCGCGTGCACGGAGCGCGCCGGCTCCATGCACGGGTGCGCGCGGCCGGGCAAGCGCGTGCGGGCACATGTGAGCAGGCGCGCAGGTGCGCGCGTCCCGAGCCGCCGCTCCATCCTGCAGCCCCTGGCAGTGGACCGTGAAGGCTTGGACCGGGCTGGAGGCCACTGGGGTTGACCCCTCTGCATATCCCCCATGCACAGCCCACGTGGCCTTGGAGGCACCAACACTGCAGCCTCCTTGGTATTTCCTCTCTAGCTCTCCTAAGCTGCTGCTGATGCCAGCGCAGCAGAGCCAGGAGCTTAAAGAAAACACTTAGGGTGTTTCCTCAATGCTGTTTCAGCGATGTATGGCGCTGTCCGGTGGGAAAGCGGCACCGCTCCTGCTTTTCATCAGGATTTGGTGCTGTGTTCCTGGAGCTCACCCTCGAGGAATCACCTTCCCCAGCAATGAACCACCCGACTGAGAAGCTGCTAATGATGCCTCTTCTGGGCTGAGGATATCTGCACTGCTAAGCAAGAAGCCAGAGGGGTGCTCGAGGTACAGGAAAGTTCAACCACAGAACGCTGTTCCCGCACAACATGACGTTACTGCTGTTGTTAAAGGTCAGCTATACCTCAAAACTGTAAACTCCAAAGAAAACTAAGGGCCTAGATGAGAGCATATGCACCCTTCTGTATCAGCTGGATTGTTTGCACTGACTTTAAACACTGCCATGGAAGAGTAGCTTCCAAACTCTGGCAACTCTCCTGCAGGATTATGCTTTGCACATGTATCTGAGGGCAAAGTACTCAATGTACAGACTAAAAGCAGCCATCTAATTTACTCTCTTATCTAGGCAGAAAGCAATGGAAAAGCTTGAGGAACCACAGAGAAAATTTAGAATCCAGTGTGTTGAAATACCTCCATAGATGCTTAAATGTGTATATCATAATGATGTGTGTACATTACCAAAAGATTCAGGCAGCACTTCCCATTTTATATCTGTGGCAGTGGCAAAAGAAGATGCAAATAAAACCTTCAAGGCAGAACAATAGCGAAAATATATAGGCAAATGCACTGATTTAGAAAAGCTCAAGTGATAGTAAAACACAAGCAAACTATGTTAGCCTGTATTTTCAGCGACGTACCAAAATGAGTAATTCCGATGTACAAATACACCTGAACAAAATCATAGCATTAGAACTAGATCTTATTTTTCACATAAGAACACAGATTAGAGGAGTACACACACAATGCACATGCATACTTATGTGACACAAGACATACATAAGACACACATGAGTTTGCTCTGTGATTTCAGAGGGGTCCTTGATGCTGACAGTTAAGCATCTAAGTGATATGTAGGTCTTTCAAAATGACCTCATTTTCTGAGAGGCTGAGCTATCCAGCTCTTACCTGGCAGCACTCCCGTGAGCAGAAAACATGTACTCTGTTTAGAGGAATTGGAACATTCAGATATTTCATTAGTTTTCTGGTATTTAAAAGTTCATTCATAAAAAAAAAGGAAAAAAAGAAAAAAAAGAGAGAAATGGAAAAATAAAAAGATCAATCTACTCTCATGCACCATCAAAATTAATGTTATGGCTAGTAAAAATGGCTTCAGAAATGTCATGATGTCCATCAAGGTAAAGTAGAGTAGATATATAAATGAATTTACTTGCAGAAACTTAGGTAGTTCATGTGGATTTTATTTGCTGTGAGAGGTGATGCCCTCTATTTCCCTCTATGGTTGCATACACCCTACTCTATCCTCTAGAAACAAGAAAGATTCTTTTAAAGTAGTGTTGTTCACAAATTACATAAAATAGTAAGTGGCAGTGATAGAAAGTATTCTAGACAGAGGCCTTCCAGCTCCTACTCTCTACTCCCAACACAAGATACACAATGAAGGTAGGAAACATTCCTTGAAAGTCAACAACCACAATCTCTGCTTTTCTAGCAGAAGAATGGGAGGCAACATTCCGGAGTCAAGGGCCCTCCATCATAATACCTCCCCTTCATGTATGTTGATACATGGGGACTCAAGCACGGCAGGACAGCTCAGAGTACGTGCCTGGAGGCTGGGCTGTAGGGCTCTTATCCTGGTCCGCAGCTGAGCTATTGTTGGACTTATCTTCTTCCCGCTCCAGTTTCCTGAGCGGCCGTAGGACGCAGACACGGCTCACGGCACAAAGATGTGACAGGTATAGATGGCTAACACGCTTATTCATCCAGCTTTTATCCCATCTGATCTAACTTGTTTTATGGTCTATGGTAATTAAAGGATCTCTTCAAGGGACTATAGAGCTAAACTATAGCTGAGCTATGACGTGCATGATTGTCAATTCTTATCATAAGAAACATCCTAAGATTGTTCTTGAGCCATGTCATACACACGGTGATCTTTTCTTCCTGTTGCGCACTGCCCATTATCTTTTTGTACATCGGGCAGCAGTGTTAGGGTAAAAGAAAGCCTTTGTAAATTGGCCTAGGCTTAGGAAACAAATCATGCTTCATTTTCAATGTAAATATTAATAAAATACGCACAACGTTCTATTCCTTCCAGACCAAATAAAGCCAATATTAATTTATGGTCTTTTAAACACTTCACTGCAAGGTCTGTTTTAAGGGCTCTGAATTTCTACACACAGAAAATGCATTAAGTTCTCTCCTGACAGGCTGTCTGAGAAGCTTGGGAAGTGCCAACAGGGAATATGTAGATAGTCTCCATACATGGTTGTGTCTCTTACAATAAGAGAAGAAAGGCTTGGGAAAGGAAAGAAAAGACAAAAGAAGGAAATATACATGTTACAAATAATAATGCTGTTATAACTTAAAATCTCACACGAATCAAGTTATCAATACTTCCATGGCAATAGCAAGAAAGATTAAAAGATCTTTTTGTAATCCTTCAAATTCAGCTGACTCTGTAGTGACTGGTGAGCAGCACATAGTAACAATAAACTTACCTGTGACAGAAAGCAGGAACATCATCCTAATTCAGCTTCAGGATTTCTGACTCTCTTCCATGAGACTGTGATTCAGCCAACACTATCCTTGTATGAAAATGGGCTCATTATCCATTATAGGTGCATGAAAGACTAATCAAGATGAGACTCTAGAAAATTGCTGACATGGAAGAACTCCATTCCCCCCTCCAAAAAAAAAAGCACAAAAATTTGTGGCACTACATAAAATGTAACATATTGCTATAGTAAATTAGTAAATGACAGGTTATTTAAAGGCACAAAATGAGTGCAAGGTGGGGCATTTAACTTTCTTTTTCTCCCCCCACCCCCATTATAATTCCTATGGGACTATTGCAGTTCTCCTTATAAAATAAAATAGAAAAAAAAACCACATGAATTCTTCAAGGCTGACTAGTTAATACATTCATAGAATTATATTTCTATTGTAATACATTATCTTTTAACTATGCAATCTTTACAGCCCCAGGACAACCACAGTTTGTGCACAGAAAAATAGTACCTCTTCCCATAAGCATATCTCAGAGCAGCTGCTGAAAATGGCATAAAATTTGAGCCCAGAGAAAAAGATAATTCTGCCATCCAGGCAACCCAGATCTTTGCCATGTCACTGTGCAAAGCTCTGGTCTCCATCATCTGAGATAAGGTAGATAAGATCTAAAGAGACTTTTACCAATACCATGAATTTAGTTATATATGAATATTATACATAACGTTCTTGTTCCTTGCTTAAGAAATGGAACATAGGATATCATTTACTTCTGAACAGGAAATTCAGAAAAAATAAGATTACAGTGTGCCTAAAATCCTATCAAAGATTGTCAGTACTATTGGAAAATGGGAAAGAGAGAAAAGCAAGAGTCACAGAGGCATTTCATTGCTCCTGTTTTCTGTCACTGTCATAGATCTTTCACAGATCTAGAACATATCATTCACAGAGCATTTTCCTCTGTCATCCTTTGAAAGCGTATTTTCCGTGTGGCAAAGATTGGGACTCCCTCTGAATGCCTTAAATAAAGGAGAGCAATTATTTTCCCAACATATAAGTGAAACTACTGTTTGCATAGACTAGTGCAACAGTTAAAGTTACGTTTCTGAATTTACTGCACATAAGAGAATTTATCATCTGCCCAGATCCTTCTGACCACAAGCAGCTAAGCAGGTAAGTGTGCTGATTTATTACTGCACCTCATCACCTGGCAAAAACTGGCAAAACCTAAAACCCACTGTCCCCTAGTGCAGCACTACCCGTTCCTGTCCTTTTGCTGCCTCTCCAAAGTGCTGGCATAAGTGTCTATGCTACGATAGATCACGATAGATCGTGATCTAGATAGATCACGATATAATTAACCTTATAAAAGAAAATATGCATTTCAAACATTTCAGGAAGTACAGAAAGGGAATAGGCCATGGACTGAAATGATGATTTCAGGGTTTATTTTAGTAGCACTTGCTACTTCCTTTCTACATCAAACAGCAGTGTGTGCTGCTGAAACTGCGGTGTTTAATCTCTGCTTCACTGAGACTTATTCCCCATTATAAAGAAATTTCAGCTATTAATAAAGGAACTAATGTATGTATTTATGTTAGTTCAGTTAGTTATGTTTATGCTAGTTAATATTAAAAAGATCTATCCTTAAATAAAAGTATTGTTTTAAAATACAGTAGAAAGGAAGGAAGATTCTCTTTTCAAATGTTCACAATATATGAGAGGTTTTATTCTTTATAAAGGAAATCCATCCCTTCATATTTCTTAAGTGATTTGCTGTAAAAATCTCCCACACTTTTTTATCTAGTAATTTAACATTATTGCATATTACAGAAATATTAGCAAAGTCTTAAACAGGATCTCATCTTTTTACCACTCCTTTTTCCAACTTAGGCAAGATTTGAAAAAAGAGATGGTAACAGTCACCATAACCATTTTACTACACATTAAATCCCTGCACATAAAGGAAGTGAAATATTAATACAAATGAGCATGAATATTTCAAATAACTTAGATTAATTGAGCTATTTTGCCAGTAGATGTAGATGTAAAATACTCCAAAAGTGAGCTATCTTTGACCAATATTGTCTCCTGAGATTTTTAAATCAGAGAAAGGATATGAGTAAGTAGATGACAGGCACAGCAGGTGCTGCACCAGGAGCACACACGTACACACACAGCTTCCTTCCACTCTGTCAAATGATTGATTCATTAGCTGCAGCTCAATGATTTGCAGGTGGAATTTACTGCTTGATGTTGGCTTGAATAATATGAATACTTGAAGTAAACTCCAGCGTAAAAGAGCCACATGGGGAAGGTACAGCATGGTACTAAGAGAAATAAGATTTCTCAGAAAACTTCATTGACTCCCAGAGACAGAAGTGCACCATGAAATCTCCTCAGGCCAAAAGCTAAAATGTCTACAAGATTTAAAGTCTGCAGTAAAATCAAGAATGGCAAGCACATGCAAAGTGGGCTTCTTTGCATTGCTGTTACAAGTGTATCTTCTGACTCAATCATCCCTCAGAGATTTCAAACACAATGTATCCCAAAACAGAAATATAATGATACTTTCCTAATAAATAAATAAATAAATAAAAGCTTAAAGGCCATGTGTAAAAAAAATTTGTAAGTTTTTAAGCAAAATCATATACCTGCGCACACCATACAGCCAAGTGTTTTAAAAGACCCTATTGTCACAAAATATTTAAAATTTGCTCCTTTTTTTTTTCTGCACATTTTCTGCACATGTCCCAGCTACTTCTCTACTGGAAGAATCTCCTTTTACCCTTTACTCTTACAGTTACTCTTCAGTTGCTAAACTATTTTCCAATAAAACATATGTCTACAATTGATCTTTTGAGGAAAATTTTCCATGATTTGCAACAGTAATTCCACCCGTTAAAGGAACAAATGGATGGTCAGAAGAAGGGAACAAGACATGGGCACAGATGTTTCTGGCAATAGTAACATATCATTTACTTTTTAAAATGTATTAATTCTGAAACCTATCATATGTGAATTGATTGAGAGAAAGGCTTGCA
>JAUBOD010000016.1:1500932-1521274 GCA_032353885.1 Nothura maculosa
AGCTTGACAACTTGTGCTGTTCATGACAGTTTTCTAGTTTTCCTTACACACCTCCAAATGTCACTTTGACATCTTCTAGAGAGTCTTTCTCTTCATTTTCCTTGGCTTCCTTCATTTCCCACAGTCTTTGGATATTTTCTCTCTACTCCAACCTTCTTGTGTGGTCCTGACCTGTGTCTCTCTGAGCCTCTCCCTTTGATGTCTCCTTTGAGATCTACAACTAACTCCAAACAAGCTTGGTCCAAAAGCCTTTCTTGGGTGCTTGTGCAGCAATCCCCTATTCTCTGCCAATCTTGGCAGCACTGCTGTCCAACTTCCTTTGCACATCCTCCAACTATTTTTAGGTTTGTCTTCATGCTTCTCTTTGTATTGATCTTTTTCTGCCAATCTCTCTCTCACTGTACTACTAGGATCTTCATGCAAGCAAAAGAGAAGCCTGATTCATACTATATTCCAGATGACCCAGACCAACTAAATATACAGCCTCTCTCTTGCCCAGTTGTATCAGTATAGGTTTAGAATGAACAGTTTAATCTTACAAATCTGTGAGGAGGAGAGGTTAACCTGGATCATTTTCATAGTACATATGTGCCAGCTACATTTTCCGAGAAATGTAAGAAAACAAAACAAAGAGTATCTGAAAGATTATTTCATTCTAAAATCATTTGCAATTGTAAATTGTTGCATTAAATGGATATTTGTGCAACATCCAGGTAAGCTGTAGTTTAATAAAATGAACTGCAAGTCATACAGATGAGCGGCATGTTGCTCTATTCTGTTGCATTACTTTCTGTCTTGGTAATACTGCCAGGTAAGACCATTAGCACCACTGACTTTGACTCTCTTCTCTTAACAGCTTGGAATAAATGTCCATCATCTTTCTGAGCTGAAATACTAAAACCACATGCATTATTCCACTCACATTTTTATTTTTTTCAAGCAACACAACACTAAATATATATTTTAACTTCCAGCTCCCTCTACTGTGCAAAGCATTTAAAAAATAGAAACTCAATTTATTATGTTAGAGTGAGTTTGAATCTCAAGTTTTCTGATTTACAGCAATATATATACATATAAAAAAAGAGTTATTTTCTTACTTTTTTTTCTTGCATTCAACAGCTGAATTTTGAGTTTATTTTGTGCTTAATATCCATCAAACAGGCATTATTCATATCCAATTAATTCAGAGCAGGCCATCCTACCACAGGAACAAGCCAAGCCTCATTAGTGCTTGTGAATACATCTTTAAAACTGCAGTCACAGAAAGCAGCCGTCAGTACCTAGAGAAGCTGCAGGCAGGAATCATGCTGTGCCAGGGCCACCTCTGAGAACATGAAAGTCAGTAAGCAAGTGAAAACAAAGAAGACATGCTGCTTCTTACCATGCTAGGTTATGGCTCCTGGGTAAGGAGGGTTCTCCAAATATCTGCTAAAAAAAATCCAAGTTTTCATACACTGAGTCTCAAATGTTGTGTTTTGTACAGCAGTCATTAATGACACCATCATGACGTTTGTATTTTATTAACAGAATTATTTGAAGGACAGCAAACACATCAAGATATATTCTTGTACAGTGCACAGCATCTCATAAGCAAGATATCAGCTGTCTTCCAACAAGTTTAAGAATTTTCCTAAAAAAACTTAAGGGTAAAGTGAGCAAAATTACACATCTGTACAAATCTTATTTTTGAGCAGTCATCTATGCTTTGACAATGCTCAGCAAGGGCAGGGCACCCAGTGCCAAGAAGAATAAGCAAATACAGAGCAGGTTGCTTCATGCACAATGAATATAGGACATCAAATGCTACCAGTGAGAGACATAATGGATCCTCAGATATCTTTTAGCCATCAGCACAGGAAAATGAGCAAGCACTACTTTCAGCTACTTTTCTCTACTAAATTTTGCTTCCCCAGAAGTGGGGCATCAATTTTGATCAAAAAAAAAAAAAACCACTGAGTGAGCATTTGCTAAAAACTGATCATGGCAAAGAAAACAATGATAACAAAGCAGAAGTCAACTTTAAAGGAGATACAATGAGCATGAAAAATCAGTTCACGTCTACTCAGAATAAACCTTTTTTTATTATAAGGCTCATTTCTTGGATGGTGTATAACAGGAAAAGGGAATTTGTTGATTATGTTATTATAGATATTATTGTAGGCTGCAGAAGACAGACCCAGTTGTGTTCCTATCTGAAATGAAAATTTCTTAGTGTTTATCTGAACAAACTGTTCTTTTAGTAAAAACATCATTAAAACATTATTATGCACATTAAAAACAACAACAGTAGAAAATGCTACTATTTCTGCCCACTCCTATTACAAAACAAGCCTAATTGCCTCTCAGAGAAGATCAGGTGGGGGAATATATACATATATATATGTAAATATATACACACGCACACTATATATATATATTTATATACACATATATCCTGCACATATACATCCTGTACTGCATGTGACTAAGAAAACAGTTAGAAACAGCATACCTACAGTCTGAGTAGAGCAATGACAAACTATAGGAAATAGCAGAAAAAATATTACTGGAAGAGATATTAACAAGCAAATAAGATAGGAAGCAGCTGGGGGAAGCTATGAAGGAACAGTTTGTACCTGATTAATGCAGTGTCCAGAGCTAGTACCAAAAGGGAAGGGTCCAGAAATAGTGACCTCCCAGGCTGGGAGAAGAGACAGTCTGGGGGAGAAAGAAGGGGTGGGATGAACTTGTTTTCTATGTTAGAGAAATACAGACTGAGAAAAGTCCAGTACTGATAAGCTTTTCTTTGCTTGGCTAAGGACAGGGATCCTTTAATCCTTTGAGCTAGAATAATGGCCACTAATACTAACACTATTTCCACCGTCTCATGAGTCTTGAAACTCCTAATTCCTAAATCACCTGCCACTGCAATATCTGTACATAATATCAATCTACAAATTTTAACAAAATGAGGGACTATGATGTTTCTGCAGCATAGGCTACATTTCAGAGAGTTTTCAACCCAATGACAAAGTGAAAAATACAAAAGAAGTAAAAGAGAAGGGACTGACTCTGTGAGTGATTTGCACAATCCACAGAGGAGACATTAGGAGAAATGATATTTCACATTGAATACATTTAATCTAGAAATGTTAAAAAAGCCATTCTAAAAACTAAATAAACCAAAAAATTTCCACCATCTTTTTCCCAATATAATTTGGGAAGGAAATAGGCATTGGTTCATCTTTTGTGCAAAGAAGCAAAACTAATCTTTGCTCTGGGTGAACAATTATGCTTACATTCTTGTAGTATTACTGCATAAAGTCTCAATATTTTATTTCTAAATTGTCTTTAGGATTTTTTTTCTGGAAAAACTATTGGGTATCTGTGCAGCACTGTCTCAGACACACTAGCTTTAATGTACTTTTCCTTTAATTTTTTCTCACTGAACAAATAATTAAGGTAGAAGAAGAGAGGAGCAGAACTAACCTTCTGCTACAGCAAATAACTGCAAAATAAAACCAAAATAAAACTCCAAAATAAAAACCAAATAGCTCCAAATGGAGACAGTCCCACAGAGAAATAAACATTTCAGTGTTTGTTTGCTAATGAACATTAATTACATCATTGCTTCAGAAATGAAAAGCCAAAACATCTCTGTTCAAGTGGATGATTCATAAAAATGTATGGCCCAAGTAGAGAACATTTGAAAGACGGATAAACTATTCATTTACCTTCTAAAGAAGTAAAGAATTTGCTGAAAAGCCATCTCTTCAGTCATCTAAAGAAGGAAGATGTCATGTCTATGATAAAATCAAGAGACAAATAAGGCAAGAAAAAGAGGTCAGGAAGCTATTACTTTAAAATTACTACCTGTAAGTAGCATGAAAGAGGTTAAAACAGGCAGAATCCAGTTGTTTAGGGTATAGTAAGCCATATAAGTGACAGAGACAATATTAAAGAGGAGATCTTTTGATAAATATCCAAATGTAATCCCATAAGCCTTTCAGGTAGGTTGAGGTAGGGCCCATCACTACTGCTTTCAAACAGTAAAGTGAAGGATGTGTGAAGAAAAATCAAGAACTACAAGTTGACCTAGTTTTTGTTTGCTCCCTGTCCCAACCTATTTGCAATGCCAATAAACTCACCTTCCAACTGCCCCCTTCTCTCATTCTCTTCTGAAAGAGCTCTTTGTTCATGTCCTTTGTGGCAATAGTTACCATAAAATTCAGCACCTTTGACCAGATCAGCATTACTGGAGAGCAGAATGTGACACATGGTTCATGGACCTCACCTGCTCTGAAGTGCTTGTATTATTGCACCTCTTCCCCTAAAAGTCCACCATGTGGCTGATGAATCAGTAATTTCAAATATTTTTAATCCTATAAAAGCAAAGTCATGGAAGTTCTCTCTTTTTTCAGCTGCTTTAATCTCCAAAGTAATTACAGTTTATACAAGTGGATTCTTTTGGGGACCTTACACAATAAGTGGGTGTACAAATTCCTTGAGAGAATCACATTTTACACTGTGAAATGCTGTCTGCAGCCAAGTAGCAAGACAATTATTGGCAATGTGTTTTTCTAGTCAGAGACAAGTCTTCTCATTTCCAAAAATTCTGTGGATTAAACACTAGACCTTAGATAAAGCATACAAAGCAAATTTCATGTGTAGTGGGGACATACCAAAGTTTCTCTTCTTTCCTGTTCTTTATTATTATTATTCTTTTCCACACAGAAATGAACAATTTCATTATTCTGGATTCACATAATGATTAGTTACTATGTATGACATGAAATCCAGCCTCCTTTATACTACAATAGAGCAGAAATTTAGCTACATCAAATAACAAAATTAATTTAAGCCAAGACACTAAAGAATAATAAACACAGGCCAACCTGCAAGAATATCATTTGTTAATGTCATATGATAGAAACTTACAAAGGCTTAAAGCAACTTTAGAAGAAGTCTTCAATAATGCATCTCAATATATACACATTCTATCACAACTGAGTTACTAACACTTCAGTCTAGTGCTCCTAAGAATAAACAGTACCGACTATTTGCAGATCTTCCCCATCTTGGGCTTTCTTGTGCCCTTGTAGGAGGAAAGCACTAGAAGGAAGCCTAAGAACTACTGAGCAAAGACTCTGGATAAAGAATTATTTTGAAAAGAATGAGCTTTTATAAGCTAGCAGGAAGGGAATAGATAACAGGATCCAGTTAAAATGAGAAGCGAGCTTCTACAGGGATAAGAGACTGACAGGATTGCTAACTAAAATTTTTCATCCTCAATCCAAAACAGATAAAAGTATTAGAGACAGCAATTAAGTTTGCAAAGGTAGAAATTGTTCAAATCAATCACAATTAGCAAAACCTTAAACAGAGGCCAAGAAAAAAGACTAGGCATGGATAATAACAAAAAAAAGGCACATAAAACGAGTGAGAAGTAAGAAATACACATGACATCATGACTATAGGGTAAAGGTCAAGGAAGAGCATTTTTAAGTTCATGGAAGAAAAAGATTTTTGCCATTCTTACAAATTGGAAAGTACTGCATTCCAATGGCACTAATGATACAAAAAGTGAGTGAGTATGAAGATTGTAAGATGGAGATTTATAAAGTTACTCTATAAGTCTCTAGTAAAAAGTGCTAACATCTTTTTATCTTATGATGTTTAAAAATAGACTGAAAGTATTGAAAAATATTGGGTAGGAAATGAGTCCATGATAGTCAAATGGAATTTTATTTAGGTGACTTCTATTCTTTTTTTGTGATATACACTTCAACAAAAGCCAAGGTAACTCTGAACAGAGTCTAACAAGAATATGCAGGATATAGAAGGTAAGAGCCAAGAAGGTCAGAGCTAGAAAAAAGGCTTTATTCATATCTTTAAAAAATCATGAACACTGTTAGAGTCAGCATAAATCATGCGTTAAGAGCAGAAAGCAGTAGAAGCTATTATATATGTCTTACAAATCAATATAACAGAGACAAGTGAATTGATGTAAAATCGATGGATTTTCAAAACTAACTGAACAACGGTAATTCTACTGGTTTTAAAAACAAAATAACAGAATAGAAAAAAAAAGAAATGAGAAAAGAAAAAAATAAATTTTAAATTATTTTCTCTAGGAGTTTGAACATTTTAGTCACTGTCTCAGACTGACGAGACTCAGACTAAATTCATAACTTATGTTAAGCACAAATTACATTTTAGCATTCAATAGCAGCAAAACACACATTTTCACATTTTTCTTTCATTTTTAAATCGTTATTAGTAACTGTGCACATTTGGAAACATATCTTAAGACTTAGTTTTAAGATGTCTTTAGACTCGGTTTTAAATTGGAGTTTTGATTTCTGTGTTCTGTGGGAACATTATTTCCAACAGTGAGCATTGTACATTCATCTGGAATAAATAACCATAATTAACTGAAGAAATGAATTTGGAGCAACAAGATCATGTGGCTTGTAAAGGAAGAGCAAAAAGTGCTTCTATTCACAGGTGGCCTATATTCTTCTTCTCTTTGCTGGTAAAATTATTCAATGTGTTTTTCTGTTTGACTGATGTTCACGGGCATCCTGACATGTAGTAGAGCAAGTGGCTAGGAAACGTTGCCTGGATTTCAGCAAGAAAGCTGAAAAGGTAACAATGAAAGCAAGAATAAGTGTAGGAAAATACCTACACTTACAAAGCATTGTGATCAAAGCTTGAAAGAATTGGCTAAGCAGTGAAGTAGGTCGAAATAACCCCTCAGCAAATTTAATAGAAAGAAGTAAAACCAAACAGAATTACAAAGAGTTCTAAGAAATAAAAATTTCCCTTAACAGAATGACAGAAAAAAAAGACAGAATTATATCACAGAAAACATATATGATTGTTTCCTGTGACATGTCTGGAGGTCCTATCAATACTTAATTACAGAAACCAAAAAATACCTTTTGAGGTGATGAATACCAGAACTATTATGTTCCATGCAGTGGCTAAAGCAGGAAGCTACTCATTTTTTGTTTGATCTGTTTCAAACTGAGAGAGTGCTAGAAAGCAGTGAAGTAATCAGTCTGTAGATCACTGGAAGAAAGAACTGGAAGGATTCAATCCCATATATTATCAAACAGTACACTCACAGATGGCCAGAAACCTTGAGATCTTGAAATCTTATGTAATCTCAGATTCAGAAAGAGTGTATTGAAAGGAAAACAAAAAGTAAATGAGATTAAGATAAGGACATAAATTATTTAAAGAACAGTTTTCTGATCTGAAAACTCATGCTGCAATTAAAGCTACAATTCTCCTAACAAGACAAAAAATGTATTATAAAAAAAACCTCAGGTGATATAAGAATTCTTGCAAGTGTTTTATAATTTACCATTTTTATTTAGAAATACAGCTCCTTAAAAATACATAAGACCTTTAATAAATACATAAGACATTTAATAAATACAGTGATTGAGCTTCAAATTATTATTATGTTCTTACAGTTTAGTGTTACATCCATTTTTCTGACGGACGAGTCACACAACTGTCCTTGAGTCATAGAGCAAATCTTTAAAATTGAAGATGGTGAGAATTGAAAGCCTTTCTTCTAAAAAGCTTCAGAGACCTAGAGAGCGGTTCTTCAAATGATCTCTACTTTTAGTGCAAAAACATGATCAATATATAAGCAATGACAACTGAAATTTTAAATACAACATGGCCATCTTATAGTCTTCCTCAATAAACTCATCCCTGCCTCCCAGAGTTAAAAATAAAACAACGCATTTTCTTTGTTTTCACTTGGGAACCAAGAGAGTTTATGTCTCTGTGGGGAACTAAAGTTCTAAGAAACTCACTTGTCTGGTATTTGAGTTACCACAAACTTGTCTAAGTTCTTGCTTTCTGTTGGCTGCCAGTGTCAATCTTGGAGAGCTAAGCCAAGGTTACTCAACTTTTGCATTTTCACAGCCACTTTGGCTTCTTCTCTCAAAATCCAAACGTCACATTTACATTAGCGTTACGAAGAAGGGAATAATGAAATACATTCCTAAATAGAGTCAAGGATATTTTCTACTAAACACCAGGGAAGGGCTTAAAAGAAACATTGCTAACAATATAAGCTTAATATACACACCCAACCAATGTATGTTCCCTACCTCAAGCACAGTTCTTAAAATATGGTCTAGGGTGGCGTCTCAGAATTCCTTTTCTTCTTGAAGGAAAATGCTTGCTATTATATCTCTAACAATATCTGACTAAAGGGTTGTTTAGTTGTTGCAGAGCTTGGCCTCAGCCTTGAATGTTAGTAAGAAGCAAATATGGCAGGAGGCAATAAAAAAAATGCAGCGCTCAATAGAGGGAGTTCAGGCTTTGCTTACAAGGAGGAAAGGGTAAAAATCATGATTTCTTTGTAGGACTTAGCAACCCACTGGAGTGTGCAAGAAGAAATACCTGAAGGTAGCTTTACCTGTTTATTCTAGTTGAGCAAGATTTGCTCACCTAGTATGAATAAGCAGACTTAAAAAAAACACACACACACACAATAAACACTTGATTCCAATAATTCCAAATAGAAAAGCAAACTTACATTAGGAAGTGATGCACTACATTGAGTAATTATTAGCCCACCTTGAAGATCTGACCCAAACAACTTTACCACCACATTTATCAACAAGTAAACTTACTCTATTCTTTCTCATCTGCTTAACTCTAGCCATAAAGATCAAGTATGTTTAAAAAGGTATTTTAAACATCTCACTAATAATGTGCAAAGTAAAAGTAAACCTTGATATAAGGTAAATGAAAGAAAAAAAATACTATTTTACTATTCAGTATGGTTAGTTCTTGGAGTGCAAGAAAAGCAGACCTATTTGTAAGATGGAGCATATGCTTTTTTGGTTGACTGGGAAGAGTTCAGACTTTCTTTTGTAAGCAAAATCTGCCCCAGAGTTTTTTCGTAACACAGATACATCCAGGGAGTACTTACTTAGAAGAGCTTAGCTCTGATCAGCTGACAAAAAGTGCTGCATTCTGAGAAACTGGTCAAAATGCTCTTTTCAAACATTGTTTTATAGATTATGACCTCAAAATGACCAGCATGAAGTCTCAAACCTCTTTTTAACCTGCTTTTGAAAATAACATGCTTAACGTGGCTAGGACAGGCTGTTATGCAGCACACACTCATACAGTTAATCTAATTTCAGTGAACACAGTCTTGTCTCCTTCCTTCTTTTCCCTGTAAAACTACTAACTGCTTAAAAACAAAAACAAGACAGAAGTTTTGTTTCTAAAAAGCAGTAAAATCATAGTTCTGGAATTCAGAGGTGATCTAACTCATTCTCTGCCCAAAGGCAGGAACCACAATACTTACATCATTCCTAGATGATATTGTGGGTGTTTTTTAAAGATCTCCAAATGTTGGTACATACTGAACATAAAAGTGCTGGACATTCTGGGACAGTGGTCACAGCTTTTCAAAACAGACTAAGGAGACAACACCTTGAGCATGGGAAAAAGCTGATAAAACAGACAAAAATAGAATAAGAAAGCCTTTGTTACAAATAGTCCACATGATTTTTTTAAAAATTATTTGTTAGAAAAAGTTGTAGTGAGGTCTGTAAGTTTAGAAGAAACTGTCTCCAGATCCTGTGAGAAGGTAGATCCAACCTATAGATCTCCACTGTAGACCTGCAGTCTTCTGCAAGTCTTCTGCAAGATGTCTTCTGCAGGTAGACATGAATTTGCTCTGTCCAAGCTCCAAGGCAATCAAGAAGCTGTACAGCTACAGTAAGTATGGCCTTTTGTCCTTATCTGCCTAAAAATACCATGTATATAATCACAGAATTCAAGGGCAGTGAATTAGGGACTTCATTATATACAGGGCTTCAGAACACAAAACATATGGGGTCAAGCGTTACAGAAGTAGTAGTGTTGGCTGAGAAAGTACTGAAGTAATAGGGGAAAAATATGGCAAGAATGCAGAAATTACATAGCCTGTAGAGTGTGAAACTCAGTGAAATGTGCTTATTCCTGACAGAATTTTATAAGCATAATAGCAAGCAACATGTCATGAGGGACAAAGTTATGATTACTCAGTCTTTTGAGACTCCAGCAGAAGCCGCACAAAAATATGTCACAAACATGTTATAAAACTATGTCACTGACAATGTTAGTGTTAAGAAATGGATGTGAGGAAGTTAAGGTCATTCTAGATGAGGCTGTGAACATTTTCCATGGAATACATCACCATTGCTACTTCTTGGTAAACTGCAGATTAAAAAAGCACATGAAATGCTTCCTGACTGAAACACAGCACAAAAATTCTCTGTGGGAAAACTGAGTGCAAACCAACTTGCTGCAATCTCTTACCACCAGAAATGGGTAGCAACTGAGTTAGAATGGCATGCAGCTTATATGCCTTTCCAGCGGATGCAACTAAGATGTTATTTCTATCTTGACAGAACTCTTGAAATCCAAAAAAGTGTTCAAAAGCTTCTTATGAAATGGTGAAATCTCCAGTGGATTCTCGTGAGGCTTGACTTGCAATGCTAAGGACTTCCAAACAGCAGCCTGTTTAAGTACTTAGGCAGAAGACAACATGGCAGCTAATTACAGCAAGTCCTACTTTGACTTTCAAACCAAACCAAGTATCTTACCATTTTCCTATAAATACCTCAGCTATCTTCACAAAAATTGTGAATTGTGAAAACTTAGACATGGATTTTTTCCTTTAAAGGCTGACAGTTTGTTCTTTTATTTTATTATTAAAATGCTGTATTAACCATATTCTTTGAGTCTATCAATTTAAAGTGGTAAAATATTGAGACGAATCACCACGAGCTGCATGTTTCTTCATCCAATAATTTGCTGGCTTAATGAGAACTGTCCTGTCACTTAGTAACTTAGTACATGTATATAAAGTCAGGATTAACATATTTGGAAGTTTGTAATGACATTTAATTCCTATCACAAGTGAGGTGCCCGTTCCATATCGAAATAAACAGATTTTGGGAAAAAAAATCTTAAAAATAGTGTTAGTTTTGATGGGGAGGTAGATGAAGGTCAAATATAAAAAAAAAAATGCAATGGAAAACCTGCAACTCTGTAGTTATCTAAATAAATGGATATGTTTAAAGCAAGGCTTGATATCAATATGCAGTTTGACTGCTTGACTCCTGTACTATAGGAATAAGATGATGGCTTTTTGAGAAGCGTAGTATGAATTAGTCCCTGCATTTGTATAGGGTAATGCAGTTTGTGATACTTATTTCTGTTAGCATAGACCCATTTAAAGTAGGAAAATGACAGTGCAAAATGTGTGTCCAAATGAAAAATTAATTGAGAAATAGATCCTGAGAAGGAGAAACAGCTTCGAAAGCATGTGCCTTAATTCTTGTTTACCTCTTGCATGGAATTTTGTGACTACTTGAAAGAAAATTGTGTCTACAAGTAGTCATATCAAAGAAGAATATATATTTAGCTCAAGTGCAACAAATATGACCCTAGTTTCAACCTTTTAATATTTCAGCATGTACATTTTGAAGGAGACTGCCTCATTCAATAAGACTTTTATTTTTCTGGTAACTACATTAGACCTTTCACTTCTTCCTCTCTCTCTCTCTCCTATGTATTGAACTAAATACGTAGGATTGCTCTTTCCTAGATTAGTGCCTTCAGCATTGACACTAATGGCCTAATTATTTTGCCCTTGAAACAGCTATGAAAATGGCAAAGGGGAATCAGAAAGTCAGGGGAGATCAGAGGAGGTTGTACAAAGTGCAAACCACTAACACTGAGTTTGTTGTAGGAAATAGTCAGGCAAAACACTTACAGCAAGAAACATTCCTCAACTAGTTTTAAGAGGGGATATTTAGGTGGTTAGGTGGTTTAAGCACAAATCCAAATTTCAGGTAGAAATTTGGATTTCAGGGTGTTTATATTCCAACCTTTACACTATGCAAACTGCCATTTTAGGTATTCTGTCCATTAGATATTAAAATTGCTATGCTGATATGGGTAATATAGGTTTGCAAAAGGTTTCTTCACTCTCTTTGCCTGGGTGATGTATTTCCTAAGTTTAAAATACTGAATGCTAGTAAACAAATGCCTAAAATTCAGGTCCTTATGGGTTTGTTTAAAACTTAGAGACATGCATCTCTAGAGATAACTCCTTCCTGCATTTCAGACAACCAAAAGAAAGATTTTTCATGAAACCAGAGTGGCTGGCAACCCCAGCTCAGCAAATGTCAGCACTCAGAAGACAGCACATGCCACGTGCATGCAAGTGGAAAGGCTTCTGCTGGCGAATGTTGAGTGAAGGTTGGTTTCAGGGGAGAAGGGAAAGAAAAAAAAAGCGAAAAGCAGGCAGACAACACTGTCTTAGTAAGGACACATTTTTTTTCCAGAACTAAGCGCAAACAGGCTAACAGTTTCCAGTCGTCTTTGACAGATAAAATTAGATATTCCCTCAATATTCCTAAAATCATATTTTAGGGAAATAAACCAGGGTTAGAGTCAAATGTTTCTATGCTCAGATCTCTAATGCTTTCAAATCTCTCCAATTTTAGATAAATAAGTAGTTGGAAGCTGAAGTGTCAAGAAGGCTGAACAGGGCAGTGAGCACTTCGGGGTTCTGTTCATTTATGTTCAGCATTGAAAAAATCAGAGAGATGTGTTACCTCATGTAAAGAGAAATGCATATACCTCAGCAGGAAAAAAAATGTTTTAAAATATCCATACACAAACACTTAAAATTCTAATCCATAGAGGTTATCACCAGTTTGTAGGTTAGATTTTAATTTAAGTAGATGTGCCAGGTAAGCTTGGAACAGGCTGGCAAAGCTGATATTATTATTCAATTATAAGATTTTTAAAGATTAATCTTTGTAATGTGCTGCTATTTAAAAGTATACATAAGTCCTTAGTATATTCTATTACGACTTTGATTGGCATTGGGTTTACATATATACCTACTACAGGTAGCTTCCTCTTACACAATTAGTGTCTGTAATGAAAGTGGACACTAAAAATTAAAAGATATATATATAATATATATATATATATATATATATATATATATAAGCAGTGAGTCAGTAATATTTTTAGCTTATCTGATATGTCCGGAGTTATTTCATGTGAGAGCTACGGCAGCAACTTACCACAGGTCAGAAAGAGTAAAAACATTAAGATTTCAGCAATGTTGAAACATTGGCTGTACAGAAAAAAAATGTTTGACACACAGTCCCCTTTGGCACTCGCAGGCAGACTATAGAGCCCAAGGAGGGATGAATACGACCTCTCCCATGACTTTTGCCTTAGACTTGGCCAGAAAAAGTTAGGAACATGGGATGAAAATAAACATGATGTTGAGCATACTTAACAAACTATGGTCTTCCTCTCTCCTCATCCCCATGCAGAAACCCCAGAAAGGAAAAAAAATATATTCATTTCAAAGTATGGACAGAGTTAAATATAAGGATAACTAAACTCAGTATACAGACACAAGCATCCATATGATCATCATCAGCAGATGAGACCAGACACTGATATTATTGGTATCTGGTCCCTACCTCTAAAAAACTTGGCACGTGTCTGCTGATCAAGATGATGGAAATAGTGATTCAATAATAACAGCATTTACAGGATAGAGAAAAAATGAAGCTTCCAATAATTTAAAGTTTTATAAAGCTAATTTTTATTCTTTATTTCATGTGCTTCTCCTCTTATTTGAATTCTGGTTATTTGGTATATCTAAGTGTGTTTATAAAGTATCTTATCTATCTGCTTTCCCTGACTCCAAGGCTTGATAAAATCTAATAAAAACATACTTTAAAATACAGTAACGTCACTATTAAAACAATTGAAAATCCAAACCAGAAGAGAGCAAGGAAGAGAATGCAAGGGAAACACATAATAAGCATGTTCTTCATTGTGTTTTACATGGAGCAGTTAGCCAACACTCAGGGCCATTTGTGCTGAAACGAATATTTAGATAGCAACATTATTGACAAATACAATTATTGACACAGTACCTTGGTTTCTCACACACAGTGAATAAAGTAGATGATTTCTTTGCTTCAGAACAGTGATGTTTAACTCCTGAAGCATTATTGCAAAATCTCCTGCTTATAGACCCATATTGTCTATGAACAGGCTTTGGCTACTTCCTTTGCCATTAGGATTTTGATTATGTAATTTTGAATAGAAAAAAAGAAAACTTGTGTATATGTTATTCAATAAATCATCCATTTTATTAGCTGTTATAACTAAGGCTATTTATTTTAGCAATTAGTTCAGTTGAACAATACACTGAAATATGTTCCCTTAAATGGGATTTAAGTAAAAAAATTTTTGTTCAGATAGTAAAAATATAATTCTTAAAGACTGCTATTAGAAGTAAAATATATGTTTAATAAGTCACTTAAATTACAAAAAATAACTTTTTATGAAAGTCCCACAAACACTTGCACATTATTTTCATAGTACTCTTGTAATAGTACTAAGTAGGTATCTATTGATCTAAAGGTATAACTTAATTTTTGCTGTATTGTGCTTTTAGACAATATTTTGGGGAGTTTCTTCAGAGTGCAGATTATATTCTCTATGTTATTCTCTTTCCAAGTTGGGGAACACTTTTTTCCATAGGTAATGAATAATAAATAATATGTGATGTGGAATCAATCTTTAAATATGTATTCTAAAATGTGATAAAGAGTATTGATGGCCTATTATATGATGTTATCTCCAACTGGACTTTTTCATAAGGTTCCAACATATCATACAAACAAAAGTGATTTCATAAATTCATTTGTTTTTTAAAAGGCAGTTCCAGTGAAAATAAAATAGAATAATAATGAAAAATATGGTTCATATTATTTAAAAACATAAATGAATACCATTTAAAGACTGCAACAACTTCTATTTATTTGTGTAGCACAAAGCAGAGTGAAGACTTATGTATAATTTCCTGCTCTTTCATAAAAGTAAATATGCTTAAGTCATGGTCTTCAACATATGAAAGCATAAATACGGAAAAGGGTTACGATTTATATCTATTTCATTTATTCAGATGAAACTTAACTCCATACAAAAGCATAACAAGACAGCTGCATATTAAACTATTGTGTGTTTTCTCTCTCTGCAATTGCTCTCAAAATGTTTTGCAAGCCCTGCTGTGAGGTAAATCAGTTGACACTGGAACATACTACAACACAGTGATGGGTTTGGAGTGCAGGAAGCCCAGCAAGATGCTCTAAGATTAGTGACATTTATTGGTTAGCCTCAGGTGGCCACAACCATATAAAAACGTAAACTGCCGGCCACAGCTATAGCTATAAGCTGCTTTCTAAATTTCCTCTCATACAAGTGTTAATAAAAAGCAGTAGAAGTCACACTATGGAAAGTACTAAAAAAATGATGAACTGTCCAGCCTACAGCACACATGCTGCATTTGGCAGGAATTACACTGAGTGTTTACTTTCTGAATGCAATGTTGTGTTCAAAATATCCATGCTTTAAAGGAGATATTAATATAGATAAGCGTTTTTTCCCCCCTAGTTTTATTAGTCAGCATACATTGAAGCTCAAGTGATTGCTACTCTCCATCTTTCACTAAATTCTATTCTAGATGAAGGAATATAGAATAGACTTGAGATAAAAAATAAAAATACTTTCACCATGTTCAGAAGATATTAAAGTATTAGTATTCTGAAAGCTTGGTACCATACAGCATTCATATGTGGGATACAGAAGCTCTAGAATAGAGCCTATATTGTGAAGTTTTTACCCATTTTGGAGGGGTGAAATAGGCCTGAGGGAAGCTACAACTCAGATTTAGAAGAGTTTCCAAGTCTAGCAAATTTAGCTGTTCCCATACTAAAGTATGAGTATTAATTGAAACAGAAAGGTAAGTTAAGATCAGTGGGGTGATAGTTTTATAGTCCTTAGAAGTTATTCTCTGATGTTTAAAATTATAGGACAGCCTGTGCTCCAAAGGAACAATATTTTGAAAGGACAAAATATATATCAGAATAGAGTAAAGCACAGGAAACAAGGAAACAAAAGATGATAGAGCCTTCATTTAAAAATAAAAGGAAAAATAAAAGTTTATCTCCCAGAATAAAACATAAATGTAAACAGCTTGAAGAGTATCTTCAATCAGCACCGATTTCAGATGTCCTGTTCTCTTTCGTTCAGTCCCAAGAAGCAACTTTTTTTCCTCAAAACTCTTCCTGATATCAGAAAGAACTCTGGTGCAAGTCCTACTTAGTACTAACCTCTTTAATTACAGCTTGATGAGCACTTCCACTCCTTCCTAGAGTAAATCTGCAACAGTACTTTCCATAATTTCCAAGCAAAAATAAACAAAATCCACTCAAGTTGGAAAATCACAGTTTTAAGAATACAAATCCTTAGCTCTTCTGTACATTTGTCCAATGGAACTGAAAAAAATGCTTTGATTTTTGCAAAGCACTGTGAACCACAGAGGAAAGTGCTATGTAATGTATAGTATAAAATATTTTTTTTCAGTACAGCTATTGCATCCTTACTTTACAAGTTCCCCTATCTGAGTATCTGTTAGCTTAATGCAAAGTTAACATGTAAGCAAAACATATTGCTCTTGTAAGGAAGTTATGCATATTTGGAAGTATGCGGTTGCAGTGGTTGGTAAGGAAGTGTTTGCATATTTGCATTCAAAACAATAGAGATTACAACAGAGATTACACCAAAACAATAGAGAATACATCACGCATATCTTTTGCATGCACTGGATAAAATATCCTTTCCCCCATTCTCCCAAGAGTCAAGATTGATAAAAAGACATCTTTCTTACAGGAAAAACACAAACACACATATATAAACAAGTACAGTTATTTTGATGTCTATAAATAATTTGTCCTTTTAATCTCTTTCCTCCTGCCTGAAGGCAATTATAAACAGATTCAATTGTTATAAATTAGCTGTAGTTTGTTAAAAAACCATCTAGTAGTGCCTTTGTATCACAGAAATAAACTGAGTTTATCATTGGCCCATGAATGTCAAAGTGCAGTGATCAAAACTGAATCTCACATTATCATAACACCATAAATATGTTTCATTTAAAAGAAAAAGAAACCACTATCCTTTGCTCTGAACTTTGCTCATTTACCATCTGTAAACATGATATGTAAAGGCATGATATTCCTGAAGAGAAATGAAAGACCTATAAGAGTTCGTTGCTGAATTTAGTCCGTTTTCAGGGTTGAAGTAATAAACACTTGTGGGAGAGGGGCATGATAATGGCCTGGTATCTCCAATAATTAACTAATACCTGGTACCTCCAACAAATTAACTAAGGAATCGGTGCAGAAAAACAGAGCAGTACCTTGACTTTTTTCATGTTGCCCAATAAATTAGGGATTTGCTAATTCAAGGAAAAAGACAATAGGGGTTATCCAGCTGCATGTCAGCTATGGGAATGAATAAAAAGGGCCAGAGGTATTTTCTATTATCAAAATGTATATCATTCACATTTGCACTTAAGTCCCTGATGTTAAGGTTGGCATGTAATGCCTTAAGAAGAGATGCTCAAGCAGATTAAAAACGCAACAGTTCTCACCTAAACATCTGATTTAGTCTTGGCAAGTGTTTCATGAGGAATAGGAATAAGAACATATGCAACTCTCAAAATAGTTTGCCTTTGCCTGTCCTTCTAACTTTCTTTTGCCATGCAGAGAATGAGCTGTCATATCAGCCTGTTTTCTGAGTCTAATGCCTTAGATTCTTGGGCCTGCAGATGCAAATATCATCTGACAATAATTCTTTCCCACAACTCCTCCCAAAGGACTTTGCTTTCTCTATATTAATTTTGTTTCTGCAAACTCCATCCATGTATATTTGTGAGAATGTAAGTACTATGCTAAATATTTACATATCCTTTCTGTGCGTACAGAAACCTTTTCACAGTGTTTTTGATTTTGAAATGACTTAATCAGTAAGTTTAAAAATCTGTTTAGTTTCTATACTGCTTAAAAAAATAAATAAATAAAAAGCCGACATATTTACATTATGGTAGTGTTTACATAGTCCTCCAGTAACAGATAATCTTATAAGTGCTTTTATTTCTAAAGAAAAAGATAATTTTTATAACTGATTGTTCTTTTTAAATTATCTAATTCTTCAACGGATTTCTTTTAAAACTTAAGTATCAGAATTTATTCTATCATTTAATCTTATTTGATCATATCATAACTTCATTTAACTGCTTTAACTATTTATCTGTTGGAAGCAGTTCTGCAGAAAATCCTGATTATTCCAAACCAGTTGACAAATTCAGTTCACAGAAAGTTTAGTGCCAGTGCTTTTAAATACATGAATAAAGCAGATTTTTGAGTGTATTGTATTTTTACAATAAGATGCTGAATACAATTACTTCTGTATAGATTTTTTTTTCAAATTAAATCTCAATACTTTTCTGAAGCATTGGAGGTTGAGTTATATGATAACAATTTGGAGAGAATTATTCTTAATTTTACATGTGAATTAATATTGAATATTTATTTGTTTTTGCTGTTTGTTTGAGCTATAAATATTCTGTTAAAAATAATATATATATTATATAATAATAAATATTATATATTTCATAGCTTTAAGCTTTGAATCAAGAGTCTGTGACAGTGATATCAAAGGAAAACTAAAATATCTGATTTTATGGGAAACAGATCTGAAGTACAAATATCTGTCAGGTAGATTCTGTAACATACATAAAACATTAAACAGAGGAATTCCCATGAATTTTCACACAATGATGTTGTAACATTTGTAACTCACATGCTTCTTATAAAAATACTAGCTTTGACAGTTTTCTGAAGTTGATTTTGTATATATATTTTTTTTTTCAGAAGGCATTTTAGCAGAAAATTCAGTTTAGTACATTGTCACAGAAATTTTAATATATGTATGGTCTTAGTTGATATTTACACTTGTTCTGTGATTTATAAGAAAAAAACTCCTTTCCATTATCTGGTTTATTTTTAACACTACAGAAAATATTACATTATTATTTAAAGGAAAAAAAAAATCCTGTCTGCACACTGTCAGATTTCAGTTAAAATATTAAATATTTCCCAAAGATGTCAATGCAAGAGTCTCAATTTGAAGAAAAGAATAGATACATACTTATACCTTGGCAACATGCAGAGAACGGGAAATGTTTCCTATTCCTATTCCAGTTACGTTTACATATGTGTTTATAAAGAGCTATATTGATATAGATATATCAAAAAGAAATTCTACTCTGTGATGAGTGTCAACTGATTGAAGTATCATGCCCATTACTGCCTGATGTTCAGCTTTATTCTGTTTTTATTTGAAAAAGTGTGCTTTTCTACTTTATTCCCTCATAAAATATACACTGGGAAGTTCAAAGTGCTTCTGATATTTTGAAGTCCTTGCTTCTAAAGAAAAAGTCCAGACAGCTACACCTCAAAATCCTGTTTGACTTGAGATGCCAGCACTTTAACTTAAAGAGGAGAGAGTTACTCTGGGTGGCAAAACTCCCATCCATTATGCTGATGCATCCCTGAGGCTGGAGGCCAAAGGCACCTCAACCAAGCCACTGCAGCTGGAGGTAGAGCTCTAAGAACAAACACAATTTACACCAAAAAAAAAATCTCAGTGTCCCCACTGCTTCTCACATTGCAACAATCTGACTCTCTCTGGGGCAGAGCTATACAAGCGCGCACCAGCCAGGCCCCTATATGAGAGGAAATATTAACGGTAGTTAGCATCTAGCATGACTTTTGGTTTGGGTTATGTCCTCCAGAGGAAAGAAAAGATGAACTTGCATCTGTCCCTGCAACATCTGGTGTAATTGTTGCCTCCTGCTCCTGGACCCCAACTGCAGCAGCCAACATTGGGGACTAAGCGGTATTCAGCAGACGCAGTCTGTATCAGAAATCACACAGGAGGGAGTCATTGCGGAAGCCACTGTGGCCACCACAGCAGGCAGGCTGTGGATGTGCGAGGAGACACTGCACGTGTGGGAGAGGGGCCTGCAGCTCTTCATCATGCATGTGTTGCTCAAAAACCAGGCTCTTGCACCGTGCAAACGGGTGTGAGCAAACCTAAAATTGTCTAGTCTTAAAAAAAGGCAAGGTAAAATGTCTTCAATTTCATATTTCTCAGGTAAATACATATATGTATGATTTCTCTAAGAAGGACTGTGCAGTTTGTGTTACCAAAGTGGTTGGTGTAAGCTATTGAGCATTCAATAGCATTTTCAAACCAAACACAAAGAAAAGAAATTACAAATAACTAGGAGAAACAGAAGCAAGACGGTTAAACATTAAAAGTCATGTCTTCTGCCACATTTAAGAATAAGGCCAAAAACATGGGGAAAAAAA
>JAUBOD010000018.1:66488-87765 GCA_032353885.1 Nothura maculosa
AAACTGTCCTGTCATTATATTGTTAGGCTGACTGAGCTGGAATCCTGGAATCCAGGATCACATTCAGAAACAAATTATACATCCTTGAGCAGTTATTTATTGAATCATCTGACTTCTTGAATGTGTCCAATATGGTTAACATTTATAAAGGGAACCAGTTGTTCTAGGAAACTGCAGGTTGTCGGAGGTTCTGTCAAGTCCTCCTCTGTCTTATCAGGCATCCTCTCACTTGCACACGTGAACTGGGACAGCTGCTTCCTCAGCAGGTTGTAACTTAAGTTTTCCTCTTCCACTGAGCACATCACTTCTATGCCTCTACGTGTGAGCTTGGCCCAAAGCTTCAGAAACTAAAGAAACAATAGGGTAGCTAAAGGCAGCAAGAGAGATGTATGAGGAAAATGGGGAAGCAGTAAGGCAGGGTGTCACTGCGCTTGTATCAGAGTTAAGATTGTGTTATGTAATTAATTCCATTTGAAATCATCTGAGAGAGGCAGGCCCCTTTCTCATGTGCCTGTCCTGCTGACCCTGCTCCCTTTTGCTGGCACTGCTGGGGATCTGACATCACCGCCTCGTCATGCTTTCCTCTCCTTGCCCGGGAACTGTCGCTGCTGAAGCTGCAGGAGCAACGGAGCACGTGGCAGGAGGCCCTGGGAAAAGAGGAAGGATTAGCCTCCAGTATGAGGCATTAGGCTGCTTGCTGCACTCGCAAGGATTCAGTGAAGTCACCCTGTCAAGGCCATGATATCCAGATATCTCTGCTTTAACTCTCTCCACCTCCTGAGTTATTCCATTAACTTGCATGCTCTTCCATGCCTCTTTGGCAGACATCGGGCAAGCTTAGAGCATCTTCTGCCTCCCTTCTGTAGGAACGTCTAAGGAAGTCTGGTTAAAAAGGAATAAAAATGGAAAAAGAGTAGAGCAAAGACTTTGGCATCTTAACGATTCCTTCCGAATTTGAATTCACCACAATTCACCTGAAGGCAGTGCCAGCAAATCTTAAATCTGATTGTCAAGATGAGCAAAACTTGGCCTTTGTTTGCATGGTGATCTTGCTCCCAATGGGGTTAAGTTTCTACTGAAGGTTCAGACTAGTGGCTCTTGTTTGGCAGTGCTGTTCCAATTAAGCAAAAAATACAAGGCAGATGGTTTAATTTCCTTTCTTGTAGTTGATTGTTGTCCTAGTATCATTTGTAGATAAATAGTAGTAGATGTTATCATCGTGTTATCATCTACATTATGAACGTATGAAATGCTTGTTTATCTCATATGAGATGATAAACAGGAGATGAATGTCCTATCTCCTATGAGATAAAGCAGGAGTGACTAGGATGTGTCTTTTTCCAGATTGCAGATCTCGGTGTCGCCTCCTTCAAGAACTGGAGCCGGCTGACCAAGGAGGAGACCATCCGCCAGAAGCAAATCAAGAGCGCGCCGCAGACCAACGCGGGCACCCTGTTCTATATGGCCCCGGAGCACCTGAGCTCTCTTAACGTCAAACCTGTGGAGAAGTCAGATGTTTACAGCTTTGGAATAGTGATTTGGGCAATTTTTGCTGATAAAGAGCCGTATGAACGTAAGTCGGCTGCAAAAAGCCAAGATTAACATTAAACGCTTACCACTAGTAATATGAAGTTGTCAAATAAATAATACTAAACTTGCCTGTGCCAAAGAAAAGCTCCTGCCCAGCAGCAGATGGCCAGTAAGAGGCGTCCTTTCATCATTCCTGACTTCTGAGTGTACACAAGGACATCTGCTTTGCACTTGAAATGAAGGCATGAGCCAAGCTTGAACACACGATCTGTGCTCATCCACGTAGGGTAGTTGGAAACCTCCACTCCATGGCAAAGTTTACCCACAACTTGGGCATTTCAGGGTGGCAGTCCTGGCGGGTGCTGTGTCCTAATGTGGGCTCACCACATTTCTTCTTGTTTTGCCAGGAACATGCACACATTGAGCTCTTGCTTCTCAGCTGTGTGATGCACATTTCTCAAAATAGGCTAGTGCAGTCACATAGGACAACAGAAGTAGAGCTTCGAACTCCAGAGAAGGAACCTGTGCTTACCATTTTGAAAGCTTTTTATTAGCTTGATGGCTACTAGTTGTCCATGTGGCCATCTCTGGTTCTTAGCAAGTGCAGGGATCCATGTTGTAGAGGTCTGGACTTACCTGTCACCCTTACTCTGAATTACCCTTACACCGAGTGAATGTTTAGGTGTGAGATATTTATATAAGCAGCTCCAGAATCCTTCCTTGAAATCTTCATTCACCGTATCCACAAAGACCTGGGAAATTAACTCACTCTATCTCTTAGAAAGAGGCAACTCTTTGGGATGTCAAAACCTATGATCAGGGCCTGATAGGAAATTTTATTTTTCAGATGGTATAAATGAAGCTCAGATTTGCTTTGGCATCATAAGTGGGAGCAGACCAGACATAAAGGAGATTGTTGCGAAATGTCCGGAGGAAATCATTGACTTAATGCAGCAGTGCTGGGCACAAGAGCCAGAGAAACGACCAACCTTTGCAGGTGAGACTTCCTTTTTGTTACGTGTCCATTAGTCATGAGCAATAGCAACCCATCCGTTTACATACCCAGTGTGATCTACTGCCACTTCTGTGATCAAAAGAATTGCGTTTGGTTGAGCATTTAAAGATAGGATAAATTGTGTTGACTAGATAGAGCTGAGACACTGGACCTGCTGGGAAAATGTCCCGTGGAACTTGCTTTAGAAGCTCTCCCAGTTTCAGCTTTTGGGAGTGATGAAATAACCATAAACCGGCTAGTTATGTAGTCAGATGGTGGAAGTCAATAAAGGTCTTAAAACTGCATTGAATTGTCTGGAAAAGAGACAAAAAACATTTGGCAAAATAAGCCAGTAATCTTGATCTCTTGTTGCTGCCTTTTCTCTCTGCGAATATACGTGTGCCCAGCCTCACCATGCTGTGACAAAAAAGAAGAACTACATGTGACAGGAAATGGAGTTTTCAATTTAGATAGGGGCATCAAGAATTTAATATTTGGTGAACATATACTGCAGTGTTGGTAGGAAATTGTACCAGTAGAAACCTATTTATTACTTTTGTATTTCATCTACATAGTGTACTGCTAATGTATTAAGTTTGTGGTAAAAACTCAATTTTTAGTGCAGATATGATAGTTGTTAATCAAACAGCTAATTACAATTGAATATGTCCAGCTTTTAAAACAGAGGTACCCAATTCTTTTGGGGAGTCAAGTCCATGAAAGGGTAGTCAGCCACAGAGCATAAACTGAGCACTTTTACTCTGAAGAAAATGCAGAACCGCATAGCAGGAAATGCAGAAAGAGCAGTAACAAAAGTTCATGTTACTGTGTTCATAAGGCTGGTTTAGCCCTAATACAAGTTTCAAGCATGTGTTTAATGTGTGTGTGTGCACGTTGCTGTTCCTGACTTTATACAATTCTTTGTCAATATTCCTCTATTAAAAGTGCTAAGCAGTATAATTACTTGTATTTTCCATTGAAAGCCACTTTCAGACTCTTTTTTTTTACAGAAATTTGTGAAGAGTACAAGCCATTTTACTATCAAAATTTACAAAAATATGTTGAAGATGATCTAAAAAAGTTACAAGTGAGTAGTTTCCTGTGTTCTTTAAGATGCTAATTTCCCCACATCTCCCATCCCCGGCCCCAGTACGGGGCCAGATTCTGCCACTCTGATACTAATCATAACTGATCAACCTGACTGCCTTCTGGGTTTAAATACCTGGATTTGTGGATGAGGGTGAGTTGCAGGTATGATTTGTCTAAACTTCAGCAAGGCTTTGACTTGTGGCTGTCAGGGTATTTTGGTCTCCCAGTCAGGATGTTCCAGTCTGAATGGCTTAAAAACCAGTTGGTCGATGTGGCTCCAAGGCAGTGGTTAATGGGTCCTGCTTAACACATTAACCCTGGGTCAGTGCTGAGACCTTCCCTGGCCTCGAGGTGTCAGTGACCTGTGGGCACACAAGGCCCCTGCTGCCCGCAGGTCACTGACATCTCGGGGCCAGGGCAGGTTCCAGACAAGGCCCCCAGAATTTGGGGATGGAGCACGTGACTGTGAGGAGCAACCCGGAGATGAGATGGTTGCAGCGAGGCCCAACAGCAGCCCCTGAGCGCCTGCAAGGAGTCTGAGCAGCCAGCATGAGAGAGAGGGCATGTGTTGAAATAGGAGGGATCCAGCCTGGAAATATGGAGAGGATTTATTTCCTCATGAGGACAGTCAAGCAGGGAGCGAGGTGCCCAGGGAGGCTGCGCAGTCTCTGTACCAGCAGGGGGAGACCATGAAGCTACACAGCAGTAATACCAATGGGAGAAATGTGCACACCAGCGTTTTTCCTTAGTGTCTAAGTTAGCCCCTCTACCTTTTCTCCATATAGGTGTACAAGTTATGGTAAATAAATTAATTTTATAAGAGAAAATAATGATTAAAAAATACTTCTTGATGAATGCTTTTGGCTCATTATGGATTTTTTTTCACAGATTTTAAGTATGAGAAAATTATCAATTTACTTAAATAGTACCAACAGCAAGCAGCAAGAATGCCTGAAATTAGGAACCCAATCTTTGCAGCAGTGTGAGGCTGTAAAGTGTAGACACTCAGTTACTGTAATTAAGAAAAAAAAGGCCACACTTTCTTTGTGAAATAATTCTTTTACAGTTTTCATTAAAGTGCTTCCTTCTGTCACTAGATCTGTAACTGTAGTCATGCAAATTTCTGGTCTGGAAAACGTGCAGTGTTTGCAAAGCGTTGTTTGATGAAACAAATAATAGATGGACTGGACTTGGCCAAACATGGTGTGAAATATGAATGTCATTTTGCACCAGCAGCCTCAAGTCAGGATTGATGCCTTAGCCCTTGGCCAGCAGTCCCCCTCAGCCATAGGCACCAGCTGGCTGCTTTGAAAATGGGCCCCAGATCTCGACCAGGAGAGCTGCTCCCTGCAGCAGGGCACACAGCGAGGGGCAGAATGGGAGCACAGCCTGCAGACAGGGCGATGTGCTGAGCTACGAGCTCGCCTCTGTTAGGCTCATGGGTCAAGGGATTACAGGGTTTGGGATTTGGGGGTGTTTTCTTGCTTGTAATCATGGAGGCAGAGGCCACAACCTTCCTACCCCTTATGAAATGTGCCACTGTTCAGTTACTTGAATAAAATCTAGGGACCTAAGGTTGTAGTGAGCTTTAGAACGTTATCTTTCCTTTGGGAAGAGAGTGAATTTGTGGGAAGAGATGAACAGGATAAATCCTGAGCCTTCTCTCACAGTGACTGCTTGGAGGAGAGTCTGGCTATTTATCAAGTGCAAGACAGACTAATGCTTTCCGTACAAAAACTCTATGTTTGCAGCAAATTCATGCCCATGTGAGCAAGGGTATCATTTGGCCAACTCACAGGATCACACACTGCAGTTGTACTGGAGCCTTTCCCCCCTTCATTGAAAAGGGGGTTTTGTTGTTTTGTTTGCTTGTTTGTTTTTCTCCTTTGCATCTTCAACAAAGCAGTGAGACTTTTCTGCCAGGCTGTGGTCTCTGAAAAGGGATGAAGTTGTTCCCTCCAGTCACATCCCTGAAAGACGTGCTCTTTCTTACCACAGAGATACTGTCGTTGGTTCAACCTTCACCTGTAACAATAACCATTTCTTCTTTCTTATGTGCAGAAAATGTGGCCTGAGCCAAATGAACTGCTCAACAGGATGCAATCCCTTCAAATAGATGCTGTAGCAGAAGGTGGCAGTAATGGTCAAGCAGGTAAGTGTTGCAAGTCACTACCTAGCACATCATTATACCATATGCTCTGCTTAAGATAAAGTCGTGAACATATAGAATTTATGAAGAATTTTACCAGTAAGTGTTTTGAACAGATGCAGTTATTTTGGACTTCAGAGAATTGTGTTCATTGAAGACTGAGTTTGTTCCTAGAGTGCTAAAAATTGTATTCACTGTTTCAAAGTTTCCATCATCTACAGCTTGAAGCTCTTTTATTTTACATTCTTCTGCTTTCGTCTCCCATGCAGAAAGCTCCCTTTTACATTTGATTTTTTTAATACTCACTTTGATAATTACTTCTCATACTTGATCTTTCTCCCCTCTTCTTCAGTCATATCAACAAGCTTCTGAGTTTTCTCCAAGTTTCATTTCCATCAGTTACATTTTCCCACTCCAGCCATTATACAAATATTCTGAATACAGCCAGGACTGAGGATTAGAAAGTACTGCTTTTTTATGAGCTCGTTCTTCATTGAATCTCTCTAAGCAATACTAATAGATGAGTCTTCTTTTGCCATACTTTCTATTAACACTTGCTTGAGTTACATATTTCTGTTTTATAAAGCTGCCTCATTAGTTTGTCATGATTAGTTAAAGTTTTGTGATAATATATCAAGAAATCTTTCACCAGAGTTTCCTAGTGACAAAGGATATGGAATCTTATTCACAACACTGACTTGCAAGCAGCTTTAGAAACTTCACTGGAAGTAAAATGCTGCTAGTTTGCTTGCCCCTTTTTAAGGATGGAATTTTAAGAGAATTTTGAAAGAATGGTGTTGAAGTGTAACGTGCAGCCATTAAATCTTCTCTAAAGCTTTCCATAACTGCTCTCAGGAGTACTCATGGATTAGTACAACAGCCCCACCACTGCATTTTAAAAATGAGTACAGTTGCATTTCCTTTGCAGAACTAGTCAAGCCTGACTGCAGCAGTTACAGGTGCTTTTCTGCCTCAAATATGAAAGGTTCTGTTGCGAATCTGTGCTGCAGAAAGACGCTGTCTTGTCATCCTGTCAGTCAAAGCTGTTTTATTTCTCCAGTCAATGGGCATTGCTCAGGTAGTGGTAGTGAAGGATGTCCCAGAGGAGCTGCTGATCTAGCTCAAGCTTACTGGGGAGAATGGATGCCATCGTGGTACTGCAAAATCACTCATAGCTGCCAGTTTTGGTGAGGTTGTGTCTGTATTAACTTATTCCTCCCACTCCCCACCGTACACTGTTAATGACAGAATTAGAGCAAGTCAAAGTGCCTGTGTCCTACTATGCTGCCATCAAAACGAAATAGTTTGGGTCTTGCCTCATCTGGACAGAATTCATGTGATTTGAAGATAAACAGTTCACTGGCATTATCTGAGCTAATCGGAAAACATAAATTTTACGGCTTTGACAGTGATTTGTGAGCATCCCTTGCTTCCAGCAATGCACGGCATTTTCTAGACGACTTTGAAGCTATCAGAGCTCTTTAAGAAAGCCTCCTCAGTCCTGCACTTAGAAAAAAAGAGAACAGGTAGACACAGGCAGATTTTTGCGTTCCTTTTTTAATCTGGAAATGCTGCAATGTGATCTAGGTCAGAATGCAAAACAGGCCCGTTCAGGACTCAGGTAAAGCTTTCTTTGATACTGAGAGTTAGTTTGAAAGATTTAGGTGGCATAAGCTCCTTTTTGTCTGGAAGATGCTACTTGTGAAAACACACTCTTTGAGACTCTGGAGAATAAGCTAGACAAAAATGAAATGGATCAGTCAGACCTCATGAACTACCCAGAGTGATATTTTGCAAAATTATTTGAAAACTTGACCTTAATGACATTTTTTCCTTATGCTGTGTGGAGTAACCTCATATTCTGGTGGGCCCTATCCAGCATTGTGTTAACACTCCAGTTTTGTACTAAACTTAACTAAACTTATGTTAATGCTAATAAAGGGTAACTAGTAAATCAGACGGAGCACGTGCCTCCAGAAACCTATGAGAAGGGTTTGAGAACTGGGCGTTGATAGAGCTGGAGGATGCAGTGAATCTGACGCCACTAAAGTGAAGGAGATTTTGCCAGGGGCAACTTGAACAAGCCTGTGCTTTGTAAATAACAATCATCTGAAATCCTTTCTTAGAAAGTCATTATCAAGTAAAACATTGATATGATGCAGCTTATTCACATCTCATAAATTACCGTAATATAAAGAATAGCTTAGTTGGTTCCAGTGTCATTGCAACAAATTATGTATTTCCATTACAGTACGTTTCATATATTTAATTTTCCTCTCTTTCAGATCAGCCTCGTTCTCTACACAGCTCTCAAGGCCCCCAGACCAGCCAGGTAGACGAGTCCCTTTTTGCTGCTTGTCCAGAGAACGAGCCTGAAGAGAGCTGTGAGACCTCGTCTACACCCCCTGAGAACCTGGAAAGAAAACTGCAGCAAGAATACAACTACCATGCCTTTGGCAGCCGGATGGATAAATCAGACCCTTCACCTTTGGTATACACCCCTGAAATGAGGGAGGAGGAAAGGAGACGAAGAGTTTCCTACGATCCGTTTGCAAAGCCATCTTCTGCTCCACAAAGGAGTGAACTCTTTCTAAGAGCTGAAAGCACAGGCTCAAACACTAATCCTTATTTTCAGCAAATATGGGGAAATTCAGGTGGTTTTTATGGGCCAAACCCTAACAGTTTCTTAGCAGGGAACACAGAGGATCTCTATGGATCATGTGCAGTCACCCCATTTAGTCTGACTAAACCTCCTGTGCCTGAAACCTTACCAAACTCAAAGTTGCACAGCACTGCAAACTGGCATCCAAATGCAGACACAGATACAGGTAAGGCTCTTTGTCCTGCTCTGTGTCTGAAAACCCACTTGTCTTCTTAAAAATGTAACCTGCTTACTACTAACAGTGATCTGGGATACAGCAACATCTTATTTACTTTGCCAGGTTCTCTTTTTCTATTTAATATCATTTTGGGTCACTCAGATGCTCTGATTTTGATTTCCTTAAACCTGTTTTTGCTGCTCTTGGGCCAAGATTCAACTTCAACTGAATCCTTTCTAAAGCACTAGTGAAACAGAGGGGCTTCAGAGCCAGACTCCTTAGCCACCAGCTCAATAACAGCAACCAACAGCTGCAGCAGCCATGGTGAGAGCACCAAAAGCAAGAGCTGTTACTGGCCATGCTCGGCAAGTAAAGAAGTACCACAGTGTGACATTGATACCGTGCATGTGCAGAAACCAAGGTGCACTCATACCTTGGTTTCTCCATAGAGCTCTGTCCAGTGCTATATGGGGAGCTTTGCTCAGGGCTTGCTCGTGAACTATGGAATAAAAAGGTATGGAAGAACAGGCAGAAGAGAGTACTGAGTTTAGCAGAAAGTAGAAGTAAGTGGTCAGTAACCAGAGGCATTAATGATGTACCTTTTAGGAACTGGATGTAGTAGGAGATATGCTAGTCTGCTTCTACTAGGTACTGGCTATTTTTAGCGTGGCATTCCTTTCCAGAGCTTCTCACAGGGAGATCAAGGAATGCCTGGCTCATTATCAAGTATAATGGCACAAAGATGCCATTCTCTTCAATTATGTATGCAGGGGCTGTCATTAGTTGCTTACTTGAGTTTGCTTGCTGACATGAATCTGAGAGCTGTCGTGTCAGGAGGAAAGGATTAGAACATCACTAATAAAATAAAATCCTTTGATAAAAAGAAGAAAAAGAAAAGGAAAAGAGAAGGAAGTTATTATAGGGAGAGAGCATTCAATAGTATAGGAGATGTCAGCCTGAGTTTTAGAAGACTTCTTCTAAATTTTAGAAGACTTCTTCTTCCCCTTGACTTTCTGGGTACAGTAGCCTATTCACCCTTAATGCCCCAGTGTGAATTGCCATAGCTCATCTGGGAGCATATTAAGAAGTTGCTACCCCAAGGAGAAGGTCACATCTCTGCCAGATGTAACTGTCCCCAGCAGAAGGTGCAGGGCTGTCTTGTTTCTTTACTCGAGCAAGTCACGACTGTTGTGCTAGTATGAACCGCAGTCACTGTCAGCTGGAAGCAGGAGCAGCCCTTTGGGGAGCTTTCTGGCTTTGGAACATGTCAGTGTGGATCCCTGACATGGGCGGCTCCGTGCTTGGCTGCGCTCTGGCCCTGCGCAGCCCTCACCTGGGTGGGTGTTGATGCCCCTGTGTGCAGCACCAGCCTCCCACCGGGGCCGCTCGGCGCTGCCGTGCAGTCACTGAGCCACCAGGGCGATGGGAGGCGCATTAGCTGAAGTTACTCAAGGGGATGAAGGCCTGCTAATTAAGAAGCTTCCTTTGCTGTCTTTTTGCATGTAATAGCAGAAGGTATATACCCATACTATTATGTTTGCTTTTTTATATTATTCTCTGATTCTTCTCAGTACTGTCAGTCAGCACTTCTGTTTTTTCTGTTTGTTTAGGTAACAAGGATTCCAGTTCTTTCACAAGGGGGAATTTTGCCTACTATCCTAATGCACCTCAGTTAACCAGAATAAACACAGGCAAGTGCTGTAGCTTTATCTGTCCCGGTAGCCAACAGGGCATGCATTGCTCCTTGAGCAGGAACGCGAGTGTGTCCAGCACCTTGGTGTGCCTGCTTACTGTTGCTAACCACAGCAGAACCACTACCAGTTTCTAGAATTAATTTTGTTCTCTAGCAGGACATAGATTCACATTCAGAGGTGCATGTATATTTGATGGATCAAGAAGTTTATACTCTCTGACATAAGGTAGCTGTAAAAAAATAAATGAATAAATAAACAAGGCATTTTGCTGTATCCTGGAACTTGGACCCATTCACTTCCTTAGAAGAATTAAGCTGCAGTGACTAAACCCAGCTTCTGAAGCACACCTGCATCTGGTACACCATCCTAAGGGCCATCTCTTGCTCTGGTTTTGTAGTAAAAACTTCTACCTGCAGCCTTTAGGCTGATCAGCCATCCCTGAGGCACTGATCAGCTGCCTGAAACCCCCTGAAGTTATGCCCTGTCCTTGGGGAACTGTTGAGATACAGGGGGTGATGACTGAGTACAAGTTCAGGAATGAGATGAATAACAAGGGTCTTTGTGCATCTAATCATCCTTTGGGGTGACTAAATTCCAAAGGAGGTCTGTGACTGGAAGTGTCTGTTCTTCAGATTTAGGTATATGTTGTGTTACTTGCCATTTAGGCTGGCATTGAAACATTTAAAAGAAAATTATGCAGGCAGACTTTGGCAAACTAACAAAAGCATAAAAAAATGATGTCACCTAACAGGACAAGTTCTAGTCCTTTAATCTCATTTAGTGTGTGTGCTAATTGGACAACTGCAAGCAAAAAATACCAGACTAGGCAAGTGGGCTACAGATGCAAGCTCTTAGAGGTGCACACAATTCAGCTGTGCATTTGTTCACCCATTCTTGCAGGTACCCGTTGACTTTGTTGCTCTGAGGATACGGTCTGCAAGTAAATGTGCAACTCTATTCCATTAGGTATCCTAGAAAATGTTCTAGTCTTGATGTTACATCCAAAACAGCAGAGTGGATAGAAAAATCTTCAAAAAGGTTGTTGAAACAAAGGCTTGATTTCCTGTGCAAATACATAAAACTGAGCACTAGATTTTTATATGCAGGAATGAGATATATTGTGACAGTGATTCCAACAAGACACCATAGTAGAACATGAAATATGGATAACTTAGGAGCAATCAATAGTGATTCTCTGTAGGCTGTGATTAATAGAGCCTTCCTCCTTATCCTTCAAATGTCACTTGATATTTGGAACCATGTGCAGTTGTTGATAAATTTGTGTTGATTTCTCTTATACAGATGACTCTGTCAAATACAACATAAGTAGCTGTATTGGAGTTCAAATCGGATCCCACAATCATATGAAGATTGACGAGCCAAATCAGCACATAAGCACTTCTGCTGTCATCCCAGAAACATCTTATGCAGATTATGAAGCAACGGGTATATTTGGTAAGAGACATAGCTCCCGATTTTGGAGTATTCTCCCCCTATAGTGTACCTCTGAGACTCTCTTACTTTGGAATGTGTGAAAGCAGAACAGCTTCCTCCTTCCTTCCAATACCTGAAAAATGACTCCTTGGATTCTTTCCTACTGTAGCATAATACTCAGCCCTGGATAAAGCAAATAATAGTTTGTGCTGGTCCTGTTCTACTATACTAATTGGAGACCTCATTTGTGCAGTAGTTCCATGATGTCATATGAGACAGCACATGCAAGTATGGATGTATGGGCATGAGGAAGCAGAGCAGTAATGGCTGTAGACTCAATAGAAGCAGTATCAAGATTGATGACCCTCCCCTGACCTGTGATTTTAATATTTTGTTTCGGTAGAAATAGGAACATTTTAAAATTTAATATATTTTCATTGATCAGGATAGGGTTAAATTATCTCTGCGTATTCCTAGGTATATGGGTTAATAGTGTCCAAGAGCATAAAAGGTATTGTGGAGACATTAGTCAAGCTTTATAAGTACTCTGAAGGAATGTCTCAATTTTGCAGATGTTTGAATGACAAACTGTGGTAGACTTGGATCAAAAAGAAAGGTCAGCACCTGATTAGTGAATAGGTGGGTCTTGACAATGAGTGCCTGTTCTGCTGTATTTGGCAGCATTGCCTCTGTGATGCCCACTCTTGATTGTATCCCCCAAGTTTTGCCTCCCTTTATTACCACAACTTAGTTTGGGAAGAAGGGCAGAGATGATCTCGAAGGGCAGGGTTCTGGAGCGGGCGCTCACGCCGCGGGCCCTGCCTCGAGGGGCACAGCCACAGCCCAAGCGGCGCAGGGAGGAGAGGCAGCTCCAGCCACCCGTGCAGGCAGCATGAGCCACGCCCGCACAGGAGGCGGCCTGAGCCCCACACGCACAAGAGGCGCCCCAGGGGGAGCACGAGCGGGAGCGGCGTGGTGCCGTGCTGGGGGCACGGCCATGACGTCGCAGTCATTGGCAGCGCTTGGGGCGCCTCGTGGCCGTTGCGACATGGCTGTAAATGGCCGTTGGTGGCACTCAGGGCACAGCGCAGCCGTGACAGCAGAGCCATTAGCAGCCGTTGACGGCGCTCAGGGCACGTTGCAAGCGATTAGCGGCCGTTGGCAGCGCTCGAGGCACGCTGTGACTGTTGGCATGCGGCTGTTGGCAGCCGTTGCAGCGCAGCCGTTAGTGGCACTCGAGGCACAGCACAGTCATTGGTGTCACTAGAGGCACAGCGCGGCCATTGGTGGCACTACAGGCATAGCGCGGCCGTGGCAGTGCAGCTGTTGGTGGCGCTCAGGGCACAGTACGGCCATGACAACACGGCCATTACAGCGCAGCCATTGGCAGCACTCGGGGCACAGCGCAGCCGTTGGTGGCACTAGAGGCACAGAGCAGGCATGGCGGTGCAGCCATTGGCAGCCGTTGGGGGCGCTCAGGGCACAATGGTGGCCATGACAATGCAGCCATTGCAGCACAGCTGTTGGCAGCACTCGAGGCACAGTACGGCCATTGGTGGCACTAGGGACACAGCACTACTGTGGCAGGGCAGCCGTTGGCAGCCGTTGGGGGCGCTCAGGGCACAATGGTGGCCATGACGACGCAGCCATTGCAGCACAGCCGTTCGCGGCACTCGGAGCACAGCACGGCCGTTGGTGGCGCTAGAGGCACAGCGTTGCCATGGCAGTGGGGCCGTTGGTGGCCCTCAGGGCATGGTGCAGCCATGACAACGCGGCCATTGCAGCACAACCATTGGCAGCACTCGGGGCACAGCACGGCCATTGGTGGCACTAGGGGCACAGCGTGGCCTTGACACACTACAAACAGCTGGTAAAAGTCTCATAATCAGCAACCTTTGTTCTTGGGGGAGATTCAGCCTACCAGATGTTTGTTAGAAATGCAATAAGGCAGAAAGGAAACTGCCAAGAAGCCTCATGGAGTGCATGGAAGATAACTTCCTATCGCAGCTGGAGAGGGAGCCTGTTGGGGAGGAGCCCTGCTGGACGTGCTCTTGCAGAGAAGGACTGGTGCTGGTGGTCGCAGGTTGGGAGATGTGGTGATTGGAAGCTGTCTTGGGCATAGTGACCACAAAATGATAGTGTTTTCAATTTGTGGTGAAGTCAGGAGGGGTGTTAGCAAAAGAGCTGTGTTGGGCTTCCAGAGGGCAGACTTGCTACTTCACTTGGACACACACAAGTCTATTGGGTCAGGTGGAATCCACCTGAGGGTTCTGAGGAGCTGGTGGAAGTGCTTGCCAAGCCACTCTCCGTCATCTATCCACAGTCCTGATCAACAGGGGAGGTACCAGGTGACTGGAGACTGGATAGGATAACAACCAGCCTGTCAGCCTGATCTCGGTATCAGGGAAAGTTATGGAGCAGGTTATCTTGAGAGTAATCACACAGCACGTGTGCAACAGCTAGGGGTTACAAGCAGTGTTGCCCTGGGGTCAGTGTTGGGAACAGTCCTGTTTAATATCTTTCTTAAATATCAGTGATCTGTAGGAGGGATTGAGGGCGCCCTCAGCAATTTGCAGATAGCACCAAGCTGGGAGGAAGAGATGATCTGCTTGAGGGTAGGAAGGCTCTACAGAGGGATCAGGACAGAGTGGAACAATGGGCTGAAACCAACTGTATGAGGTTCAACAAGATCAAGAGACAGGTCCTGCACTTTGGTCACAGCAACCCCACATAGCGCTACAGGCTTGGGGTAGAGTGGCTGGAGAGCTGCATGGCGGATAAAGGATCTGGGGATGTTGGTCAACAGCTGGCTGACCATGAGCCAGCAGTTGGCCCAGGTGGCCAAGAAGGCCAATGGCCTCCTGGTTTGTATCAGGGACAGTGTAGCCAGCAAGACCAGGGAAGTGCTGGGCCCCCTGTACTCGGCACTAGTGAGGCCACACCTGGAATGCTGGGTTCAGTTTGGAGCCCCTCACTATGAGAAAGACATGGAGGTGCTGGAGCATGTCCAGAGAAGGGCAACAAAGCTGGTGAAGGGTCTGGAGTACAGACCTCAGGAGGAGCGGCTGAGGGAGCTGGAGTTATTGAGTCTGGAGAAGAGGAGGCTCAGGGGAGACCTTATTGCTCTCTACAACTATCTGAAAGGAGGTTGTAGTGAGATGGGGTCATTCTCCAGAATAACTATGGCTAGGACAAGAGGAAATGGCCTGGAGTTGCACCAACGGAGGTTCAGGTTAGACAGAGGAAGAATTTCTACAAGGAAAGTGTGGTCAATCATTGGAACAGGTTGCCCAGGGAAGTGGTGGAATCACCATCCCTGTCAGTGTTCAAGAAATGTGTAGATGAAGCACTTAAGGATGTGGTTTAAGAGGGTTGGTATCGAGGGGCTTACGGTTGGCTTTGAAGGTCTTTTCCAATCTTACGGATTCTCTGATTCTATAGTGAGGGGAGTAGGAGTCTTAAGTAATGATGTTTTCTTACACTTCTTTTTTCTTTCTGCAGACGACAATACTGTCCTCTCTCAGAAGCATCTGAATCTAGTGAGAGAAAAGCTGGCTAAACAGTGGAAACACTGTGCTCGTAAGCTGGGCTTTTGTGATCCAGAAATTGATGAAATCGATCATGACTACGAACGGGATGGACTGAAAGAAAAAGTTTACCAAATGCTGCTCAAGTGGGAAATGAGGGAAGGCTCCAAAGGCGCCACGATTGGAAAACTTGCCAAAGCCCTGTTTGGCTGCCGAAGACTGGATCTCCTTACTACTCTAATGCAAATGAAGGAAGAGCAGGCTGAATGAGAACCAGTGGAAAAGGAAGGCTTTTTACCTGACCGGTTTCCATAGGAAGCAACATTTATGAACAGACTTTCTGGAGCTTCACTGATTTGGATAGACTCTCTTTTTGGAGCATATTTTTCTACCAAGTCGTTTTCAGTGAAGACCTCTAATAACTCAAAGTATTTATGTCCAGATAAGTAGGTCTTCCAGGGGATAAAAGAAAAGAGGCATTTTCCTGCTGATTAAAATGATTGCACTAAGATGACAACCACAGCACAATTTTGGAGCGATGTCGAGTCAAGGAGAATGTCTGTTTCTTTTATACAACATTTTTAGATTTCTGTCTTCTGAGCAAGGGCTCAGTTCAGTTCTGAACAAAAGCCTCTTGTTTCAGCAAAGCTAACATAGCCATAAGAAAATGCCAAAGACTGTCTCACTATTTGAAAGCCTTGGGCAGAAAGTGAAATTAACTCTTGATTTGGTCTAAGTGGCAATACTGAAAAGCATACTAGACCAGATTGTTTTAGGCTGATAAGATCCTATTTTAAAAGTCTTTTTACAGTGCTTATTAGAGAGAGGCATAATTAACAAGAATGCTTATTTTGCACAGGATACATTAATCCATTAATCTTGCATTAGATTTGACATTGCTTGTTAGAGATTTGGCATGATAAATCTCTGGTGTGCTTTATGAAATGCTGAAAAAGAAATACAATCACTATGCAATCCCTAGTAAAAACTTTGGAATATATAACCTTTGGGAAGGAAGAGAAGTGTTTTATTCCATATCTTACTCGGGCTGAGAACAGGAACTTAAAAAATGTTGAATCTCTTAGGCTGCACTTACACTAGGAAATTACATGAGCCTGGAAATGCTTCTGGGCACTACATTAACTGGAATGTAGCACCCCGCCTCCAGGAAAACGTATTTTCCTTGCAGCATGCTCAGGAATCATTTGACTCAGGGCTACTGCACAGTGCCAGAGTTGTGCTGGGGAACACTCTAGTGTAGATGAACATGTCCAGTGCTTGGGAGTGTTCCTGCCACTGCTTTAGCTACAAGTATTGACTAAATTTTAGTGTGCAGGTTCTACAAAGAAAGAATTGTTCTGATTATGCCCAAAGAACCATTATGCCAAGCTGCGCCTGTGAAGACAACACCTCTTACTTCAGTGAAACTGATAAATGCTGGCAGCAGATCTTTGGCTCCAGAACAAGCCATGAGTGTTCATTAAATTCTGGTTGAAGTCAGAAAATGAACAGTTTAATAACAGTGTAGTCTCAAGGTATTTCTGCTGTTTGATAGAGCAGCCACCATTTTATTGAAAGCAGAATGGAAGTGGGATCATCACGAATACCAACAAACTTGGGTTAGCTTTACAGCAACTTAGCATAAGGCAATGATAGAAATGATGATCCAAAATTGGAGACTTCAGCAGGAATTAGTGTGAAGGGTGTATCATCCCTCCTCAGGTACCACAGCATCTATATATTGTTATTCCATGTAAACTCCTACTTCTCTTTTTGTTGAACCTGGAGTGTGTGAGTATTGCCACAGTAACATTTATGCATTTGTGTATTGCCACAGTAACAATTTGTGCATTGTGTTATCATGTTGCCTTATTGCTTTAACTTAGAAATGTCCAAATTTTCTTGCTAGCTCCTGAAGAGAAAAACCTTCTTGGGTAGCAGACTGATTCAGTCAAAGGCAAGGTTGTCGGTCTCAGTACAGGGTCGATTGGGTGAACTGGAAAAGCTGAGGGTGTAGGAAGCCCAGTGACATGAGCCCAGGCCCTCCTCTGGCCTTAAAATCTACAGAACTTTCAGCATTGCAGAAGTCTTACACTAACTTACAGGCTTCCCCATTTTACCCCAAGAAATCAACCCTGGAGGGGAGTCTGACAACTAATGGGGAGAGATGGAAGCCACCTCAGTTATATCAGACATGCATGTCAGTGCCATCGGGACAGCTTAGTTAGGAGGGCTTTAAGCTAGGCAAGAGGAGAGCTGCAGGCAGAGGGCAGTCAGTGTGACACTGCTGAAGCCATGATGCCTCCAGCAGGCGCATGCAGCCAGGGATGAGTGTATGGGACGTGGAAAGTTTTCTTGCACTGCTCCCGGGAACCCTGCTGGCCCGATTGCCTCCATGTAGTGCCTCTACGCCAGCGCACGCAGGGCAGAGAGTAACAGGAAGAACTGAAGATTCATGAGCAGTCGGAGGGCCATGATCTCATGGCAGATGCAGGGACATGGTGGGGTAGCTCACCCATGGGGATTGGAATGTTGTCATGGATGGCTGTGTGTTTAAGGAAAGACAAGCCAGGAAGGTGAGGTGGGGGAGTTGCACTTTTTGTGAGAGAGCAACTGGGCAATATCAAGCTCTGTCTAGGTGTGGTTGAACAGCGAGTGGAGAACTTATGGGTAGGGATTAAAGGGCAGGCATGGGGCAGGACAAAGGGCAAGCTGAGAGCCTGTGGGTGAGGAATAAAGGGCAGGCCAACAGGAGTGACACCGCTGTGTGTGTTTACTACAGGCCTCCTGACCAGGAAAAGGAGGGCAAGGAGGCCTTCTACAGCAGCTAGAAGGAGCCTCATGGTCACAGGGCCTGGTTCTAATGAGGTACTTCAACCAGCCTAGTATCTGCTGGAAAGACAACACAGCTAAGCACAAACTATCCCAGAGGCTCCTGCAGAACATCATTGGTGATGACTTTTTGACACAGGTGGTGGAGGAACCAATGAGGAGAGGTGTGCTGCTGGACCTGGTACTAACCAATAAAGAAAGACACCTGGTTGGAGATGTGAAGGTTGGGAGCAGCCTTATCTGCAGTGACCATGAGATGAAGGGTTCTACTGAGAGAAAGGAGGGCAATAAATAGGATCTCAAACCTGGACCTTAGGAGGGCAGCCTTTGGCCTCTTCAGAGACCTACTTGGAGGAATCCTATTGGTTAGGGCCCTAGAAGGAAGGGAATGTCCAAGAGGGTTGGTCAATATTCAGGCATCACTTCCTCCACCCTCAAGACTGGGACATCCCTGTGAGTAAGAAGTCAAGCAAAGGGGGCAGAAGACCTACATGGATGAGCAAGGAACTCCTGGCAAAATTCAAAGAGAAGTAGTACATAGGATATAGAAAATGGAACAGGCCACTTGGGAAGAATACAGGAGTATTGTCAGAGTATGCAGGGATATGACAAGGAAGGCCAAGGCACATTTGGAATAAATCTGGCACAGGATCTCAAGGAAAAGAGGTGTTTCTTCAAATACATCAGTAGCAGAAGGAAGAGTAGAGAAAACACAGGCCTGCTGCTGAATAGGCCAGGATGCCCTGGTTACCAAAGACACAAAGAAGGTAGAGATACTGAATGCACCTTGAGGGTTTACTGAGGTAAAGCTTCAGGCTTTACTGATGGCCTTCCAGAGGACCAGCCCCCTGGAAGATACGAGAGGAAGTCTGGAGAAAGGAAGTCTTGCCCTTGGTTGAGGAGGCCCATGTTAGAGATAATTGAGGCAAACCTGACACCTACAGATCCATGGGCCGTGATGGGATAAACTCAGGACTGCGAAAACCAGCAGATGTTTTTGCTGAGCCACTCTCCATCATCTTTGAAAGACCATAGAGAACAGAAAAGGCTCCTGAGGACTGGAAATGCAAATGCTACTCCCATCTTCAAGAAGGGCAAGGAGAAGGACCCAGGCAACTACAGGCCAGTCAGCCTCACCTCCGTCCCTGGAAAGGTGATGGAACAGCTCATCCTGAATGCTATCTCCAAGCATGTGGAGGGCCAGAAGGTGAACAGGAGCAGTCAGCACAGATTCACCAAGGGGAAACCATGCTCAAGCAATCTGATAGACTTCTATGATGTGTAGACTGGCTGGGTAAATGAGAGCACTGGATGTTCTCTCCCTTGCAAGGGAGACTTCAGCAAGGTTTTTGACACTGTCTTCCATAATATCTTCATAGGCAAGCTCAGGAAGTGTGGGTTAGATGAGTGGACAGTGAGGTGGATTGGTATAGATTAGCAGTGCAGAGTCTAGTTGGAGGCCTGTAGCTAACGTTGCCCCCAGGGTCCAGTAGTGGGTCCAATCCTGTTCAACTTTGACGTGGATGATAAATGACCTGGAAGAAGGGCCAGGGCAGAGTGCATCCCCAGCACGATTCCTGAGGATACAAAAGTGTGAGGAATGGCCGATGCACCAGAGGAGTATGCTGCCATGTAGAAGGACCTTCACATGGAGGCTCTTTTGGCTGGTTTGCCCCTTGATGTGGGCAGAGCTGCTGGCCACAGTGGCAGGCAGGAGTAAAGCCTGAGTGGCTTGGGCTTACAGTTGGAATTAGGGGAGTTCAACTCCAAAGGGTCGTTTGCTGAACTAAATGCTGCCCAAAGAAGGCAAAGGCAGAAAAGAGGCCAGCCGTGTGCGGGTTGCCCCTTGGTGTCAGCACAGTGCCTCACAGCTCTGTCTGTGCATGCCATGGAACTCATGCCAGGGCCTGGCAGGGCGACGTTAGGCAAGGCTTGGAGGGCTGCTCACAGGGCCACATTTCACTGTGGGGTGGGTGAGAGGAGAGAGAGAAGCACAACCTACATGGTGTGGCTCACCCGGCTTCCCTCACAGGAAGGCTTGCCTTCCTGCAGCACAATGACAGCCTGAGAGAGGAGCTGCATCGCAGTAAACACAGTGCCCCTGAAAAAGGACCTAAACTCTCAGAACAGGGTTTCCTTGGAAGCTAAGGGCTTCAGAGAATTCCAGCTAGGTCAAAACATAGAGCAGCACGGGAATTTCCAGAGGCTCATATTGAGGTTTTGCGGCTTGTTTGTCATTCTCATGAGCTCTCTAGTTACCGCCTGCTTCCTCCTTGTTACCCAATTAACAAATGCTGACCCAAGGTGTCATGTGGAAACTTTTACTGTCTGTCGGAACTGCCCATCAGATATCCAGCTGTACGGCACCACGTGTTCTCTGAAACACTTCCTACTTTCTATACGTCACCGAAGATGCTTGTTTGCATACACGTTGCACGGTGTGACATCTTCAAAGCCTCTATGATGCTGTCTGCTCTACTTAACCTGTAACTCCCCTTTCTCTGCCTTTCAGAACAAGGAATGGGCAGAGCAGCCCAGTGCACAGCACTGCAAGCTTGCTGTCGTTGTGTCTGTTTCACTTTCTGCACACACACTTGGCCTCTTGACAGTTAAAACGTCCTCCATGCCCTCCAGGTGGTGGAGCCAGGTGTGGCTGTGGAAGCAGCACCCACCCTAACCTGGCCTGAGCAGGTCACTGAGGACAGAATGGACCCTCACAGAAACCCTTTTTCTCTGAGTGTGGGTGAAAAACAGACAGGGGGGCAGGAAGAACGGGGGGATCCCTCTTCTCGCCGCAGCCCTCCCTGCGCACCAGCGCCCTCCGCTCCCCCCACGGCAGCCCAGGCGCCAACGGCCGCCGCCGGGAGGCGGGACGCAGCAACGGTTGCCCTGCCCTGAGTGACGCCGCCAATCAGAGCGTGCAGAGAGGAGAGAGGGGGAAGGTTCCCCCCCACCTCATGCAGCTGCCGTTGCGGTTCTGCGCGTGCGCACAGGGCTGCGCGGCGCGGCCGTTGGGGCGGTTGCGGCTGTCGCCTCCGCGCGGGGGTGTCCGTGCCCCGAGGAGGCGGCTCAGCGGCTGGCGCCCTGGGCGCAGGGAGCAGCCTGCGCCGCTCTCGGTGCTTCCCTGCGCCCAGGGGGCGACGTGGAGCCCATTCCAGAGGGACCCCGAGCCGTGCCTCTCGTTGCCAGCACATGTAGCCACCGCCATC
>JAUBOD010000018.1:109321-121759 GCA_032353885.1 Nothura maculosa
CTCCCGCTCCTGCCCTCGCCGCTGCAGCGGCCGCGCCCCGCGCCGCGCGCCTTAAATGCGGCGCCACCGCCCCGCCCGTGACGCGTGCAGGGGGCGGGGCCTCGGCGCGGCCCCAGCCAATGGGCGGGCCGGGCTGCCGCATTGTGTCCCGCGGCGCGGGGCTGCCCCGGGCACCGGGCACCGAACCCGGGCACCGGGTACTGAGCACCGGGCACCGGCCTGGCAGGAGCAGCGCTGGAACAGGGCGCATCGCAGGGCGCCTTGCGTGGGCACGTCAGAACAAAAGAGATTATCAATACCTTGGATACCTTGTAGCAGTCATAGGTATTACGTGCATTACACATTATATATAATATAGAAATATGAAAAGCTGTTAGCTTATAACAAGGCTGCTTTGCTTTAGAAACACCTGTCGGAAACACGCCCCCTTTTGCCCTGCCCCCTGCTTTCGGAGCCGGATAGTCTGCAGCCGTGGAGTGCAGCAAACAACTGCTGTTTTCTTAGCACCCCGAGGCCCTGTTCCCAGTCCCGACTCACAGATCCCGGCTCTGGGACTTTGTAAGCACAGTCACACAGTTCATACAATCTCACAGTTCACACAGTTCAGCCAGACAAAAGGAGCAGGAACCGGGGGTGGTGTTTGCAATGACAGAGGCAATGCCAGCTTTCAAGCCAGTTAACGCTATTTTGGATAGTGCTGCCAAACATATTTATGCGAGTCTCTCATTTCAGGAATGCAGAAGGGCTAACATGGCATTTTACACCAGCAAATGGCTATTTCTGGGAGTGGCCTGGTGGTGGTAGCATTCTGAACATCCGTGGGAATGGGATATCTTCTCTTTTTCCCCTATAGCTGAGCTGACCTTGTCTCACCACAGATCTGACATGCACCACCTTTTGGAAAATTTTGGATCCTGTTCCTAATATCTCCACTTGTTTTCTGCTAGAAATAAACTCTGCTAAATACAGCGTGGCAGAAGACTGGAGGAGGAAAGACAATTCAACAGCAGCAGTGAAAACTACGGATATATTTGAACCAAGATAAACTTCTTAATGTTGCTGCCAGGGAGAATGTGTGAAATACATTTCAGTAATCTGTAATGAATTGTGCAGAAATTGTTGGGCTAGATGGCAAAATGCTAATCATGTATCTGCTGGAGGGAAAATTTAGCAGGGCCTGAGTGATCTCGGAGTCTTTGGAGGGCATTGACAGCAGCTTTCTGGCACAGGTGATAATGAACCCACAAGGGGAGGCCTCTGGTGGACCTGATGCAAACTTACCAGCAAGAAGAATTATCCAGGGTTGTGCCAGCTGGAGCAGCTTTGGCTGTGGTGACTGTGAGGTGCAGTACAGGATCCAGAGAGAAGGACACGAGGCAAATCCCATAGCAGGAGCACACTCTGGACACCAGAAGAGCAGAGTTGGGCCTGTTCAGCCACCTGCCTGGAAGAATCCCTTGCAAAAAAGACTTAGTGAGAAGTCAAAGCCACCTGGCTGGTCTTCAAAGATCACCTCCAAGCTCAAGAATGACCCACCCCAGTGTGACAGAATGGAAACAAAGGTGGCAGGAGGCCTGCAGGGACGAGTAATGCACTCCCAACTACACTCAGAGATGGAAAGGCACTGTACAAGAAGTGGAAGCGGGGCAAGTGACCCTAGAGACATAGAGAGACACTGTTTGAGCATGCAGGAGAAGGGTTAGGAAAGCCAAAACACACCTACAGTTGAATCTAGCAAGGCTGGTTGCCATCAAGAACTTCTGTAAGTCTATCAACAGTGAAGGAAAATGAGGAAAAATGTGGGCCTACTGCTGAATGGGGCAGGGACCAAAGGACATGGAAAGGGCTGAGGTACTCGGTGTCTTATTGGTCTTGCTTTTTGCTACTAGGATTCTTGCAGGAATCCCAAACAGCTGAGAAGTGCGAAAGTGGAAGCATCACCTGTCAGAGGAGGACCAGGCTAGGGAACATTTAAGCAAACTGGGCATATCCGAGCCCTGCTAGGTGGGCTGTCCTTCCTGAGTGCTGAGCAGCTTGGCCAATGTCAGTGCAAGACCATCCTTGATAATCTTCAAAAAGTTGTGGTGATCAGGGAAGGTTCCTGAGGACTGGAAGAAAGCAAATGTCACTTCATCTTCAACAAGGACAAGAAGGAGAATCTAGAGAACTACAGGCTGATCAGTCTAACATCAATCCCCAGGCAAATGATAGAGCAAATAATCCTGGAAGCCACTGCTAAACCTATTAAGAATGATTTGGAAGAGTCAGCATGGATTTACAAAGAGGAAAACCTGCCGGACCAACCTAGTAGCCTTTCATGACAAAGTGACAAGCTCAGTGGACAAGGAGGGTGCAGCTGTTGTAGTTTATTTTGATTTTAGCTGGCTTTTGAACTGCTTCCTGAAACATCCTCATTGGCAAGCTGATGAAGCATATCCCAGACAGATTGGCGATGACAGAAAGTGAATACAAAGTCCTGGGCATGGAGGGCTGTGATCAATGGCACAAAGTCCATTCGGAGACCAGACATCAGTGGAGTACCCCAGGGGTCAGTACTGGGGCCACTGTTGTTTAACATCTTCATTAGCAATCTGGACGATAGGGCAGGGCACATCCTCAGCAGATTTGCACATGGTACAAAACTGGGGGGATGTTTGAGAGACCACCTGGTTGGGCTGCCTTTCAGAGGGATTTCAACAGGCTGGAGAGTTGGGCAGAGAGGGACCTCGAGAAGTTCAATAAAGGCAAGTATAGAAGTCTGCACCTAGGGAAGAATAACCCCATGCACCAATAAAGGCTGGGAGCAGACCAACTGGAAAGCAGATTTGGAAATAAGGACCTGAGAGCACTGGTGGAAAGCTTGACCATAAGCCAGCAAAGTGCTCTCATGACAAAGGTGGCCAGTAAGATCCAGGGCTTCCTTAGGAAAATTGTTGCCGGCAGCTGGAGAAAGACGATCCTTCCCTCTGCTCAGCCCCAGTGAGACATCGTCTGGAGCGGTGTGTCCATTTGAGGGCTCCCCAGCACAAGAGAGGACAGGGCTACCTGTCTACATGCATAAGCATCTGATGGGGGACAGAAAAAAAGACCGAGCCAGAGTCTTTTCAGTGGAGCCCAGTGCTAGGACAAGAAGCAATTGCAACACACTGAAGTAGAGCAAATTCATTTTAAACATAATATGACATTATTCACATTTAGGGTGGCTGCACTCAGAAGCAGAATGTCCCAAGGGACTGGAGATATTGAAACCTGAACTGGTCACCACTCTAAGTAACCTGTTCTAGGTACCTAGATTACCTAGCTTTGAATGAAGGGCTGCACTAAGCCTTCCAGAGGGACCTTCCAATTTCATCGAGTCTGCAAGGCTGTGATTCTGCGACAAGGAGAGAAAGGAGCAGCAGGCTGTGTGAGATTTGTAACAGCAGCCTGGTGCCTTGCTGCTCTCGGCGTCATGCTACACTATAACGTTACTATTGCAGCAGCTACAAAAACAGTGCATTTTTGCAAGGGTGAGCTAATAATTAACATGGTACATCATTACCATTTTCAGGGACAAAAGTAATTGCAGCCAGGATGAACAGAGTTAGTTACATATTATTCAGGTTAGTTGTGCTTAAAGCAATATAAATTGATGCATACAGTCACTGGTTTTATTCAGATCTTTCATGCCCCTCTAAGGCAGGGAATATCAGTGGTTAGAGAGCAGCCATCATGTCTTTGCCCTGCATTTCATCCCTGTGACCTTGGGAAAATTGCTTTGTGCTTATTTCAACAGTGAAGTGACTTGGGTGTGGATGATGGCTCTTTTTCTCCTATCGTGCAGAATCTTAAGCTGTGGTGAAATGCCATGAATGCGGACTGGTGCAATACATGGTATTATTATGCCATTGCTTTTGCAACCAGAAAATAGTCAGAATTGTGCTAGTACAGAGGTTTTTTCAACAATTTGTTCTCAAGCACCGTATCCTTTATATCCAGATTGCTGACAATATTTTATTTTAGCACGTTTCGGCATTGCTTATTCACACACAGCCTTTGTCATTGCTCATGCAATGCATGCATATACATTCCTATACCCTATAGGCGTGTCCCTCCTCCCCTATGGGCAGCCATAGGCTGTGACATCTCTTCAGCACTGGTAGGGCTGCAACACTACCGTCCCTCCAGGCATCTGCATGGCATCCACACAACGATTTCAGAGTTCTTTGGGTACCGCCTTATTCTTGGCAATCTGTGATGGAATAACTTAAAGAATTCCCCACATAAAGGTCCTTGCACACTAGCCATGATGTGCCCTATTTTATGCACACTTCGGCTTCCTAGAGCTTTATCATTATTCTGTTAAGCATTTTGAGTATCCATCAGGAACCCATCAAATTCTTAAACACTGTAACATCAGAAGTCCATTGGATCCCTTTGGAAATCTTCACGATTTGGGAGAAGTGTAGCCCCAGATTTTAAACACGAATGCTTAAGGTGAGGTACATATTTAAATACTAATAAATGCCCTCCTCTATGGTAGCATTGAAACACATTTCACACATCGCAAAACCAATTAAATACATACTACCTAAATGTCAGTTCAGATTATTATATTTAAGCAAACAAATACTTTAAAAATCATAATCATCATTGACATCAAAGTAGATATGACATTTCCCTGTTACATTTTCTAATACCACGTTATAAATTCTAAAAACCTTTGTATTACAAATAAAAGCCAAAATCCCCCAATGTCTGCGTTTGCAGTGCATGGGAACAGCCCTGCGCCCCTCTGCAGCTGAACCTCTGCCTGCAACTCTGCAGCTCCTCACACACTGAATCAAATCCACCCTCCGCAGTTTCCAAGGCAACAGCCGAGCCTTGGAAATGAGCTGCACAAGGGAAGCAACAGAAATCCTGCAACGTTTTAATGCCTGTCTATATTTTCCTACTGTTTAAAGAAGAAAATACAAACATGAAAAAGATGCAACATACACAATAGACTAAACATCTTCCCGTGGCTTTATTCTCGCTTATTTACCATGCACAATATCATGCATTACTTGGGCGTGCCTACCAGAGACTACATGGTTTATGTGAGAATATTAAAGAACAGTCTCACCATTAGCTTATTGTTCATCTTTTACACAGAGCTACAACATTTCTGCCCGATGAAGACTGTTTGGGGTCACCTGAATGTGCTGCTTAATTGATTGAAACATGCATTATGATAGGAAAAAAAATCTCTCAGTAGGAAGATGGAACAACACCAAAGTTTTTTTTTCACTTCTACAAATAGAAATCATAGGAAATGATCTATTTCTGTTTCAGTATTACAACCCACTGAAGGCACTAGAGGCAATTAGATACTACAATAACGAGCATGCTTTTTTGAATGAGCTAAAGCAGTTTCATTGCAGTCTGTTCTACCTGAGTGTTTTATGTTTGGCCAAGAACAAAAGAGGAGAGGGAGCCCCACTGCAGAACAAGTTGGGAGCATGAGGCACTCTCCGCTGCAGTGACCTACATTCCTTCCGAGGGAAGGAGTGTTTCCTCACAAAACTCATACTTATTCCTTAGACTTTGTTTCTGCTGGGATCTTATACCATAAACTCTGAAGGTCAAGCATTTCTGTGTCTGCAGGACACAGCAAATAGAAACCCACTCATCTGGCTTCCTAAGGTCACCACAGTAAGCGCAGTCACTAGCGCATTATATCACAAAATGGCTCCAGAAAGGGAAAAATAAGTTGATTATCATCAGATTTACTGAGAAGAAACATTGTAGTGTGCAAAACAATGCAGCCTGTCATTCTTCTGCTGGGTGTACCAGATGTGATGGGGTAGCAGCCAGATGGCTCCTGCACCCATCCAGGTTGCATCCATCTCCTGAGATCACTCACTAGATGAAATGTCTTTATCTCTATGAACTAGCTCCTTCAGTCAAGATATGACTAAGATTCCAGCATCAATATAGATGAAGTGCCTAGAATAGTGTTTTCCAGAGTAGCTTATTTCCTGCATGTCATTGAGAACAAGGCGCAGACAGTCACTTTGATCTACTAGTCATAGCTGCTTTTGTTCCTTGGTCTCTTTGCCTTACCTTGCAATCCAACAGTTACTTGCAATTTAAATAGACACCACACAAACTAATCTTGTGACTGAGGAAGTCAGTTGAGAGATACAGCCATTTATGGTAGGATTAAATATATGTTGGTTTAAAATCATTTGAATCACCTGCAGGAGGCTTCAGGGTGCTGTTCCATTAGATGTCTTGCTCCGTGCTCTCCTGTTTTCTTTTGTTTTCAGCTTTTCTCTGCACTAACTCTCACACTGGCACACTCCCTAACCCAGGAAGCTTCTTCCCTATCTGTTCCTTTACTGTCTCATTAATTTAGGGAGATGAATTGACCCATGGAGGGAGCAGAGAAGACTTAGAGCTGACATAAAGGCAACCAGAAGAGCACATCACCTGAGGCACAGGATCAGGATCATCCTTTTTTAGCAGCTGAAAGATATTAAACCAGCCCAGCCCATCTCATGGAGCTGCCTCTTTCTGTGAATATCAGCTTGCTTTAAGCCCTGGAGATCTCTAATCCCAGCCCGCTGTATCAGCTTACGCCTGCCTGCTAGTATAGAGTTGGAATCGTGGCAGAGATGCTTAAATACTAATCATATAACTCTAATTATAAAACCAGCATTATGCTGGTTGCACAGACACAAAGGGTAAGAAATAAACATTTGAATTTCATTCCATGTTAGTAAAATTTTTGTGAGGCCATTTGAATTCTCCTTGAAAAACACATTTAATTATTCACTGTGAAGACAGGCAGTATCTTTCTATTGCATTCACACAAAACACAGAATAATTTTTCAATGCAAAACAATACAGAACTGTTTACCAAACCAGCTCTACAATCTGAGAGGAAGCCATTTCGTTTTCAGGAACAAGTGCTTTCACATCCTGCCTCGGTTGCACTATTATTAACATTTCTATCACTGCAGATGATAGATGCGTTCTTACCGACATGAAAGGAGAATATGCCCTAAAACTAAGGAAGCCAAGAGAGAGAATTAATCTCATCATAGAAGATGAGATATGGATAAATTGAGAACAGAAAGATGCTCTATTGTGCCACAATCAAACATTAATAAACAAGAATTTAGCAAAGCTAATTTGATTTCCCCTCTAATTGGCAATATTCTGCCTGCAGTAGGGCAAACAGAATAACCTACCCTTGAAATACTTCTTGTTTGCTTCAGTACTATAAACAGACCAGCTTTTTATTTACGCACTTTTAAAATACATTTTTGAGCAGATTTGCAAATGAAATAGTAGAAATCACATTATAATTAACAGTCTTGTTAAACTGCTTGGAGAGATAAAAGACTTACCCACTGTTTCCTTTGCTGTCTGAATCCCTTTCAGAACTCCTCCCTAATATTCAAACTAATACTCAAAAAATTCCTGCTGAAGAAGTGACCAGTAGGGTCAAGTCTAAAAAAAAAATCTTCTTTTCCTCAAATGTACCATTTCTAATGGCACTTTCCTATTCCCATGTTGTAGTTCAGACACTTCCATTTTGAATTTTCAGATAGACAAGCCAGAGATTGCAAGAGTCTAAAATGGAAGTGTCTGAAATCCAAAGCAGTGGGCTCTTTCCCATCCTAACAAAGGCAAGAGCAGCAGAGGCAATTGGTGGAATACCAAAAGACATGCATTTAGAGTAATCAAGTTTGAGAGGGGAGGGGAAGCAAATCCTATTCATTCAGTCATGTACACGAATAATTCCTAGTGCTTATTTTTAAAGATTTGTTGCAGAATTGAAGGGAAACAAACAAACAAACAAAAACCTTAACTTGAACTGCTTTATGCAAGTATGTATGTAGTAAACATTACAATAGTCATGTCCTTTGCTTTCTAGAAATTCCCCCAAAAAAGATGAAAAGCATTTGGAAATGTTGAGAAGGGGGTTATTTATAAGTGAGAAAACAGTGTCTCCCACATACCAAGTGCTCAGGGAAGCAGCATTGGTGATAGCTCCTATGCAGGCCACAGCATCTGAACAGTCACTGGAAAGGTTCATGAGCTCCCCTGTACTGTGCAATGGAAAAGTAAAACAATATCCCTTGGGAGAAAGGCTATGTTCAAAAGAAAGGATCATCATGTGATCCCTCTAGGGAGTATTCCATCTTCTGGCAGCTTTAGCAAACAAGAATTTGCTCATTAAAAAGAATAATTCAGTAATTAAGACACCACCCTCTTAAAATTAGAATTGTGGTTGATTTAACAGCATTTCTTAAAAATAAATATTTTTTCTTTTTTCTTTTTTTTTTTTTTTTTTTTTTTGGTGGGAGAAGAGAATTATATGCAACAGCAAACTTGGGATCCACCAACCCAATATGAGGCCTTGTCCTACCCTATTATATTTAAGTTTTGCTATGGGGCTTATGGAAAGGGGCAAATGTTGAAGGAAACAAAGGAAGAACTTCATAGAGTAAAGTATTAGATGACATTTACTGAATGTTCCTGCTTCTTCCTCACAAGTTAAGGAAACTTGCCCCTCAGCTCAACAACCACAGTCCCTGCTGGGCATCAGTGCTATGTTTTGAAGTAGTATTTAGCAGCATTGGTTAGTAAAGGACAATATCTTTCTGCGTAACAGTTACATACCCAGGAAGTCCTACCAGCTACATATAGTGCTGAAGCAGACAGCAACACGAACATCCATACGCAGGAAATTTCTTTGAGCAGGATTCAAGTTTTTTTCCTGTTTCTGCAGAAAAAAATATATTTTTCCTCCTCTCTTGAGGTTACAAACCCAAAGCATTCTGCTACTCACCTGCTGTGTTCTTCATACCTCTGGAAAGGTACCACTCAACAGGATAGGCCTCACAGATTTCAGTTAGTTTCTCAGTTGACCAGTATTGTCGCAGCCCCAATTCCCGACATAAGGATCTCTTATGGATACATTAGGGAAGGGAAAATTACTGACTCCCATCTGACAGATGGAAAAACATCTGTTGGAACAGATGTAGGGCTCTATCCTCAGGGGATTCTTAAACATTAAGAAGTGCTTGGAAACTAACCCATGCCAAGCTTTTGACAGATTACTTCCAGGAACCAGCCCCCAGACTAGGGTACCCTTATACCGTTGGCTCTCACGTCCTAGATCTGAATAGGAAAATGAAGTTAAGAGTTGATTTGTCAGTAGATCCAGACCTCTTTCCACTTCTACTTAAATTAAATCTATGTAGTAATCCTGTTGAACATAACATAGTAATGTAGAACTATGTAGTAATCTTGTGAACAAAATGAGTACTTCCCCACAGGTCATGTCTGATGTACCCACAAATTGGAATTTTATTGATATTATTAATTTTTCTCTCTCTCACCACAAATATATTGAATCAGTATAAGTGGTATAAGTTGCATCTCACTGAATTTGTGCTTTCTATCACCTTTCTTCTAAGAGGGATGCCTTAGTGTGATACCTTAAGCCATAGAGGACTTGTTCATCACAGACAATTTTGAAGCAATGCTAACAGGTTTAAGGCAGCTGGAGGTTAACTTGTCCTAATCATAAATAGTTGCAGTGGTTCTACTTTGTGAAAGAGAAATAATACAACCATACACACTGGAAAACATGTCTGTTGTTTACCACTAAGTAGTCAAATCTCCAAGTTGTGCAATGGTCTCCTGCAAGATGGAAATTCAGCTGATCTTTGAGCTTCAGATACAAATTGGGACTGCAGCCTCCATTCCCATTATAATTGACTTTATTCCTACCTAGCAGCATTAAATATCTCCTCTAAGTTTTCCAGTATTCTCTTTTTATCTATTTTCCTCAAGTCCTTATAATACATATTTTTATATGATTATGGCTGGCAATTAAGTTGTGTGGGATATATAGAGTGACATGTTTCCACACAGAGTGTGGAAAACTTCTATTCTTTCTATCTATTCTTTCCCTTTATGGGAAAAAACATAAATCAATACAGTAAGCAATAAAGGGAAGGTATCTTACTTTCTAATGGAGTGAGCTGTTTTGATAGTATCTCTTGGGAAAGTGTATCAAGTATTATCTAAAGGCATTGCAATTACACTAAGAATTAGAAGCTAAACATGCTGATCAGTAGTAAAACTTGCCTATCCCACTACAGAAAGGAGGACCTTTACCAGAGACCAGGTTTTATCCTTTTAGTTAGAAAAGATTTAAACATAAAAAACAGCTAGTAATCTGAGCCATTAGTTAAGTTCCCACCCCTGTAATTATTTTCCAAAAGGCAGAAATACCTGGAGAGATTTGCTGGCTGGGTTCCCTTCTCAGCTTTAGAAACAAAACTATATATAGTAGACAATTTCAAGTGCAGTCCAGATTGGTAATTTCAACAGAGAATTACTCTGACAGCCGTACATGCTATTAGTTTCTACAGGGCTGAGGGGCAGCATGTGATAACTCAGTTACTACAAGAACCTTGTCTTACCTAATCATGGAACTGCTGAAGAGCCAAGCGCTGTTGTGGGAAGATACAATTATGTGCCTGCAAATGCAAGGCATTTGCAAAGGGTTTCTCATGCCCTTTTCAGAGCATAGAGTTGAACAACTGAGGTATGAATAAAGAGTCAATATGCCTGATGTCCCACACACGATCTGAAACCCAAGGGCCAGGGAACGGGGCTCACAGAGCGGTGTCTGCAGGCAGAGTGAGTTAGTAGAGCTAAAACAGGCAGGATTAGTTATTCACAGTAGCTTGGTTTCAAGTCTTTATTTCAGTAATGCCTTGCAAGCATTTCATTAAGGGCCCACAAAAGAGGCTGCCTTCATGTAAATACTCTTTCAGACTAATAAGGACAAGAGTCATTATTGTTCACTGATACTAGACCTTGCTAAAGCAAAGTTGCAGGGAGCTAGAATATTAAAGCCTAGGCACTTTTGATGCTTATCTCTACTTGTAGCATTAGCAATCCTTCTCAAAACAATTTTAGTGTAAAAGCTCTCTGCAAAATGGTATTTGCATAACTAAGGACTATAAGCTCAGATTTAAGTAGCTACTACTCCTTCTGGAGGAGGTTTTACTCTACAGTTCTGTAGGTATAGAGAAAAAGATCATAGACCCTGTACCTACTGCATTGTTTCCACATGACGTTCACTCAGATCCCTGTGACCTTCAGGCCATAAGGCACCACAAATTCCTCCTTCCTCACCTTAAGCAGCCACACTTACCCTTAGCAAGGGGCAGGTCTGCTGCACTGGTGCTGCACTTCTGCGCAGGTGGAGCTCCATTTGCTGCTGCAACTTAAGAACATTAAATACAAGTGGTATAAGTGCATAATGTGGATGTGGGACATTATCAGGGCTTGTCCAAGTATCCATACTGCTATTCTAAGATCACATTTAAACTCTTAGAAATCTTTTAAGAAGTGTTACTAGGAAGTCTGTCCATCATTCTCAGTCTTCTAAAGAGTGATAGAGATTTTAAAGTTAAAAGCAGTTGGGTGTCTATTTTGGGGAAATACAACACCTGATGTTCAGGTTTTCAGGTAACTTCTTGATCATGACTGTAGATTACTAGAACAATTCTAGACCTGGGCATCTCCGAGCAATTCCTATTTAGGAAAGGAAGGTAAGGGGAGCTAGGATGACTCAGGATCAGGTTAAATCACAGCCATCCACAGTCAGTATATCATAGTCACTGAAACAAGTGAAGAAAGCTGCTGAACAGCAATGGACAGTTGACACCTATGCTGTCAAATCAATATTGACAGTTAACATTGAATTTTACATATGGTACTGAATTCAGCTAGAAGGTATGTCTGTAAATTGAAGTTCCTCAAGTGTGGTATCTAGTTCCTATTAGTTAAGGCAGCTTTAGAACTAAACTATGGTTGGTGAGAAGACACAAAAGTGCTTTAACACTTAACCCACAATTACTGGAAAATAGCTCCCTTCAAGCTGAGCAACTACAGTTAACTCAAACACAACAAAGCCTGAGAAATCTTGTTTTATTAAGTTGAACCTTTTACCAAAATCCAAGTATAAACAAGATTTAGGTATAGACTTGAGAAATGAAGTTACAGAAAAACAAGAACTTATCAGGTTGATCATCTTGATCTAGAGAAATAAGGAGGAGGACACCATTTAGAACACAAAAAGCCTTTATGTTTGAGAAGTTAACCATTTAAACAGAAGACTCTGAAGTATTTCTGCAACTACTGTTACATTGGACAGTCAAGGATACAAAACTGCTGACAGAAGCAACAGTAAAGAGCACCAAATTAAAAAAATGCATGCTTCAGCACAACTGCACAGATTTCTCCTCTCAGTGAACACTTGCCTGCTTAGACTAAACTCTTTCTCTAATCCTTCAATAATTACGCCTCATCCTCCTCTCCTTCCTCTTCAAATTCACCCTGCTCGTCAGCAGTGGCATCCTGGTACTGCTGGTACTCGGA
>JAUBOD010000018.1:139252-163455 GCA_032353885.1 Nothura maculosa
CTTCTAGTGAATAGATACCCTTTTAAGGTGAAGTTCAGCATCTGTTGAACATGCTGCCTGCCATTTTCTTTTAATAAGCTCTGAAACTGCAAATTAGTCATGCAAAAAAAGGGAGGAGAGACAATGGAGCAATGAGAGTCTGCTGAGGTCGATGCACACTGTGCTGTCTCATACTACCAATTAGTGCTAGTAATTCAGAGGATTGTTGAGAAGGGCAAACTGATGGATCAGGGTAAAGTAAAGGATTTTTCTTTACAAACCGAGATCTGATGCAGAAATAAGCTTCTGGTAGAAATAAACAGACAAATTGCCCGCTCTTCGTAGGCAACTGCACTATCCACCTACAAAAGAGCGGAGCAGAACTTACCTTGTTGTGGCCATAGTCAACAGTTGAAAACTAGGCAAAAATAGTCGATGTAGAAGATACAGGCCCTAGGTATAGTCAGTCTGAGGACCGAAGGAGTCTCAAACATACAGTGGCTTCAGCCTTGTGTATTTGACATGAGAGCACAGGGCCCTTACCTGGAAGCACAGTGGCCAGTCCTTGGCCTCTGCTCAAGTTCACAGTAAAGAAAAGCAGCTGTTGGAGGCTTCTTTTTCTTTCTTAATCTATGCAAGACAGCAAATAGAGTCATTCTCCAGTAACTCAATGTGAAGGATAAATAGTTAAAAATCAATATGCTGATTTGATTCGCTTGATTTAAAATCTGTTCATTGTGTTTGTAGAGACAGATAGAAATGCTCAGGTTGGAATGACGTTGGCTGCAGTTGGGCTGTTTCACAAGTCACTGAGGGAGATGGCAGGCAAAGGGAAGCAAACTGATGAGACAACATCTTTTTATTCTGTACATTTACATACAAAGTTTTTCAGTAGGTACAACAGATGTAACATCATGCAGACATTTAGCTTGTAAGACTGTTTTCAGTACTTGATTTAAGCTTGTGCTATGAAGAAGCACCACCAGACTATTCATGATCAGAACGTACAGTAACACAATTCTTTAAAACTTCATCAGAAACTGAAATGGGGAGGCAAGTCTCACCCACTAGACATAACACACTGTACTCCTTTCCCAAAACATTTTACACAATACATTTAAAATGAGGTTTGTCATTTTTCTTAAAAAAAGTTATAGTGGGGGTGATAACCCCACACTCCTAGTGTTGTCTTATGTGCCAGCTACAGGCGCAACTTGACTTGACATTCACAGAGTTCATTTAATGGCACTTCTGCTTCCAATTTGGTGACCTTTAGTGTTTGGCTCCAGGAAGTGGCAACAATTAAGTGAAATACTTCATAAAACAAAAACCAAAAACTGCTTGACAAAAGTAATGAAACGTAAATCACACAGACCCCTTTCTGAGTTGCCACAAACACTTCCAAACAGATGAAACTTTTCTCCACACTGTTTGCAGTGTGTCTGGCAACAGAAGCATCACTGAAAGCTGAGAAGGAAAACAAAACAGATCAAGCATAACATCACCTTCACATTTTAAGTTATACAAAAGGAAGAAAGCCCTTAAATGGTAAATTATAAAGAAAAAAAAATCCACCAGTGGACCTAGAAGTTATGGAAGGTTCATAGAAAAAATAAAAGCTAAAAAGGACAGGACAGCATCAAAAGCTTCCTCTGCTGAGGTGACCAGAAACAGCCACCCGAGAGAAGCGACTGCTGTGATGGCTACGGAGGAGACGCGACGAGGGAGCCGATGGTCTGATGTACAGAGCACCATTCAGCCAAAGAACTAGGCAAAGCACGTTACAAAACGAGATGTTTTTCTGCCCCGCTGTATCAGTTAGTACCTGGCTTCCCCTCTGAACGTTTGCTGTCATTAGACGCACTTAGTGAAAGCTTTCAAAATAACACATCACAAAGCAACAGACCATTTTGTTTCTGTCTCCTGACAGAGTCAGACTGGAGCAGTTGGGATACCTCATACTGCAAAAGCTCAGTACCGAGTGCCTTGTTTCAGGCAAAAAATACAGCAGCGACTCAAGGCAATTGTGTAAGAATAATAAAAAAATTAAACTGCCAAGTGTTCCTGTCACCCCATGTGTTTATTACATTAATGTTGATATGTGTAAACAACCGTTCTCTTCCTCGGGCTTGCCTGTCATCGAAGAGTAAACACCAGAATAGGAAACGACAAAGCGCTGTGGACAACGGTGGTGAGCACACCGGGACCGCGAGCAGTGCTGAAAGCAGCCGGTTTAATGGGATTGTGGAGGGGCCTACGGGATTCACGGTGCGCCACAGGCCGCACGGCGCCGTGCGACGGCTCCGCGCCCGCTCCGCTCCCCTGCTCCGCTTCAAGGCCCCTTCTCTTCCGTCAGGACTTACTCGGCTTCTCCAGTTTCCCTGGGAACCCAACTTTCTTCCCCACTGTGTGGCTCGTAACAAGCATAAAAGGCAAGAGGTATTGCACAGATTTGGCACATGAATGCTGCAGGAATTGGAAAGGCCTTATTTTCTTTTTTTTTCCTTAGGTGAACACAGACTGAAAAGATCGCAGCATGGGACAAAGAGGGAGAAATGGCCAGTCTTAGGCTAGACAGTAAAGCTTGAGTGTAAGGAAGATTGGGCTCTCGCCATCACAGCAAGTCTAAAAAGGTGAAAGAACAGTAGTGTAACTTTGGGCAAAATTACCATCAACTGGTCCAGTGTTTCTTACCAGGCTCAGGAAGAACCCACATGTCCACATCCTCTGTGCAAAAATGAGCAGCTTTAGGACAACATCGTTTCTCTGAACACCACCATTTCTGTTGCTCCTGCAGGTCTGCCTGTCCCCTTGGGCTGTGCTACTTACTGCATTGCCAGGGAGCATCCCCCTGCTCTCCTGGGGATGGTGAGAGAACAGCAGTGGCCTAGCGGAGGGTGGAAGTTGTTAGGTACAGTAGTTAATAGACAATATATACAGCAAAGAAGGACAGGGGAAGGAGGGCAGGGGAGGAAAAGTGCCAACGAGCGCTTCCCATGCTTATGGATTCAAGATGCACACCAAACAAAGTGGCAGTCGCATGGACACACGCTACAACACCGACATCCTGCTGCTTGGTTCACTGAAATGTCCACACTACTGGGCAATCACAAATGCGTGGCCTGAGGGGGAAAGGGATAGAGGGAGGGAGCGAAGGGAGGTTGGCACCAGCGCGAGAGGGCTGCGAGCCGAGGAAGCCCTTGCACTGAACACGATCCTCACGGCAGCAGCACAGTGAGAACCAGAATCTGATGGGCAAACCAAACAGTGTCGTTTGGGACTAGAAGAGAAAAGGGGAATCTGTACAGCAAGAGGGTAACTCTATCTTCACTTTGTGTAGCATAGGGTAGGATTGATCCAATTTAAGTAGATTTTCTTTTTACTTCTTTAAGAAATCCTAAAACAGCAGTTGGGGAAGTGGGGAATATACAGTGAGTTTGCTGTATATCCTTGGGTCAGAAATAGAAAACATCTCCGAAAGCCCCAAGACAGCCAACGACAGACCTTGAGTCTTTATTCACTGGGTATCAATTCATTCCCTTCCGATAGTCACTTAAGTATTTTTGTCCATTTAAATGGAAAACAACAGCTCTGTTTCTAAAAACAGGCAGGGCAATGCCAGGACTCTCATCTCCCAGGAGTGGAAATCCTAGCTATGCTGCCTCTGGAAATACAGGTAGAGATCATAGCCAGTGCTCCTTCCTGTTTGTCCTTGCTGGTCTTACGCTCTTCGCCTGGACCAGTTTTCTGGACCTCCTGGAAGAAAGCCAACTTGTTTTTTCATCATTGGTCAAATCATTTACACAGTCTACATTGCTATTAATCTCCAGCAAGAACAGCCTAAAATAGATGAATGGACTCCTGAAATGCATAAAGCTGATCCAGATTGAAACCTCAGCTCAGGTAGGGTAGGATTCTCCACTCCTTTTGGTGGGAAAAAAAATGGTGTTAATTAGGAAAGTAACTTTTAAATGCATACGGGTTAAAATAACCAAATATAAGCTGCCTAAAACGCAGTCAGAGTTTGAGTCACAACAGGTTTTGCTTTTTTTTGTTTTTTTTTTCTCTGTTTTCTTTTTGTTGTATACAAACACAGCAGGCAACCGGGGCGCTTTGACCTTCTAGACAGGCAGAAGACCGTTGTACAAGTCTACACGATGGTCGGTTCAACTTTGCAGCGGACACTTCCTTCCTTTGAGAAACACAAAAACAAAACAGAAAACAACCCCGCCCCCTCCCCCCATGGTTTCTTTCTTGGAATGGTTGCACCTCTTAAAAGAAGATGGCTTCGTTTTTGTGATTTATGAAAGGCAAAGGAAATAAAGTGCTTCTTGAGAATAAATCAAAATAAATATACACATTTAATGGCAGGAAAACAAAGAGTTCTGAAGGGCTATCTCCAGCCAGGTCTTTTCTCAGATGAGTATTTTCCCCAAAAACCTTTTCACAAGCAATCTGCACAACAGTTGAAGAGTCCTACAAGTCGCTTTAGCAGCAGCAGAGTTGAATTCTCCGAGTCTGCATCTGTTCCGCCCCTGGTTTGTAAAACCTGTGCAAAACACCCTCACCCAAAGTGCTGCTCCTCCTGCACAACGGCATCAAATAAAACAAAAAAGGAAAAGGGAAGTGGGGAGGGGGGAAGGAGGGGAAGGGAAATCCACCCAGCTACATAGACTTCATCCCGTTGGCAGTGGTGTTCTCGGAGATGCCGTCGCTCACGGCTGCCGAGTCGTGGAGGCCGGAGTAATCCTTGAGTTCAGAGTTTGTCAGGAGCAGGGGCTGCTCCCCCTTCTTGTGCGGCAGCAGCGGCTGCCGGGTGTAATGTTCCCCGTCCGGGATGTTCTCGGGCAGGTTCTGGTTCTTGCTCTCGGGCAGGAGCAGGATGCAGATGATGCAGATGAGGGTGCAGCAGGCGAAGATGACGTGGTGGAGGAAGTAGCCTTTCTGGTTGTGGAGCTCCATGATGGGGGCGGTGAGGCGCCCGAAGCCGGCGCTCGCCAGGACCAGGCCTAGCCCGCCGCCCCTGCAAGCAGAGCACAGCTCAGCCTAGCACAGCTCAACTCAGCTCAGCTCAGCCCAGCCTCCCTCTCTTGCAGCCCCTGCTTCCCTCCAACATGGTGCAGAGGGGCCAGCTCCCTCGAGCCGTGTCCCACCTGGGTCTGCCTCCAGGTCCACCAAGCACCATGTGCTCTGCAACACGAGGGCACCTCATGCACCTCAGCCCCCACAGCTCGCCAGGTTATGCTGCTGTTGGGCAAGCCATTAGCAAGCTGTGGCCACTACGGGGCAGGCTGCTGGGGTCCAGCAGTGCGGCAGCAGTACCAGTCTCAGCTACCAGTGCTTAAAAGTGCCCCAACCATCCTGTTTGGCAGGGAGCAGGGCTCTGAAATCTTGAAGGCAAACCTGTTCTGCACACAGCTCTCTCATTGTACTGCTACTCTGGTAAGGAGTTGCTTCTCGCTTTGCTGTTGTAGATCATCACCTGCAGCTCCACCACACGGAGCACTGCAGCTCATTACTGCCTATCTGCCTCTGTGTGGGGAAATAGAAAGGTAAATACCTGCTCATGGTTAACTAATATGACTGCATCCACACAGGTTCCCCCTGAAGTTGCATCACAAGAATATATATATAAATATAGATAGATAGATAAGTAGATAGATAGATTGATCTAGATGCCCTCTAGAAAATTCCTGTATCCAAGTATCTTATATTCAGTGTGGGCAAACCACAGCTTACTTAGCATGTCAGACTGCTCCCATCTAGACAAGATACAGCAGGAAGCTGCATGTCCACCGCGAGGTGCAGAGGTGGTTTTGCTGCCTGTCAAGTATCTGGTGTCACCCACAGTGGAGGCAGGAGACGCAATTTCACTCTTCGTTGCCTCAAGCTACAATACCAAACATTAAGGAAGAATTTCCTCTATAAAATATCTTGTGGTTTGAACCTCTTAACACACGACTGCTGTAACAATGTGTACTCTTTTCAAAATGCAACAAGGTAACAAGGCTAGCAGGTAGGAGAGCAGAACAAGCCAGGAGTTTGAGATCTAATTCTGAGTCCTTTTGACTCTACAGGTTTCTAGGTGCCTCACTTCATTCTTCTTTTCCTGCTGCATTTCTGAGACTCTTCAAATGGAGATGAAAAGGTTAATATTGGCCAAATACTTTAACATAACCAGGTACTTTATAAACCAAGTATATAACCAGGTAACTTTATAAAGTATTCTTTATGGCACAAATATTTATTAAATGTAAAGCGCCAACATATCTAAATCACTCATAAAGGCATATCAGAAAAGGAGTGAAAAACCTATTAAAGCTTTAAAAAACTTAAAAAATAAACCCCTCTTCGGCTCAAGAATGCATTAGCCTGTGCACGCTGCATTCAGTGCTCGTTCCTGATAATTGAGCTCTGCAAGCAGCCTCCTTTGTGCTTCCAAGGAAATAGCTAGTTCTTCATTTTCCAAAGACTTTGCCAGGAGAGGAGGGTTCAGGAAGTCTTCCCGTTAGCTGAACCATTACCACCCCACACTCTCCATCCAGGGGGATCCATCAGGCCACACAGATCTCACAGCTTCTACTGCCCCTCTTGGATACAGGGGCTTCCCACAAACTCTTTAGTGATCCTCACCAAATCCTTTTCAAACTTTACTACTTGGCAGCTATAGGACAACAAGTGCAGGTTTGGAAAAAAAACCCAAACCTTAGGACGCTGACTGGATCAAAATTCATTTATGTATCTTATAATTCTCTAGAGTTAGTAAAGCATCTTTCACAGACGTAAGCAACTTGCCCAAACATTGCAAAAGCCTATATTAAAAATGTAAAAGCTTTCTACTGGCAATTTAGAAATGTAGCTCCTAAATTGGAAGTGTAGGAATGCACTCACTAAGCAGTTGGCCTCCCTGCAACTTCATTAAGTTACACACAAGAGTAATCTGGTCTCTTAGACACGTGGCAAGCCACTCACAAGATCAACTGACATAGTGTTTGCTACAGTTAAATTGGAACTCAAAGATGGAGAGGGACCTCAGGCGGGTTTTGGAAGCAGCTGTTGCAGAGGCTTGCCATGGCACATGGAGCACATCCTCCACCATCCCCCTGTAAGGAGTAAGGCCCCCTAAATGACAGCAGCCACCCTTTGGCTTCTGCCATCATCCATGGCACCACTAGAGAGCAGGCTCAGCTCACGTTCATTTAGCAAAGCAGCTCAGTAACAGCCTAGAAGGATCATTTATGAGACTGCCTGGGCTCATAATCCTGACATGTGCAAATCCCAAAAGGGCCTTGGTCCAAAACGTTGTCCTCAGAAAGACCTCCCTATTCATAAGGGATAATTTCTTCTCATTTACCAGAGATTTCAACAGTTGCAATACCACTGTAGTTTCAAGGTAGCAGCAAAATATCCGCTCAGCTTATTTACTTGAACCAGGCTAAACCTTCTACTTCAAGTTAAAACCTCTCAAAGTTTTAGAAGAATTTCTCCCCTTTAGCACTACTGAGAAGAACAGAGACACTTTAATCCTAGCTCAGGTTGGTCATTTGTCCATTTTGAGTAAATAGGAACACAACATGGTTCACATTATAAAAAGTCAGACAATTATATATAGCTTGGAAAGAACTGCTCAAAACAGGGTCAGCATGGACTTTGGACCAGGTTGCTTAGGACATTCAGGCAGTTTTTAAAGTCAGTTCTTAGGAGGAGATTAAAAAAAAAATAAAAAGACTAAAAGACTGACTTTAAGTCACTCCTGGAATATGATGCTTGGAAGGAGTTCTTCACTGAACTCCCAGGTAGAAGGAACTGGCACTCTCCAGCACAGCACTTGTGCCTAGCAATATCTTGGAAAACAAGTTACAAGGAAGCAGATAGAGTCTTCTGAGGTGCAAGACACAGACTGTTTAACCACACATCTGCCTTAGACGTGTTTACGTTTTGCCTTGATGGACACTTCATAATTATAACACTGAATGGATCTTACCAAGAACTTTGCAGTACAGAACCCCAAATTACTGAGTGTCATAATTCCCATTTATAAATGGAAACCCTAAGGTATAGCCTAAGGCTGTTATTTAACTTATGCCATCTAGCAGAGTCAGGGAGACATAGAATTTTAGTCCCCAAACTTTGTCCTTTTCCCTGTAAAAATGTTAAGAGATTTAAGGGAAAAGCTTGCTAAGTTCACACTGCCCATCTGACTGTACTTGGCAGCTTCTCTTCTTGTTTACTTGGCCCATTCCTTATCTATATGTCTTTCAAGCAAAGATGTGAAGAAAATTAAACGAACATAAACAAGACCAACCTGACCCACACAACATGGGTAAATAGCTGTTAGTGTTTCGGGCAGCTTTACAAGCTCCTCAGCACTAACACTGCCTTTCCTTGTGGAAATAATGTTATCTGTAAAATACATTCACCAAGTCAGAGAGCCTCTAAGAAAAGGCCACAGGGATGAAGAAGACTGGCTACTCAACCATTTTGCTATAATTCTTTTGTGAGGTTATTAAAAAGGTATGTAATTTGCAAAAAGATCAATCCACATCTCTTCCTACCATCCTCTCTCCCTCCCCACAGTGCGACCTACATTCCTGGGAAATTCAATAGGAGTCAGGGCAGACTCCTGAATTGCTGTGGCACTGCTGAAAGCATGATCCAGAAAACACAAGCACAGCCTGTGTGCCGTGAAAGATAACAGTGACTAAATAAAACAGCACAGAAACCTGACATTACAAAGACATTTTATGGGCAACTCTGCACAGAAGATCATCTGCCTGATTTCCACTAATGCATGGCAGTCAAGAACTCTTGTTTAGAAAATCTTTGAGCCTCTACTAATGTAGACTTGGGTGCAAGGAAAACCTGATGATCTAAGAGGTAGAGCAGGACTCTAAAGTTAAGGCAGAAACGCAGGTACTGTAGGGGGCACAGGACTGCAGAAGCACCCACACAAGCCAAGAGCATGTACGCAACACTGCAGGTTGCAGTGCTTTGCTGCTGCTGGAGGCCTGAATAATCCACACTACAGAAGTACAGAACTGCTTGCTCCTGTGTCCTTTTCTGCAGACTCGTGTGAGTCTCACTTTTAATATAAAGTGGCAAACTCGCATGGTTACTGCTTGTGAAAACCCAGGAAATACTCAGGAAAGTGGCTCAACTGTAGGATCTCATTCAGCAAAGTACCTAAGTACCAGCAAAGTAACTAAGCTCATACCTCACTGCTAAGAAAAGCAATTCTTAGGGTGATTGGCCTGCCAAAATTCATCAGGATGAGATGGAGCCATCTCCATGCAAGACAAACAAGTCCTCTCTGTCTACAGATAGACATTTACTTAGGCAGACTGACTGCAGAGACATTAAATTACAGAGCTGCCCAGAAATTACTGTGTGGTCTCCAATTGCGCATTTCTCCTCCTGTAAAAGGTGTTAGTAGCCCCTATCAGCCAGGTGTCACTAAAATGAGGATAATTTCTTCCCTAGCCCTTAAAGAGGAGGCTCCAAGGTCTCACCTGATTACCGTGGGTGTGATTTCAGCACAGAAGAATACGCTGAGACTTCCAACGGCATGCGAAGAAAACATACCCACAATGGAAAAGGCGGTGGAGAATTTGTCTTTGACGCTGTCACTCATACCTGTCAAGGCAAGTGTGTGCAGAAAAAGTGAGAAGGAGGCCAAATGAGCAGGGAAGAAAACAAGAACTCAGTTTTATGTTACTCATTCACCCTAAAGAGGAATTTGAGTCACTGTTATAAGACTAGTTTAAAACTGGTATTTATAAAATCCATTCCCAAGGCACCCAAGACATAAACAAACATGAAAAAAATCATAATGTCATGCCAAAAATGGCAATGATCTCTGAATTATTTATGCCCAGCCACCACAAGAAGGTAAAACCCAAGAGCAAACACATCCTTGGGCAGTCTTCTAGGCACCATGCACTTCCCTCCCACATGTGGAGGCAGGCAGCATTCATCAAGCTGCCAAACATCTGCTACACCTCAGTGGCTTAAGCATTGGAGAGACTCACAGGACAAGAGGAACAAAAAAAAAACAAAAAAAAAGAAAAAAAACAAAAAGTGTTCCCATCTCCATGCTAATCCTCTGCAAATCAGTCTGCAAAGGCCGTCTTAACCCCTAGTTTGACAGACTTCTCCTGACAGCTCAGAGCGAGGAAACTCGATGCCTAGGGCCATGAAGTCTCCCTTTAAGTCACCGTGTCCAAAAATGCTGTTTGCTCAATCATTTGATGCCTGAATGGTAGCAAGGCTTCTCAGAGGGATGCTGTCCATCAAGCTCTCTGAGGAATGCCAGTAAATCTAATTTAAGCTTAAGGAAATTGTCACCTGGTCATGCCAGTGCCACATTCCTCGCTCACCTCTTGTCACAAGCAGGGGCACAAAATGTGATTCAGAGAGTCCAGCTCAGGTGGCCCTTTTTGCCAGCTGAAGCCATGCTGTTCATAGGAGATACTGCATAACAGAAGGGGAGCACACCCTGCCTTACAGGAGTCCAGGGAAAAGGACTGGAGCTTCCCACACAGCATCTCTCACTTTCTTAAAGGCAAGTCCCAAGATTTCCCTGGAGAAAGGACATTTTACCAGTGTGCTGTGTCAAGCAGGTTCACTTTCTGGCTTGGATCCGATGAAAAGTGATATCTACTTTTATTCTTGCTGAACATATTACCTCTCAAGAGAGCAAGGGGACCTGGAAGCTCTTAAGTTACAGCTTCTGACGTGCATTCAGCAATTTATATGGTGAAAGGCTGGGCCCTGGCCCTCTGGCAATGCACCACAAGTCGGCTGACCCGTAGCCACCGCGTTGCTGGTGCTGCACTGCAGGAGGGGATAAGGTTCCTGAGGAAGAATTTCCCTGGGTCCCCTTTGCAGAAGGGATTTTGGCATTTCACGCCTTTATGTAAAAGGTCAAATTGGGCAACTTCCCTTTGAGAGGGAGACTCTGGCACTTCTGGGAAAGTCTTGTCCTGTATCTAAAAATAACCACCGGGGGACCTCCGGACACTGGCCTGACGCTCCACAGAGGCGACTTTGCACCAAGAGGCTCCACATGCCCAGATGCATCCCCTTCAATCTACCCTTCCCGCGGGAACATAATGCAGATATGTTTATACACCGTACCTGAGTCTGGAAGTTGACTGTATTTTCCAATCACTGATTCAAGATGTCGAAAATTAGATTAAAGGAAAGGTAGGAGAAAGCGAGAGGAAAAAAAAAAAAAGAACAAGAACATACTGTTATTACCTATACATTTTATTAAAAAAAGAAAAAGGCAAATCATCCTGACTTCCCTTGCAGCCCCCTGCATATTTCTGCTTTCCAGTGCCACGACCAGAGCATCTTTCTGAACCCACCGGCTACTGGTGGCTGCTTCCCGGCCCTTTCAGCACAGGACAGAATGCTAATGAGGGGCTGATAATAAGCACAGCCGCAAAGGGTTTCTAAGAGCCCCAGAATTAGCACTGGGATTAACACAAAGGCGCCTCTGTTGCTAATGAAGGGGGAGAAGGGAAACTGCCCTGCCACCGTAACCCCGAGGGAACGGCCAACAGAGGCTCCAGTGAGGAAGCAAAACTCTCGGAATCAGCATCCTTGCCCTGCTAAGGGACCTCTTCCTTGCTGGAGCCTGGAGCTGATACTCAGTGTGTCAACCTAGCGCCAGGCCGCCACAAGGCCTAGCTGCAAAGCGCCGCTCAGCGAGGCCGCTGCGATAGCTGGCGAGGGCAGCCTGGCAGGTAGATCTCCCTGCAGGCCTCGGGCAACTGCAGGGACAACCTGGAGTCTGTAAGAAGCTCTGGGCACGATGAGCCTCAAGGTCTGTTCTGTGCTGCTGACAGAGAATACGCTGCTCTTCCCTGTCTTCCCCAACCCTCATTTCATTTGTTAATTACACCCAAATTATGCTAAATTAAAACATGCACGAGGCTGCAACAGATTTCACAATCAGCAGGGTCACTGCTGCTCTCCACACACTGTCTAGCTCTTTGGAGGAGGAAGGGGGGTACGATCGACATCCCGCGATGAAGCAAGCTTCTCTGAAACTCAGGGCTGCTCCTTTCAGAGAGAAATGGGAGAGGCTGGGGGAGAGGCAGGGGAGGCTGGGGGAGAGGCAGGGGAGGCTGACTGGACACTTCTGAGAAGTCCAACTGCCAACACAGTAGAAAGCATCTAGGGCCCCTGGTTGTTTTAAGTTTAGCAGCTTTGCTAAGAAGAAACACTGAAAACCATTAAGGAGGAGGTTGTATAAAATTCTCTTGGAGTGTTTCTCCCTGTAACTGATGGGCTGTTCTGTCACAGAGTTTTATGACCATTTTCCCCCACATATCAAGCAGGACGAGCTGAACTCGAGGTCTTACGTGGTTCTGAAAAGTCTTTTCCACTTACAGTTGAGAAGGCCAAGCTGCAGAAGTGATGCCAGAGCTGTAAGAATCATGAAAAGCAGGAGTCCTCCTCTCCTCCCCAGAAAGCCAACCACTGGGCACATGGCCAGGCAGGACGCCAGAGCAATCCCTGCCATGGTGTAGTAGTCCGCGTAGAAGTTCTGCGTGATGGTCATCTTCGCTTCGTGACCCATCATACTTTTTGCAAAACAGTGGTGTATGCCATAACCAGTCAGCCTAGGGGAAATAGGATTAAAAAAATGGAAAAAAGAAAAAAAGAAAAAAGAAAAGAAAAAAAAGAATTTCTTTACTCCCAATACACCCACTAATGGCAATAGAACTAGGGCTGCTATTACAAAGCAATCTGTGTGCTCAGACAGCAAAAACCCAGCACAACACAAAAACAGAAATATAACTTGTAGAAAGACCCTTCTGCCCACGGCATTTGGTCATCCTAAGGATTGCATCTCACTCCCCAAATTTACCTGTTACATCTGAAAACTCATTAAAAGTACGACCTTCAAGTGACACATGACACGGCAGTGATTATTACTGTCATGAAATAATCAGCCCTATCTCAATTGACATGCTTATACCATACTTATAAGCCCAAGGATCGTGTCTGGCATGGTGCAGATCTGCACTACATCTGCAGAGCTGGTAGGAGATTTGAACAGGAGACTCCCACATTGACCCCAACATGGTCTGTGTCATTTGGACCAAAACAACCTGCTGCAAACTGATGTGACAAATAATTGTGCCTCACGGAGATGCAGGTGCAAAGGCAGGTGGATAAAGGGATAAATGGATAAATAAATGGATAAATGTCAGGTACTTTACACTGATGCACCTCTATCTTCCTGAATATCAGGTATTAAGCATTCTCAGTGCAAACTGGATATTAATATAAATACAGAAAAAGTTGAAGGAATTCACAGTTGTTGAGTGCATGACAGATGAGTGCCTGGAGAATTTTGCTTGTGATTTTGTGAGTCAATGCTATAGTTCAAGAACGTTTCCCCCACCCTCAAAACAACTAGCATCCCTCTCTGCACCCCCACAAAACTAAACCAATGCAACTGATTGTTCTTATGCAAAACCATCATTTGCTTTGGATACCTAAATAATAACCAATTCCTTCTGTAAAAGAAATATTAATCAGTAAAATGCAATATTTAATAATATAGTAACATATCTCTTTCTCTTCTATGCATGCAAACTCACTTGCTGAAATTATTTTTAGGGCTATCTTTTATAAGCTGAATTAATGCTCCGCTCTCCCCAGGAGCTACTCTATTGTCTTAACTTGCTGAGCAGCTCAGAAGCTACTTTTAAAACTAAATACTTTTATCTCCTCTAATGCCTCATTATTCCTTGTGAAAGGTTCATGTTCCTTCCTCATGTTCCTAAAATTTAGCACAGCCCAATGTAACAGGAATAACAGAATTAAAATGAAATAAGCTTTTCCAATCACTAAAAACAGACTTGAAAGCTATTCTTCAAACACACATCTGCTTCATCTTCTATCTGGACATCAAACATAATCCATGTACTATTGCCAGAAATTATTCTTTCGCCTGTCTAGTTCTGGTCTAGGGAATTTCCAAAAGTGTGTAATTAGAAAGGCAGAAGGAGGAAATTCCCCGAATAAATATTATTCATAAATACAGTTAATACTAGCTACTAAAACTATGAACTCAACCTAAGGACAACACAGGGCTTCAGAACATGCCAAGTCACCCTGCAATAGCTGGAAAAGAGCAGCACAAAGTCATAAGAGCAGGATTTTTTTGGCAACGAATATACTGAAGACAGATCTAAGGTCAACATGGTGCCTCTCAGGGAACATCTGCTCAGCACATGGGCAGTCTCTTGTGGGTTATGACTGATCTATATGCCAATTTTCAGCAATGAGGACCACAGACCAGGTCCCTAAATGTGGTGAAGAGAAAGCCATACACTTTTTAATAAGAGTGCGAGGATACCTTTCTGTATATCCAATGGGAGAATTCCCAATCTCCTATTTCCCATTTGAAAAAAAATCACAAAAGCAATTCAAATTGGTATTTTAGGTGATGATAAAATCAGAATTTTCCCTCTCCTCCTGGAAGCTGGGATCAGTTAGAGGATGAATTGGAAGTTGATCCATTTTCTCTTTTACCCTAGGCTCAGTCTTTGGCAGGTCTCTGAGTTCAGAATCTACAAAACCCTTAAGCAGATGCCTGATTTTGTATGCTTAAGCACAACCAAGTTGAAACCTTAGGACACAGGTATCACATTGCTCTGTGGGAGACAGTACATTCTCCCTGTGGCCTCTACTTGTTGTGAAAGAGCTGAAGTCCTTCATAGCCCATTTTTGAGGACACGGCAAGGATAGCTGTTACACAAGCAACAGGCTTTTACGTACTAGAAGACAACACTTTCCTCTACACTGCGGCTGTATCAGAGGTAAACAAGAGAGACTTGTGCTCCTGTCTCATTAATGACCTTGGAAATCCCACCCAGGATGCCAGCAGCAGACATCTGTGCGAACACGAAGCACCACGTGGCAACATGACATCTGCTAGGCCACACAGCAGACACACAGTGCTGCTGCTGCTGCTGCTGCTTCACCTTCTCCAATGGCCAATGACCTCCTTCAGGCTGCCCAACAAGCAAACCAACCAACCCATCCTCATCATGAAATCCCACCACCTCTGCACAGCTGTTGCTTTTCCAGGGTCCCTTATTGAGGCATGGGTTGAAGGACCCACCCTAAGAGCAGAGCTCCCCTCACTGCTTTCCATTCACCAAACACCAAAATATTTTAACAGGACCATTCCAGACTTACGAGTTCACACATAACACCACGATGTTTTTCCACAGGTTCCTGGTTCCCACCACTTTTACAATGCAGACCTTCTTCGGTCTCCTGGTGAGCTCCTTTTCCAGCTCTGAAACAAACCAGACCACAGTTATTCCTTCACAGAGGCAAAACAAGGGAGAAGCTTAGTCTGTAAGCTATAGATATTCTTAGGGATGTTCTGGTGAGAAGGACATGATACACTGCACTAACAGGAGCTAGAAAAGTGCTAAACAGCCCGCTTAAAATCCATCCCAGATTTCCCTCTTCTTCCAAGGCTTCCTACAGTAATAACTTTCTCAGAGCTAGAGAATTATTCAGTAACTCTTTCAGATCTCAAATCTTCCTCCAGTCTAAAGCATCTATACAAAATGTAAGCACAACAAGACTTGGCAAATATAATACCATTTTATCTGAAAAGTATCAGGAGCATCTGCTAAGTTTTAAAACCTCAAAAGCATCTTTGCCCTTGTGTGAGATACCTATCAAACAGGGTCCCATTACAAGACCTGTAGCACTTCTGCAATACACTCCTGAAAAACCACATGAAGGACTGGAGCTCAAACCCTTTCTGTGTGGGAATCTTTCAAAGTTTGTTAAAAAAAGGGTTTCAGAAAGAAATGATTAGAACATTATGTTAACTCATCCTCTTCCCTCCCACGTTTCAAATATTAAAGAAGAGAAAAAAACACTTTGACGGATGTCTTAACCAGAAGACATTATCTTAAAGAGATAGACCTGGAGGTCATCAGCAATGACTTCCTTGCATTTCAGAACTAAAGCCTTATAGCCTCAAACTACTGTAGAGCTGTAAGCAATAACAGAGCAACGTATCAAGTTGTGTCTCTAAAGAAACACCACAACAGCGGTACCAACTGGAATTGCTTTTTTTTTGGCAGGGGGCAAAGCCTTGGACCGCTGCTCTCCAGCCTAACAGCTTCAAATGCTGCAACACAGCTCTGTTCCGGCCCCTGTATTCGTCCCTCTCCTGCATATGCAATGAACCTGTGTGTCCTCAGCTGTCCTGGCCGGCCCTAGCCTGCCCCAGCCTCTGCCCTGCTCCACTAAAGCAGGAATCTCTTAAAAAGGTGCAAGACAGGGGAGAACGAAGGCAAGTCACAGGGAAAAAAATGAAGCAGATTGGTCCTAATTTAGGAGCAAAATGAAAGACAGGTTTTTCTGCTGCTGTTTGAAAATTGTATCATAAAAATAATAAATGAAAGGAACACTATTTAGATGCAAATCACTGTTAGTCACTGCTCACAGGTCACTTTGGTCTTTTATACAGAACTACAGGGAATGTAGGTTTTGGGGGGTTTTTTTGTAGGAAAGGAAATAAAGGACAATTTACACTAGTGATTCTATTTAAGCAGGATATTGTTACTTCTCTTTCTACCCGAAAGCATCCATTCTTACAGAATCTCTGCAGCACAAATCTCACAAAAGCATAAAAATAGAAATGGAGTAAAGAGGAAATTGCTCAAATTAATATATAAAGGAGAAATCAGCAGGCCAAGCACTAGATTGAGGCTGAATGCTGAATTAAAAAAAGGCAATGAAAAAAGATGATACCTAATCTCAAAGAGCAAGGTCAGAATGATTTTTGTAGCATAATTCTGGAAAGCAGTAAGTGGTAACAAAATAATTCAGAACAACTAAAGTAGTAAGAGGAGACATTGCTGTGAAGCCAATAATTGAGTCCAAGACAAATCTTTCACAATTAAAAAAAAATCAAACTAAGTATTAGAAAAAGTAAATGATTTTGGAAAAAACAGAACATGGTTGCTTATTTGGGGGGCAAAGCTGTTTTCCCCCCTCAGCTTGGGGGGAAATAAAGAAAATCACCACCCAAACCCCAAACAAGACTTTTTGTGCAGATTTCACATAGATATCCAAGGGTTAACTCTCAACTGTCTAAGGCTGCCCAGATCTCAACTTTCAAAGAAAAGATCTCTAGTGTCAGCCCAAGACTGTTCCCAAAGCCATCTTCTTAGGGCTTTCTAGGTTTGGATTTCTGTGATTCTCTTTTTTTTTTTCTTTCATTTCTTTCTTTGGAGAAAAGCAGTAGATTTTACTGTCATCATGCACTTTATTGAGCCAAAACTTAATAAAATGAAGACAACATTTAATTTAGTTGCACTTCTCATACCAGCTAAACATAATTCAATTCTCCAGTCCTCCTCTTTTCCTATGTCAGCTGTTGGTAGAATCTGTATGTTTTTTATTTACTGTTGCACATCCTTCTCATACGCACTCAAGACCTCTTTCAGTATTTTCTATAATTTACTCTTTCCAAACCAATTTATGCTAGATTTTTTTTCCCTAACATGCTGTTCTACTCCCATGTAACAGATAATTTATGTGCTATGTGAACTGGCAAATACATCCTCTGATTCACCAGCAGCGTGGATTATACACAGAAGGGGAATTTTACTGCTTCTCTATCCCTTCTCCCACAGCCACTCTCTTCAGTAGATCCTTGCCTCTTCTCTAACTCGGGTTGTGTTTGTATCATGATACAAAAATGTCCAAAAGAGATTCTAGGTGTAGTTGCACTTAAAAAGATGTTAAAAAAGGGATAATATTTAATTATACAATAAAAATATAATTATACAATATAAATAGGCAATTATACAATCATATATACTGTACAATTGTATAATACAAAAATAATGTAATTATATTTAATTATATATAACACATATATATAATAATAACATATTTGTAGAAGCTGCCTCAAGCTTTAGACTCCCTCAAAATGCAATAGCACGTTACTTCTGGCTCCACTCTAGGATAACATATCCCTCTAGGATATGTTAAAACACCAAATCTTTGCACAAGCCACCTGCTTCAGATAAATGACTCTCCCCAAGTCTCTAACATCATCTATCTTTCTGATAACTTTTCCTATCCTTCATTTCTGTATCTACCAGTCAGATGTTCTCCAGAACAGAACCATGAAATTAATGATCAGTAATCAAAATACCATTTATATAATAACAAATAAACTTTATGACTTGCACAAGACAGCATTGACTCTCATTTAAGTTACCTGCTGTCTTCGGGGCTAGTCTGCTTTGCATGAAGGAACCTGCTCCACCAGCCTGTAGTGGGACCTTGGGAGAGAGACAGCCCTGCCCACAGGACAGCCAGTGCTCCGGCCATCTGGATTTCGTGGGTCAATCGTAAGATCTCAAAAGAAAAGTCAAGCCACTGTCTAACAAAACCACACAGAACCAAACTGCTTCTCAGTCAGTTAGTGGAATATCACCAGGAAAATTCCCCCTTATCTTCAACTTGTTCTTTGGTTCTGCACTGAGCTCACCAGTTCTGAAGGAATTTGCATTAAACGTCTCAGTTCAGACTGATTTACCAGAACAGTGAGTTAGGAAAATAGGAAATATTTTTATCCTTTTACTCAGAGGCCCATTATGAGCTTTCCCATACTCCAGGGCCCACACACACTCTAAGCTTCCCATTCAGGGGCTCAGTAGGAAAACTGTCAACAAGCTAACTCTTTATATATCAGTGGAAATTAAAACTATTCAGTGGGAAACTTTAAAAGTCTCACGGGGAGGGGAACCCTATCAGCTTCCTGCTCCCAATACTGCTGCATTCTTGTGGGCTTCTCTGCGTTTCAGGACCACGGCTTTCAAAATCATAAAATAACTTCAAGCCTTCAAACGAAGCCACCCATCTCTGCGCTACTTGAACAAAGGCAAAACAGACAAAGCTCAAAGCAAGCTGCCAAAAAGGGATGTCCAAAATGACAAGTGTCCCGTGGTGATGGACTTCTCTGCATTTTTTCTGTCTGCTAAATGTTCCTGTCAGTAGCCCTTTCAACATGAAATGCACTGTGGAAGCACAGCAGAGGCTCGGCCAATCCCCAGGGCACATCCCCTCTGCAGCATGAGGTAGATGGGACTGAAATGTGGAGACCTGAAGCAACCTACTCAGGGCCACACCAAGTTACTGGTACACAGGGTGGTTTCCACCTTCCAGAACTGCTGTCTCCACAAACTCCCTTTGTGCTCATTTATTGCAGAGGAGTAGCAGCCTGATATATTGCATTTCTGAAAAGCCTTATGTTAATAGAACATTGAAGGCTATCAATAGCATATATAGAAATAATGAGGCAGGTAAGGAACTTATTTATGGATAGACAGCAAAACGGGAGAGAAAAATGGAAATTACTATAGGATGGAAGGAGGTTACTGGTGGGCTGGCTTGTCTTATTCTCAAAAAAAAAGAACTATTTTGTTTAATAATATCTCTAAGGAGACAAAGTTTAACAATGTGCCACTGAAGTCTGCTTAGGACAAAGGGAGACAGTGCCAAAAATACAGCAGAGAAAAGGGACATTGGAGAAAACAGAGTACATTTGAAACTGGAGTGGCAAAAAAGGAGCTGAAATGCAAAATACAAGGGAAGGCACTCAGAGACTAATGACAAATGCTTCTGCTGGAAAATAAGTTTTAAAAAATACTGTGGTGTACCTGCTTATATACTACTTGATTACAAATGACTCTCAGACACCAATCTGATAGACATCTCATGAGGTATTTCCAACTCTGGCAATTCTATTATAATTCCAGTCATCCACATTTAGGAAGCTAAAGCCTTAGCGAGCCTATCTATAAAAGGAGAGGAAACAGAGGAGAACTCCAGCACACCAGGACTGCTGCCTGCTAATACAGCAAGGGAAAAGAGACTAAGATGCTTTAAATAAAGATACCCATGAAATAGGAGCAAATAGGAAGAAAGAATCCAGGCAGCTATAACAAATTTGAGCTGAATTTTAATACGTGCTGCACTATAAGAACAATTTGGATTCTGAAATAGCTTTCCAGCAGAAGCATGGAAAAATGCTCACAGTATTTAAGATGAAGCTCAGCTCATGAAGGCAACTATATAACTTGGTGACTGTAATAGCAGAGAGCTGGCTGCAATCATTTGTTTCGGTTCTATATTTCTAATTATACTCAAAAGAATGTAGGAAATGTCAGGCATAAGGATGCCTCTGCAATATTCATTTGTGCATATGTATCATGATACAGTATTTAATTAAATGATCACATACTAGTTTTTCCCCACAGAATACTCAATGTAGTCAGCAAATGGACAGCAATTAATAAGGTCCCTTTAACTTCCCCATACAGCATGTGGCCTTATTATCTACACCTCACGGTGAATACAAAATCACAGGTTTCCTCGCAGACATTCCTATGGTGCTGTCAGAATATTCATGTACTTCATAAATATCAATGAAAGCATCTCCACCGCTTTCTTGTAAGAGCAAGGGCAAAGATTATTCCTATTTTGTATACTGGGAGATAATGTAATATAGAGGTACTGTGACTAGAATAGGAAAATCATCCTGTGATTTGCTTGTGCTTGAGGAGCACAGATCAGGAGTTGTCCTGAATCTTTGGCACCTGCAGAAATTACTATTTACACCCATGGCAGGTGCCAATATAAGTGATCAAGATCAAACATTCTGCAAATCAAGCCCCAGAATTATATGCTCAAGACAGACATTGAAGAAATTGCGATTAGTGACCACGTTCAAAGAGTCTGAGTTCAGAGCATTTCCCATCATCGCACCAGAGCACCCTGGCACACACAGGGAATGAGTTCAGCTCTTCAGGAGTCATTCAGCTTCATTTCCCCAAGACTGCCCTCCTCCTTTCTGCAGCCCTGTGCCTCATTCACCACACACCTTCCAAATTCTGCAACAAATGAGGAACAGACAACAGCTTCATCCCCACAGCATCGTCCATCCTATGCACTGATTCGTCCATCCTATGCCCTGTGGAAAAAATAGGTCGTAGTCATGTTATCAAAGACTAGCATCACACCTCCACGCCAGCAGGGCAAGCAAGGGGTTCCCAGGCACCCTGACTTCTTGCATTTCCGAGTGCTTGACTTGGCAATTCTCATGTTCTTGTAAAGTTATCAACATTTAAAACACAAAGAATGCCGCTGGTGGCGTTGTGGGGAACCGCATTGGAGGTTTTGAACACCCACAGTTACACTGCTGCTGAATACTAGGGAAGTTATAAAGGAAAGCACAGCAGATACAGTACTTCAACTAGGCGGTATAGGGAAATGAGGCACATATTTTTGTGAGTAAACTGTGCAGTATAAGAAGGCAAATATTGAATTCTTGGGCTTGATGAGATGGAAACTAATGGTCACGGTCACAGTGGTCTCATCGCTCTAGTTCTCTTTCTTTACTCTACAACCATTAATTACCCACCAGTCCTTTGCCAGCTTTGCCCTTCTAAGTCTCCTCCAGCTATCCTTATTTCTGGGTATCTACCTCTCTTCTCACTTTCTTCTTTATTTCTTCTCTACCACTTGTCCATCTACTGCTCTCCATCTCATGTAGGTTCCTTGGGCAGCTTCTCTTTGTGCTCACACCTGCATCCGCACTAATCCATCCTTCCCCCTCTTCATGCACGTGGGCCACAGGAGTGCCATTAGTACCAGGGCGAGCTGCCAGCCCTCTAGACTGTGTGCCAGTCCCTGCCTTACAACATCAGCTCCGCCAGGAGAAAAGTAGTAACAAAGACCCACTGTGCCAGGGAAGCGCCAGGGAGTTGCGATAGGCTGGAGGGCAGCCAGTGATGAGTCTGCAGAGGACTGAATTGCTGAGAAAGACCCATTCAAGCTTCAATAGAGACTGATGCCTTTTTTTTAATGCAATAAAAAGATGCTTGTAACATATTGGCTTTTCCTAGTTGCATCGAAAAGCCAATATTCAGTGGAGACATCTCTTCTACCTTGCTACCTCCAAATTCTGCCATTGTCAGTGCTCACTGCCATCCTCATCGGGGACAATCAGCACATAGACAGCCTCTCCTTTCTGCAAATGTGGTTAGCATAGGAGGACTCAAACTAATTAGTTGTATTCTGCACTCTTTACTGTGTACCTCATGTCTTCAAGGAATCACACAAGCCTTAACAGTTCCCACTGATGGATAAAGAGTAACAGAAGATCTCATACTAATGTAATGTACAGGTGTGCAACTTAAATTACTGCCCTCTGGCTGTTCCGCTGTTTGAAACAGAAATCTCTTCCATCTCCCTTGTCCACACAAAGTCTTTTGCCTTAAAGAGTTACAGGTTGCACTGAAGTAGCAACTTGAATTGTTTGACTTGCATTTCTGGCACTTACCTGCCTATCCCTTGGGACTAGAATGAAGTACTTCAGTTTGTCACAATTAACCACCTTGGAAACAGATCTGATAAAGGGGCACAGCCAACAAATTTGTATCTAGTAGCAACTTTGTGGTTTGTACGTTCAAGAAAGGTGTGGCTTTGAGAGAGTTCATCTATCCTACTAAGGAAAAAAGAGATTGACCGTGAGACCTAATGCCTCTGCCTCCTTCTCCTTGCATTCTGTCTCATTAAAAAAGAGCAGGCAACTAGGTTGTATCTAACCTCGTGGTTAATAAAAATAAAAATGTATAGCAAAACAAAGTTGATATTTTTATTATTAAAAAAAAAAGAAAATTATGGCAGTATATGGCTCAATAGTAAGAAAGGTGAATAAGAATGAGGAGTTTTTTTCCATTAAAGAGAAGCCCCTGAAAATCTCAGCCTACCACACTACAACCCCTACACACACACACACACAGTTTGTCATCACTGCACCCCATCTTCCTCTCCCAAATATATGCTACTTTTTAAAAGCTTTTGTGTTTCCTTACATGCTTGATCTTTGTGGACACTTTTGCCCTTATATGAAAAAAATATATATTTTTCCCTTCTGTAGTGTTTTTGTGACTCTGTGCCTGGAGTGGCTGCTCCTTAGCAATGCATGTCTGCGTCCTGCACGCTCACAGGAGCCTTGCAGCTTTCCTCTACAGAGAGGCAAAAACAGGGCTTTGTTACTCAGCCTGGCCAGGCAATTACTCTTCTGGCAAGGAATGTCTGCAATGGCCCTCACACACTCAAACACAATGCAAACCACACAAGGGAGGGTTTCTGTGGAAGCATCCAGTCTGACACTCTGGTCTGACACTGATAGGACTTTCCAAGCTGCACATTGCAAAATGCACCCAAATACAGTGATGGAGATCAGCTTGCAGCAGCCGACCTATTCCAGTAAGAAAAACAAGTCTTTGGCCCCACAGAGAGGGAAAATAAAAGGGTCCATCAACACCACAGCAGGAATTTAACCTACTGCACATACACTCCTTTAGAATGGTGCAGGGGGCCAATTGGTGCTTTGGGATTTCCCAAACCCCTAAACACTCTTTTCTCCCATTCATTTTGATTCAATCTCCATTCTGCATTCTAAGATGTGCTCTGGCTCAGGTAAAAATGACTCTTTTAGTCCCATTAAAATGTGTGGTTTTTTCTTGCTTTACAGGGAGACAGAGAAGCCATGGGGAAGTTTTTGAAGAAACTGACAGTGAAAAGTCTGTACTGAGTTATGTATATCTAAATAATAAATTTTCATATGACTAAAGCTGACCTTTGGGGGTAAAATTTTAAAATAGTTGCCAAAGAAATTTAGGATATTTAGTAGGTTTTAAAAAATAGATTTTGATAAGCAATTGAATAAAAGTCAGTATTCTGATGCAAAAACAAGTTGATACTTATTTCTGAAAGAAGGTGAAATGTTTAGACAAGTGGTAAAAGTTTTGGGATTCAAAACACTAGAGAGGATTTAGCCAGGACTAACTGCTACACCTGAACTTCCCAAGTGTGAAAGAAAAGATGGCTGCATAAAAGCAAAAACCTCTTCAGGGAGGAAATCGTTCCTAGCAAAAATCAAAAATGTGTCAATCATTTAGAAATAAATCTAGGGGGGGACAACTCTCCTTGTGCTTGCATCTAACAACAGATACTGCACCTCTGGGTGGGGGCACCGTGAAGAAAAGGCCAATGTTAATTCCTGTCACTCAACTATCAAGATAAAATCCCTTGTGCTGCTTTAACCTGTCTCTGGTGCTCCTGAGCTATCTCTTTGGCCA
>JAUBOD010000018.1:170475-180995 GCA_032353885.1 Nothura maculosa
ACTGATGAGATTACACTATTTAGATGTTTATGGTGGAAAATATATTTTAAAAATGCCCATTTTCTTGTAGAAGACTTTGTTTGTACCTCTCTCCTCTGCGCTGCTTTTTGCATGTAACTCTAGCAGTCACGTCTGCTCCAGTGAGCTTGAGACTAGACAGAGAAATCCCCACTGAGGGCTACTATAATGAGTGCATGAGGAAGGGGAAAAAGTAAAACTATAAAAGCGTCCTTACATATTGTAATCAGTCTTTACATTTGCAACCTGCTTCAGGTTATAAGGTCCAACAAGGTGCAACTCGGTTCCACATGGTGCAATGGCTGTTTTTGCTGGTTTTCGGTGTTTAACAACCAATGTTTTAATCTTGTTTAGTGTTACCTTGAAAATGAATTACCTAGAGTGTTTTTACTCTCTGGTATTGTATGATAACCATTCTCTTAAGCCACTGATGTGTTATGCCACCACTGTGTGTCACTGTTATGATAGAACAACAAAGATAGGTTTTAGGGTGCTGCGTTAAGTCCTGGTGGAGACAGATCTGGCACCTGCCCCCAGTAAAAGCCATCTTACTTCTTTCAGCATTGGCCGGAATCAAACCTGGAGCACAAAGCTAAAGTCACATCTCTGCAAAATGTGAACAGAAGATCAAAGGGAGGGCTTTATCAACTTGAAAGCACCTCCCAAACCCAGCATGAGGGGCTTGCACATTCCATGTGTTGACACGGGGAGGAATACTTACACCCAGTAGAGCAGCATCAGCAGAAAAGGACAGATGATGACGGCCTGGAGGACCTGCCAGTCCCTGCAGAGAGCAGCCAGCCCGGGCATGAGGAACTGCCCTGCCATTTCAATGAAGCTCGCCACCATCGTGATCATGAACCGGTGCCCAGGAGGACACAGCTCTATCCCTGAAACACAAGCACAAGCAGATGCATTAGCCTCCTATCAGTGAAAGCTCTAAAAGAGTATCTCCTCACTGGCAAGCTGCCCATTTCCACGAACTTTCATGGACTTGGTGTCCTTTGAGACCATTGAGCAAAGTTACGTATGACCACTGAAATCTTCATTGTGTCATTAGGCTTCACATACCCTAGCAGCAACGGAGGAGCTCATTACGAGCTGGGCTGTGGCACTGACACTGGATTTTCCACCACTGCATCTCCTAGACATCTGCTCTATCATAACTGCAAACCTTATTCTAACCTGCACCCAGGGAAGCATTTATGAAAAGGTAAAATGTTTTTCTAAGGCGAATGGAAGGTAATACACAATCCAGGGACTCCAGGTCTAGCCTTTTCACAGTTCTCCGAGACACCACGTACCTCCCCAACCAAGGCAGACAGAAGAGCACAGCGCTCAACCCACCTCTTATGGGATGCCACGTGCCTATCAGTTTAACAGGCAACAGGCCAGTGTCAAAGCTTCAATCTGGATTTTGCTGAATGGATTTTTCTGCATTTTATTTTATTTTGCAATTACCAATCTTTTTCAGCCATCCTTCTGATCTATCCTGTCCTCCACCCTTCCTTTTGCTGTAGGGCAATTCACCATCATTACTATCATCAGTTGTCTCAGCTGCCCTGTGACAAGTTAATTCAGAAGATAAAAACCTTATTAAAACTCCTGAATTTTGGCCAAGTATTTATTCAGTCCAGAAATAAAGACGAATTTATAAGAAGCACTTAAAATAAATAAATTAAACACAGTAGAAATAGGAATCAAATGGAACTGTCTTGTGCAAATATATTCCAACAGAAATGACTTTTTCCCCAATAAGAATTAAAATAGAATCATTTTTTCCAGATTTCTCATTTCCCTACACTTAGCTCCACAGATTAATAATTAAGTACAATAAACTGACGCAAGAATTGCGTGGTACCTATCAGCAAAGTGATACAGAAATAAATACAGGCTCATAAACATACATGTCATGATACATTGCTGTCAGCATTGCTGTTTTTCCTTTAAATGTTTCCTACATTTGCTTTAAATTTTAATTTAATGGTTGTTAAAATTACAATTGAAAAGCCATAAGACAATAGAAAGAGGAGAAAACAGCTACCTCTTCATTTGTGCTCTCAGCTCTAGCTTGTTCAGCACTTACTACTGTAATACAGAGTTAAACTAGCTGACCAGGAGCTAGCCTGTAGATCAAACACAGAATTAAACACCACGTACCGATTCCCCATCCCCCTCCCTGGCCAACTATGGATGGATTTTTGCCAATATAGAAGAAAAAGATTGTGAGGCAGACCATATTTTCACTAGTTTAACCACAGATATAGCAGCTTTGGGGGAGGAAAAGGGAAAAAAGAAAAATCCTCAAAACCCCACATTTACTATAAAAGGCTTCTACATTTTAATTAGGAAAACAAGATTAATACACAGAGCTTCTTATGACATTAATGTGGCTTTATTCCCGCCAGTGAAGTATCCTAAGCTGAGGCAATTCCTTATTCTAAGCAAAGAGGTCACTTCCGTTTCAGTTCCTAAGCTTCAAATACCAAGTGGCTCTGTTTGTTTTTCTCAACCTTCAAGGCAGAGCTACTCACGCTCCCCTATTCCTTCATTAAGCACAAGGATGAGCGTTGCTATAGAAACAGCAAGTCTACATTGGATAGGTAAGTTTGGCACTTCAATTGCCTTGCTTAGGCTGCTATCAGATTTAAAAAAAATACCCTGAGAACAACTTTTAAACAGAGTCAGAAAGATATGCCAAAATAACAAAATTATATTTTTTTAGCTAATGTTGCACACCACATGTAACTCCATATGCACCAGTTATTTGCTGTAGAGAAAGTAAATAACTTCAGGGATTGCTTTGCATCCATTTTCTTCTATGGATCATCACACGCATATGATCCAATTTTGCCCTTTCCTCTAGAAAAGCTGGATAGGAAGCCAAAAAGAAAAAAAGAAAAGAGCTCCCTGCTGTAGCTGTGTGAGCGTGACTTTCAAACGACACCAGCAGGCGTTCTCTGTACATGAAATATCACATCACTGTTGGAAGGTTCTATATATTAGGACAGTCTCCTGACTTTCTAAAACCTCCGGCATCAATTTTATATGATAAAGGATTTGGTGCTGCAGATTTAGCCAGCCTTTGGCAGTCAAGGTTTTCCAGCTCTGGCAGCCTCAGCAGGAGGACAGGGCTCCTGCTCCCATCAGTGCAGGATGTACGTATGCATGAAGAGCCTCCACTCAGCTCACCAGCAAAAATATCTACCCACGTAAAATCACTACAGGATGGAGATTTACCCATGCGAGGCAAATCCAGGAAGGGAGCTCCAGATCTCTCACCAGTACAAAGGTTTTCACCCCAACTCTTTATTGACCAGAGTCTCATACAAGCAAATTATGGAAATGAACACCACTATCAAAAGTTCTTGGATACATCCAACCTCTCTATGTAGCAAAGGAAAGACAAAAATCCTACTTTTGGACCCTAGCCTTTAAGGGATTCCACTCTACGTATGATCCAATCTATGTTCACCAGTTTCACGGCCTACACGCCTGTAACAGGCAGAGCCGGTGTCATCTACGTCCCTTCTTACACAAGAATCGAGCATTTCTGCTTGCACAGCTTCTGGGTCACTTTCTGATGCATTTGGAGAAACTCAGCTATCAACCTGCAAGAAGCTGCTGTGCAGAAGGGTCAGTATTGGAACTGGACACATTTCTCCATGACTCTGAATACAGCAATTCATAACAGAGGTATTAAAAAGGGTTATGAACAAAGGTGGAGTGGAAGGGCCTGTGTGTGAGGGTGAGCATGTGCGAGCGAGCGAGCAGGCACCACAAGTGGCAGATCAGGGTTAAGGGAGTGGTATGTGTCCATTGTTACTGATCTCCCTACCTGAGATTTCACTCAAATAACAAAAGGCAGAGGAACAACCTGACCTAAAGATAAGGTAACAAGAACAAGGACAAGACTGTAGTCATAAAATATCAGAAGGAGGAAAGAGAACTGTGAGATTCAGAAGTTTTTCTGAGAACTATGCAGGACAAGAAAAAAAAACATAAATGACATCAACTTCTAAAAGATACAAGAGGCAAACTCAAAATTAGTTTGTTGTTGTCCGCCAAGAACAACCTCAGGGATGAGGACTCTGTGGTCCTCAGTATCACACAATGATCCTAGCAAGACCACATGCACACAACTGTGGGTGCTTGTGAGTATGGGTGTATGCAAACATCAATGAACAAAATCCATGACAGAATCACAGAATCATTAAGGTTGGAAGGGACCTCTGGAGATCTATTCCAACGCCCTGCACACACAGGGTCACCTACAGCATATGGCACAGGGCTGCATCCAAGCAGGTCTTGAATGCCTCTAGAGAAGGAGATTCCCAAACCTCTGTTGGCAGCCTGCTCCAGGGTTCTGTCACTCTCACTGTCAAGAAACTTTTCCTTAAGTTCCTGGAGATCTTTCAATGCTTCAGTGGTTGTTTCCTCTAATCCTACTAGTGGCCACCACTGAAGAGGATGGCACCATCCTCCTCATATCCTCCCTTAAGGAATATACACTGATGGTATATTGATGATGGTACACTGGACTGTGCGACCATGCAGCCTACTCACCTAGAGATTATGAAAAGAAAATAGCACTTTGTCCTTCTGTAAGGTCTCTCACTGAGTTTAGTTGCATTGATTTCTTACATGAAAATGGGTATACAGTCAAATGGAAACAGCAGTGTTTTAAAATACAAAACTCCCACAGGCAGACAAGTACAAAACATATTCCTTAATTCCACAAGCCTGCATAGGAATACATTTTATTCCAACTTAAAAGCAGACTGTGGAATATATCATAGGATGAATACGACAGTTAGGAACAAATATATTAGCTAGGCTGTTACTTAGAAACTGCATGGGAAATCTTTTCAAATATTAAAGTGACAGAGCAAGAACCACAACAGCAACCCTGGTTGCTCCTCATAACAACAGCTGAGCTCAGGAAAAGGACTTTCAAGCCAACATTTTTGCTATACTAACTTAGAGGACGGGCTTCAAGCGTTTGCTTTCAGAGCACTCAGCACAGCGGCAATGACCACCTGCACCCAGTGCGATGCCTAACTTGGCTGAGCTTCCTAAATAACACTGAGGAAAAACCTTCAGTGGGGAACTGGCCTAAAACAGGATTGGACTGCTGAGGAGCCTAGAGGCTTTTAGATGTTGCCAGACTTTCTGAAGACCTGCCTTTAACAAGCAGCTTACTCCTCTTACTCTGGACAAACATCAAGTTCCCAATACTGGTGGAGGTTTCCCCAAAAGTAATTTTGGGTAAAATAATTTTTGTGACCAGGTAGTATGCACTGAAGACAAAGTACGCACCGAAGACAAAATCACCACATTCAAATTCTCACTTAAGCCACACTGCATATTATGTCACAACAGTGTCAAGAATCAAAAAAAAAAAAAAAAAAAAAAGTTTTGTTGAGGTGTAACTGAAGAAATGACTGAAAAGAAGAATTTATGGTTACCCCATGTCCACCCAAGATAGGATGGGCTTGCCAGGCTAACAGCTTGCCATGCAGGCTTAGAAAAACTGTGATTTCCTTTCTTTCAGCAGGATTCCTTTTTTCTTTCTTGCACACACCTACACACTGCACTGTGTTTCACCTGCCAGCCAGTCCTGTGGGACTTCCATTAAGCAGAAGGAAAAAGCCAAGGCCTTCACAAAGTAAACTAGATTCACTCCATAGACCAGAAGAGGAAGAACTCTATAGAGTGTCACTGCAAACACATTTGCTGCTTTACTGAAAGGGAATTACATGCAAACCCCAGCTAGTTAAATCATTGCTATTATGCGTTACGGACATGAAACTGATGCATAGCCTTCACATTGATTAACTGGGAAATAGGCATGTCTAGGAGTAGGGGCAATATGTTCCTGAAGTGAAGTGGTAGGTAAATAAGGCATGACACATCGCCTGCATCCTCGGAGTGTCTGCAGAGGGCCATTAGTTTTGAAAGGTTTTACTTTTTATGGTTTTGAGAAACCAAAGAGGAGCTTGCAGAAGACAACAGGGCTCTAGATGGTTCCATATAGAAACTGATTGTCCCCTGAAGCCCATGTACAAGCCCATGTACACCATGTACTGGTGGCTCTATTTCTGCACAGTGAACAAAATTTACACAGATCTCAAGACTGCTTATGTTTTTTAGGAGACATCTAGGGGAAAGGGACATTTAGAGAGTGTATCCCAAGTGGGATCAGGCTGCCCTTTACCACAGGCCTCACAGGGGATGCCCCTGTTAGGCCTCACCTGTGCCCAACTTGGCATTAAAGAGTTGGGAGGGCCAGAGGACTGCAGAAGCCCTGGGTTAACATCAGCTTATGCCCAAGCCCTGCTCGGCCCAGGTCCTGCAAAGCCCACCAAGCAAGCTCTTGCTGCTAGAAAAGGATTAAAGGCCACGTTGCATCCTCTCCTGCTCGGCCTTGCACTTGCACTCCAGTAACAAAAGCCACAGAGTTCTGCTTAATCAAAGAACTCTCCTCTGTCCTCAACAGCCAACATTTATACTCACAAGGTATTTGCACGAGAATGAATAGGCAAATATTTTTACTAGGAGCATTTTAAGTCACTTGCAAGTATTATGTCAAGAGGAAAAAAAGGTTAAGCCCTGCTGCGTGAGCAGCTCTGCAGCACTCACTCCCCTCGCTAGTCCGGAAATACAGAGCGATTCTCCTGCTGCAGTGTGAGCACTCGTTATGTCACCAACATAGCTCCTCACCAGCTCCTCAGCTGCTTTTCGTGCCTTCGCAGCCCTCCCTCATTCTCCCCTCCCAGGTTGAGCCTAGGAACCGCTGATACTGTAATTATATAGGAGAATCCCTTGGAGACAAGAGTCAAGACAAAACACCTGCAGTCCGGGCAGCAAAACATTCCCACGGCAAAACAGTCCTTGGGGAGATGATCTGACTCCAGAATCACACTACGCCTTAGGAAATGTGACCAGAAAGTCTTGCTTTTTGACAAACAGCTTCCATCGCATTATTATATGCTCAGCATAATTGCTCCTCTCCCTTCAAGGGCCCCTCAAGTCATTTACCCAAACTTCAATCCCCAATCGAAGCTCATCCTCTCTCATTGCAAAACACAGGAAAAATGGTCACACTTGGCTATCAAAAGCGGAGCAGGGGAAAGCTCAGGAAATGCAGCATCAGGTAAAAATGCAAGTTGCCAGCAGATGCCCAGCATTTGTGGCATCCCAAAGCCCCTGAACTAGAATTTACTTGGGTCCCAACAGCATCAAATCCTATCCTATCCTAAAACAGGATGCTGCCAGGAGGGGACCCTGTTCTGCTGTGGCCAGTTCCCAATTTCCCACTGAGCTCCCTCCCCTGTGGACCTGCTCTTACCCCAGCACATCCTGGGTCATTTGCCCACCTCTGCAAATGGATCACCGTGCTGGATATTCCTGAAATAACACGGTCTCTGAGCTAGCCTGTGCCTGCACTACTGCAAGCAACTGCAACAGGACTTAATATTAACTGCAAGTTTGCAGCCTGTTACTACTTAGGAGTAAAACAAAACCCCCCACACATACAAATCCACAGATCCAAGTTTCCAGGTAGTCGGACAGAAACGCTTAGGTGCTGCAAGCCTCACACTGCAGGCTAAGCACACTTCTCATCTCAATTTGTGCTGTTTTAATTAAGTGCTGGCTGAAGTGGTACAGCTTAAAGCTGCCCTCACTGCTGGCTGATTTGGGACAAACAGCACTTTTTCTTGATCATCCCTGCTGTCACCAGAAGCAAATGAGGAAGCACCGTCCGTAAATACAGTCTATTAAAGGACAACAAATAGAGCAGCACACAGAAGAAAAGGTTATCGCACACACCACAACGTGCAGACAATCTGCCAATTCATGTAAACAAAGGACAGAGACAGAGCGAAAGAAAAGGAGAAATCTAATTTCCTCCCTGGAGAAATCCAATCCTTTGTCAAGCAAAAGGAGCAGTAATGGACTAAACCTCCAGTGCCTGAGCAAGAGAAATGGGACTGCTCTCCCTCTGCAGCACTAGAACGCAGAAGTTACTCTAAAATACACCACAAGGTGACAAAGGTTGTTCCTTTTAAGGTACCTTTCCATATGTGAGAAGTTTCAGGAGTTTTCTCATTTAAGCATACGCTGGCCTACCAGTTTTATCTAATTAACATTTTTATGTTAATGCTGTCTGTGCACCAACAGCACCTGAGCTGTTATCAGCAGGTATCCAGTGTGACAATGGGCCAGGGATGCAGTGACACTCTTCATTTCTAAGCAGGAGAGACACCTGATACCTGTCAGATAGATGGATCAGACAGACAGATAAGCTAACCAGGACAAATTTACCAAAGTGGGCTTACCAAAGCCTCCTTCTATGCAAGTGCTAGGACAGTGCTAACACTGATACATCCAAAGTCTGCAATTGCACTCACCAAGACTGGTCCAGCTGGAGCCAAGCTGGCTCGCACACTTCGCTCCTCTTTCCATCCTGCAATACCTGCACTTGCTCGTTTCATTGCACAAGACATCCAACATTTTGAAGAACATTGGATTGAGTGCATAAGAAATCCCTAACACACCAAATTGCTTGCCATTCATGAACTAATCAAAACAAAGAAATGCTAAATCACATTTGTGGTACTGCAGTTACCATCTATCCTACTTATAGGAGAAAGCAGTTGTATCTCTTATACTGCTACGCAGCAGCTCCCTGCAAACGCTGATATTTGGTGACAGTTTCTCTATGTGAAACACAGCATTATGGAACAAAACCTGGAGGATGGCCCTGGAAACCCAAACAGTGACCAAGGGCATAAGAAACCGGTAGACATAGAACACATTCATTTCAAAATAAAAATGACTTAAATTAAGGGCCACTGCAACACCAATCTAAAAGGGATTGTGCTGTGAGATGTGTCCCCATTGATGCTATTTATAAAAATAATCTTCTTTCCCCCTAGAGTATAAACTTCCTACTCCTTCCCATTCACAGGCTCTCCAAAACGATGTCAGCATCTGTTTTTATTTCTATGCAATACAGACTGTGTAAAAATAAATCCATTTCTTTCCTAGTTCCAAAAGAGTTGTTCTAAGGAAATACTCACTTGATCACACAAATATTTTGCAACTCTAACACCTCTGCTGTTCACCACAGCTGCCTCCTTTTTCCTGGTGGGACCTAAATCACCACTAGTGTTTTTGACAGGAATGAATGAAAACAGCTGAAGCCAAAACCAGAGTGTGAGCAGTATCAGAGGAGCGCATTTTCCTTTATGCTTCTGATGAAAGGGCTCTGCATCTATGTTTGCTTGAGAATTTTAACAATAGTGTAGCCATTTCAAATAGGAGCCAAGAGAGGAAATTCAATAGCCACAAAGATGCAATCTCTTAATTAGTCAAGTGGCAAACAAGATTCCCATAGTGGCTCTTACTAAATTGCATTTTGCATCCTCTTGGTTATCACTGCACTAGCCATAAGTAGGAAAGGACGAGTCAGAGGGATGCGGGCCCTCCAAAAGGTGCAAGTAAAGAAATATTTCATCTTAAATATTTCATCTTGTTCCAGTTTATTCGATATTTCCAAGCTAGCAGGGCAGTCCCTGGACACCCTTCTCTGGAGATGCCTCCAACAGCCCTCCTGCCTCTCTCAAAGCATCGATCCCATGGGAGACAGCCCGTAAGCCAGAGATGGAGTTTGCACAGTTACACTCATTCCCTCAGACAAGTGAATAAACACACGAAGCGCCGGCTTTGAGCACATTCCCGGCAGAACTGCCTGTTGCTGGCAAAAACTTTGCAAGGGAGCCTTGAGCTGCTCACATCTTATCTACAAGAAAAGACAGTTATGGAGAAAAACTTGAAGTGGAAGGCCTGAAATGTGCTTGGTGTGCACACGCTCCCTAGCTCTTAGGGATCTGCTCTACAGAGTCCTCCTCACACAGAGGAAGGCTCAGGAAGCATCTTGGCCCTTTCAGCTGTGTGAGTTTAATGGAAAATCAACCCAATGTTTATACACACAAAGTCTAAGTAAATATTTGGGTGATTCAATATTCAACTTTCACACACAGAGCTGTAAATACACATGTGCACGCACATCATATAGTTGGAAACGGAAACAAAACAAAACCCTTCAGCACCTTTTCCTTCACTGAGCCCTTATGATGCCAAAAGGAAGCAAGAGAAATGTGCATCGTGCCCCAGCAAGCTCAGGGCCTCCTCAGAGGACCTGAATTAGTAAGGCAGAATTGCCAGCAGCGGGATGAGCCCCCAAAGAGGCCGAACTCACGCACCAAGGGCTGCCCAATCACCATGGCAAGGCAACCAAAAGCGTTCAGCAAACACAACGGCTGCCACACGTTTGGCCTCTGCAGTATCCTTGCAAGCAGCTGTGTCAAGCACTCTGGAAAGATGTTTCATAAATATTGTGGCAAAAGGAACTTGGCAGATTCTGACCCAAAAAGGTGTTATTTCGGCTGCTTTTACCAACAGGCATGTTCACTGTTCAGACTAACGGATGACTC
>JAUBOD010000018.1:184835-199671 GCA_032353885.1 Nothura maculosa
CATTATAAACTTTCACCTTGCTTGGGATAGCTCTGTTTACACAGACACATCAGAATAGCTCAGGATTTGTCTGCATAAAAAAAGGTAGGAATATGCAGCACTGATTTTACTGCAGAAATAGGAGTCCATTAGTTTGTGTGTGTAGGTAATACATGGAAGTGAAGAACTAGAACCAGAAGTTAGTCTCATCTTGAAACTTTGAATTAATTCGAGTTGATGTGGATCACTGCCAGGAACATGTTGATTTATTTTTATTTGCTCCAATCTTAAAATTCAGAATTCCTTCTCTGAAGTTAAACATTCAGCTAAATTAGTAATATATGCATAATGACTGAGTAGGAAAAAAAGTCTTTTCTTGAAGTGGTTGAGGAATAGTTACGATATTCCCTTTGGAAGTAGCTCTGAGAGGCAAGGCGGCTTTCTTGCCATGAACAGGGCTGAACCTTTGTTTGCTCTGCAGCTGCTTTGTGCCGCTCTTGCAAGTTGGCTCCCACCACCTGGCTGTGGCATCCTGCAGGATCCACCACCGATCCTGAAATCCGGACACCCTTGAGGTTGGAGCTTGCACAGGCACAATGTGCAGGTCCAGTACATCCACATGCCCTTTAGAAATCACAGCAGAAAACTCACTCCTTTGCCTTGTTCCTATCCCACCATCAGTTGATGCATCTTCCCTAGCCTTTCCCACCTTCTGCCTAAATTAGATCATGAGCAAAAGAGACAACAGGGCTTCTGGGGAAGTGCCCCCAAATGCCTATCAAAGACCAAATAACTGATTATGGAGAGTGGCTGGGCAGGGAGCAGCTGGCCAGGGAGGCCAGTTCTGCTCAGCTACCTCTGAGAAGGCGCTGCATGAAACTGCATCCCAGCAAGGACAGCCTGAGTGACCCAGTCTGCAGCCGCCACAGGAAACAGCAACCACTGCAATCACCTCCTCAAGTCAAACAAAAGACAGCGCTGGAGGACAATTCAGGTTCCTAGATACACACCTCAATTCCCTATAAGCCCTCTCAGCTGTTTCAAAAAGAAAGAAAAAAAATCACACACAGTTCAAGCCCAACCATGGATGCGTTCAACTAAGATCAACAGACAGAAAGCAAGATGCAAATGCCTAAAAGGTGAAAACAAGCACAGGCACTGTAGAAACTGAACAGGGCCAACTGGTCATGAAAAGAAAAAAAAAAAAAAGTGTTTGCAATTTATATATTAATTTATATATTAAGGTAGCAATGTAATTGGTCTCCAGCAATACTGACTTCAGCAGAAATTTCAGCAAAGCCTGACAGTATGGACAAAGAAGTCTATCCCACTTTTTCAGTATGGACAAAAGTCTATCCCACTTTTCCAGTTTTGCTGCTGAACACGGCACCAGCTTTTCCTGCACAGCGGTCACCCCAGGGCCGCCCTCTGCCTTGCCCAAGAGGAGCCGTCCACGCGCTTCAGCACTCTGCTCCCCTGGAGGTGGGCGCAAAGCAGGGAAACCTGGGGCTTTCCTCCCTTTCAGGGAACCACATTTATAGCCAATTTCTGAATTCCAGCTATGAGAAAATGCCGATACAGTCGCAGGGGTTTAGGCAGCACGGCCTGGTGTTAATATTGACCCGGCCACCTGGCAAAGAGCCATCTGCAAAGAGCACCGAGATGGAGATCCGCAGCGTGGTAGCAACTTCATTTCAAAATTCTGCCTCATAACAGGGAAGCTCCTTGTGCAGCACTCCGCAGGGAGAATAGCCAAGACGGGTGTAAAGAAGGAAAAGTGTAGGAGTGTTGGGCTTGCACGGATTTATTATTGGCTCATGAGGAGTGATCACATAAAACCAAGCATAAAAAGCTGTAACTGTTATATAGTTTCCATTTAAACAATCATTGCACACTCTTCTGAAGGATACGAAGGTTCAAAGCTGACTTTTTAGCTGTAATAAAGGTATGCATAGGCATAACAGGAAGGAGAAAAATGTAAAGGAGAAAAATAAGTGTTTTTGCTATCCTCTCCCTCATGTAATATTGAATAATCTAACAGGAGTCAATACATTCAAGCACAGGTCAAAAACGCCTAACTGCTAACTTAATTGCTAGGATAACTGAATGAATTAAGTTATTTAGAAATGTACATAACACATGTCTAAACATTCCAAAATGATGTTAATGAGGAACCTTTGTACCTAGATATTGTATAGCTACAGAAAACTATATCATATTTGAAGCTCTGGGCCAAACTATTTCCATACATCATACCAGATTCAAGTGCCTATTAAAAAGATTTTCCCCTTTCCTTAGTAGTCTTTTATTCATTAACTCCCTTAGAAACGTTCATAAAAGGCATAATTTATTCCAGGAAATAATAGGAAATTGTCATTACAAATCAATTTGAATTTATTATTTCTTTAAGACAGAATGAGAACAGTATATAATGGAATACTTATTTGCCAATGGCAGAATAAACTTAAATCACTTCACATTTTTGTTTCACATGAGGTTGAAACAGATGTAGGATCACAGCATCAATAAATAAAAATATTCAGTCATAGAATACATTTCAAGCAGAAAGAGAACCTTATGGCAAAAATTCTTTTATAGTCTGAAAAGCAAATTAATCTAAATCTGATGTTTCAGCATGTCTCTACTTAGTGACTGAACTTTTTGTTTCCACTTGAACAAAATCCCCATGTATAAAAGGCAAGACTTGATTAAAACATATAGATAACCCAAGGAAGGTATTGCTCTTCCTTCTACCCTGTACCACCAGATATTTCCCACTACACGGGAAAAGACTTCTCAGTTCCAGCCTCTTCCCTTCCTGACTTCACACATAAATCAGTAAATAGCAATGTGCTGCAATAAGATATCTATTAACTTAATACTTATGCATATTTACAAATATATAGCTCTTATCTCCAAAGGATCCCAACACAAAAAGCACTATTCTGCAGAATCTGCAGAATTCCCTTCAGAATCTACTTACAGGCTGCCACTGCTGCTATAGAATACAGCGGCCTTCTAGAAGTCCATCGCAATATCCTGCTCTTCAAGAAAGCAGCATGAAATATTCTTGCTCCAAAATTACACAGGGAATTTACTGAAGTAGAAATATGATTTGCAATGCTCTTTCTCCATTAAATGATGAGCATTTCTGTTTAATGTCTCACCAGAAAGCAGATGCTTGATTGGGGAAAGAGTACTTCGTCTTTATCTCCTGACCCTTCTGACTCAAGCAAGGTAAGTGCAGAAGCCATGCGGATTTGGGGAATGATTTCTGATGCTTCGGAATGGGGGTAATTTATATACTTGCTTTAGTACCCAAAAATATTAGAGACAAACTTGACAAGCACCGCCATTCCCCTCCAAAACAAACAAACAAAAAAAAAATCAGGGTAATTGAAAATGATGGGACACCTGAAAGGTTCTCAAACTGGGCCCCACGACAGATGGAGCAAAGTTATTTTTTTCTTCTTTTTTGTTTTAAGTTTGATGAATAAAAATCAAGAACAGCAAGGAATATTTGAGACAAGGAATATTTGAGAATCAAATATTTTATTGACAAAAAATATGGCTGAAAATAGGTTCTCTAAGGCTGAAAACCAAATTCCCTCAAAATACCAATGAACTACACTCACTGGTACCATTTGCTTTTGACAATTGTTCCTACTTGGTCCTTACCACTTACGTGCTCTGTCATTGCAGTATGTTCCCCACAAGAAGCTTGTTACAAAGAGCTCTAGGAGTTCCAAAGGGACGTCTCCGCATCGGAGCTAAAGCAATACACTGGGAGACTAAGGGACTTAACATCTTTGGGATGAAACACGGAGAGGCAGTACAGAAACAATTTTTTTTAGTATATTTACAGTGCTGGCAGCAAAGTAAGCTTCCATATTATTATAATAGAAAACCAATGCACACCCATCTGTGGTGTTACATGCTTAGTACCATGGGCCAAATCCATGGCTAATCCAAAGGGATAGGGCAGGGACTTAAAGGATCTGCAAAGACGAGAGGCTCCATTTCCTCGTCTTCCCTGCTCCTGTTTTCTTCAATGCTAGCTATGTTATGTGCTGCTTTTCCCTAACTCTAGTTTTGGCTTTGGGTGCATTTGAAACACTTCAGTACCTGACTGAAGCAGAAGCCAGTGCGTTTTTTTCTTTTTCTTTTTTTAAAAAAACAAAAAACAACCCCGCCCCCACCCCAGTTAATACAGCCCAATGTCTTCTGATGGGACACATCCCAGGACACCAGGGCAGCAGGGCAGGCGAGTCCTGGGAATGGGGCTGCGGCTGCCACTTCACTGACCTTCTCGAGGGCTTCTCAAGCTCGTCGAGGTGGCAACCAGAGGAAGGGGCTTCCAACCCCGGCCTCCTTGGAGACTGGGTCTCTTTCAAACATGGAGAGCAGTTTCATCATTTCAAACAAAATCCACCCCTCTAGGTCCCACGGGCTCAGCTGGACAAGTAACTAAGCAAATGGTTTGAAGAATAATAATTTTTTCCTCAGCATCAGATACAGGATGTTGTCTGCATGTGATATCAAGGAATACAAGTGACGCCATAAAAGAATTAAGGCATTTCTCTTGCTAAAGGGTAGCCTTAAAGTCACGACCCAAAATCCCTGTTTTACCCACATTTTTGTTGCACTCTGCTTATTTACAAGAACAGGCAGTGCATTGGCTCACTACATTTACCAGCAGCGCAAAGCAGGCAAAGGAGAGATTCCTCCTTCAGAGAGCAATTCCCCTTTCCCAAGGAACTTCTTTTTTATCCTTAACACCACACCACCAAATCCCAACCAGGAACCCCTGTGCGACAGTAAGGTATCTCAGATATTCCAAGAAGATCTTGCTCTATTTTCAGACATAACCTCTGGCACTCCTCAAAAATCTCTCCTGGCATTTTGTTTTGTTTCTTACCTGGAAATGACTCAGGTATGATAGTCTCTCCCACACACATTTTTTAAACAGATTAACAGCAAGACGTATTGGCATAAGGGATGTTTTATGGAGCGAGGAGGAATGCTTTCATTCCAAACCATACTTCTGCAGCACGATTTAAATCAGACTTATTTGACTCTCTTAATCAAATCTTTTTAATGCTACAGTAAAATTTACAACATATTTACCATTATCTAAATTAATTCAAATCGGTGTCCAAGCAAACATGACTTGCTGTCAAAGTTTTAACGCTGATGATGGTGAACTTGCAGCTGCCATACACTAAGGTTCTGAAACAGAAGTCTAACTTGGATTTTGATAACTTTGCAGATTTTTCCTAAATCTGCAAATAATATTTTCTTAATTTCAAATTACTGGATTTCAAAGATATTCCAAATTGTTAATTCCATTTAAATTAGCTAATGAACTAGCCACTCACAGTAAGCTGCAGGAGCAGAGAAGTTGTGGGACATGGAAAGCTTGTTCTTCTCTTCCCTTTGGCATCTATTATATTATCTACTGTAATATCTAGAATCCTGAAGGACATGGTGACCAGAAGCAAAGAAGCCACAATGCTTCCTTTGTTCAATTAGATCAATGAGCTTTGAAGAACAAAACCAGCATGTTTTGCTAAACTTGTAATTTGCTTAAGCAGAAGAGCATTTGAACAGTCTTTCATTTCACTAATAATTAGTCTTTAAACGATGTTTGTACTTTTTAATTCTGTTTTGCATCCAAGAGCAGCTTGGCACAAATCAAAAGAAAAAAACAACAACAAAAAAACACAACTGCTAATCAGAGAGCTGAGCAAGTGTGTGCCTAGCCCAACAACTGCTTCAGCAAGCATGTGCACAGCTACGGCACGCACCCACCCAGCTATCCAGGAATGCTGCCAAATGAATGTGAAAACTATATTAATTACAGGTCAACATATCTGAATTAATACCAGCCAGTGATCACCTACTTCCCTTCTGTAGAGCATCTTAAATAATTTAGCTCTGATTTTAAGATAAGGTTTTCAGCCTCGCTGTCTAAAGTCGAAAATATAAAATCTATATCCAATTCTTTACCCCAAATAACCTGTCCAATTTAAAATGTGATGCAACGGCAAGGGTCAGCCAGGACAACTGGGTCCACCTCTTGCAATAACTAGCACAGCATAATACCCTAAATGTGCTGGGTAAGCAGCATTAGACCCTGACCACAGAGCCAGCAGAGAAGGGCTCTTCCTGGAGCTATGTGCTCAGCAGCTTAGCAGCAAAGCCTTGCCACCAGACCTAAGCACACAACGGGTCCCACATCCAAAAATGCACTTTTTCCTTAGTATACTGGTTATACCTCAGGAATGCTTACAGATATTTTTCAATGGATACTTTCCATGATTTTTCCATGATATTTCCATGATATTTTTTATGCTGATGATAGTGCATGAGGAAAGGCACAGAGATGAGAGTGTCCTCAACCTAAGCCCTGCACAGTTGTACAAAGTTACACCTTCTTCACCACCTTTCCTGTCTTAGCTTTGCAATCCGGTATCTGCATAAAAGGACTTTGTCACCTCCAGCTCTACCTTTTTCCACCAACTGTTTGCATTTCTTCTACTTCTGGCCAACAGATAAGATATTCAAGGCTTGTGTATTTTAGAACTGCTCTGCCCAGAGGTTGATGATGGTTGTCACTTGCCAACACTTCCCCATGTTAAATACCATCAAGAAAATCTTTAGACTTTGCCTTATTAAGCCAGCAAAGCCTTGGAGTTGACTTTCTGTTAAAAAATAGGGCATCATCAATGTTGCCAGGTATGTGCAAACAGCCACCGTGCTCTTAAATCAGCCAGTCGAGATTAATGGCAGCTGCAGAGCAAGAACATCTAAGCTGCAAGGGTGCAGTGGAGCCTGTGGGCACTGCTCCATCCACTGGGACTCCTCGGAGGACGTTTGCCTTCAGATGTGCCTGTGCCAGCCAAGGGGCACACACGCACTAGCTACATCCGTGAAGATACATGATTGTGGAACAGCCCTGAACTCCCCTGTTTGCCTCCCGTCTCCAAAATAAATAAATAAATAAATAAATAGCCCCCCCAACCCTCATTATCCTGGGAGACCTGAGTACTATTCTGCTGCTATCATTTCTTTTGAAAGGAAGAGCTTTGTGGCAACCAGGGGTGGGGTGGGCAGGTTGAGACTCTTTCTTTCCAAACATTTTAATGCTACATTATTTTGCATAATAGAATTTCAGCTGTTTTAAAACAAAGAAACCAAAAGAAAAAACAACAAAAAAACTTTCTTTTGAACAGGAAGGCAGGAGAGATGGCTTTGACTTGAAGAAAATCATCCTCAATTAAGTTCTAGGAGCCAGTTTAAATTCTACTTTGACAATGATGTTTAGAGATGTAGAAAAGACAACGCTCAGAAACAACAGCTCTGTACAAGGCTCCTAACCTCGATTTAAGCAAAAAAGAAAAAAAAGTTTCTTATATTTTCTAGTTAAAAACTGTCAACTAATACTTATAATAGATATATAGGCATACAATTAAAGCCAGCTCCTCAAGCCAACAAGTAAAATGTATTTTTTGAGCAAATGACACCTTGGCAAGGCAGACTGAAGAAGTGAATTTAAGTAGCATGCACGAGCTTGCTACCATTTCTTTCAAGTATTAATCACTAAGTGGATTCAATCCACTCCCCAGCACAGAAGTGTTTTGCCAGGCACATATATCCAAGCTCAGTGTGTCAATCATGATAGATCCTCCTCTGCTTAGCCTAACATTTAAGGGTAACTTCAAAGACTGAAGCAGGCAAGGGGGGAACTGCACATCCTTTTAAAAGTCCCTTTCCAGCCTGTTCCTAAGAACAAATTCCAGCGGGCCCAATAGTTTATATTCAAGTGGTTTTGACCTCCTAAAAAGTAGCCATTTCAGACAAATGAAAAACCACATATACATCAGGAAAACAAAATGAATTTCAGAGCAGGAAAAATCTTAAATTCACAGGCATCTATAAATTATCTAGCTTCCCTTCCAAAAGGAACCATAACCCAATATATATATAATATTCCTTGAGAAAAAGCAACGCACACCTAGGGATTTCCTCGTTCTTCTGGCTAGCCTGTGTATTGCACTTTACTAATAACATTTGCCCTAACTGTCTAATTATTTTGGTATTCAATCAATCAAAAAGAGAAGCAATAGGCCAAACCTCTACAGTACAGCAAGACTTTGCACACACAGAGCCCAGCACTCTTTTCTGATCACTTCTATTCCAGATAGCTTGTGAGAAGTGAAACTATATCAAGAAATCCTAGTCCTCCTACACAACACCTTTTTGTCATCATGTTCCCTGTAAATGATAGATTATTATTCAAAAACATCTTCCATTCTATCTCATCCCTCCTCTCTGGCTGCATCTCCTTACTCCCCACAAATAGCAGGAAATGTGGCTACCTCAGTACCCATGTGCTATAAACATGTATACGTTACCCACCAGCTAGAAGACACTACAAATATTTATTTATAAAATACAGACAGTTTTGGTCTACAAGAACTGCTGTCTAATCAGTGTGAGAAACAGCAGTCCCTACTTCAGAAATTTCTTTACTAAATAGAAATAGTACTGGTTTTTAAAAAAACAACCCTCTTTTCATCACAAGAAAATCCCCAGGCGCACAGGAGCAAGGCAGGAGCTGCAGCCTTGCTTATACGAGGGGTCAACACCAACAGTTCCCAAAGCAGCCAGATCAGGGATGTAAAATCTGGAGTCTGAATTTTAGGAGGCTGTAAGCCCACTCTAAGTGGTAAATGAGAAGCCAGTGTTATATGTAATGTTATATCATAGGTACATGTATATAATACATTATAGGTGCATATTGAAGCCTCTGGCATCAGCACAGAATCTATAGGGGACCCAGAGACAAATAAGGCTCCAAGAGCTGGCTGCAGCACCACCTCCTCCATGTCAGCTCTGCTCTTCCAGTCTCTTCACTGACCTCAGGAAAGAGCCCAAAAGAACAGCATGGGACTCTGGCAGGCTGCAGCCTTTGCTCTGAGATGGAGCTGCGCCCACGGCCACACTGAGATGCATTGCAATGACAGGCACCCATCATCTCCTCAGCAGCTTATCTGCCCCGGCATCGGTGAGCAAACCTCAATCAGAACTAAAATTACCCGTGTCCAAGCCATGCCCAGCACAGGCTTCAATAAAACCACCTCTGGACAACTGTGCCAAAGCTTCACACCTACTTATTAACCTAAAAAAGAGAAGCTACCAGCTTTCATCTCCAAGCTGTATTTCTCCTAAGTAGACTCCTCCATTCCAGGAACTGGAAACACTTTATATGGGTTTGTCCATGAATCCTCAAGACAGGCAAGCATTTCCTAGGCCTCTCAGCCATATAATGAGACTTGAAAGCAAGAGTTCAGTTTGCAGAGTCATTGGATCAATTATTACTAAGGGTACAAAGTGGCACGTGGAGGGTTTTAAGCACAGCCCCCTCCATGTAATCTATATAGGAGGAGGGTGTGTGCTGAGATCTTGTTTACAGGAGCACTTGATGTTACAAACATGTGGAAACTTGGCAAAGGTTAGCAATGCTTAAATGTCATATGAGCCTTTACCTATTTCATTAGTTACTTTAAAACCCTTGCAAAACCCTCCCCTTGCCCTTCAAATAAAGCTCGGCACCCTTTGAACACGGTGAGTGCTAAGCGTTTTAAAGCTGCCAGGATTATGCTGCTCTAAAACAACACAGGGAGCAGCTGCGGTGCGGCCTGCCCCGTGGCCTGCCAGCCTGGCCAGTGCCAGACACTGCATCTCCCAAACCTAACTTCCCAAATTTCAAGCCTGATAATAACCAGGTTCAGAGAGAAGGCTGAGCTAGTGAAGTCACATACTGCATTTGCTGTCTTTGGCTGACAGAGCCAAAGCCTTGCAGACAAAGCAGGTCAAATGAGCTCCACAAGGCCGTGACTGTTCATCCATGGTGCAAACGATACTGGGGAATACCCCACAGCTGTGGCACCCCACATCTTCTCGTCCAAAAACACAGTGCCCACTACGAGTTAGAGTGGAACTCCGCTATCCATCTATCCTGCTAGTTTCCATGTCCTACTCTTCTCTCTGGATGGCACCTCTCAGAATGAACATGTTGGCCAGCTCCTTCCACCATAAGCCAGTGCCTTCCATCCTCTGTCCTCGTTCCGAGCAAGTGAGTTGCCACCTTTGAGGACTTCGTCACACCTGCCTGTGACCAAATCAGGTCAATGAACTCCAAAGCTCTGGGAGCAGAAGGGGCAGGAGAAAGAAGTTAGAAAAGGAGGAAGAGGAGACACTGAACTAAAGGAGCTGAATGTTTTTCCATTTTCTTAGGAAAGCAAGCTTAAAAAAATTAGCTCTATAAAGTGAAAAGCAGAGTTTTGCTGCAGAGTGGCCTATGCTAGTGCCACAAGGCAATACTTCACTGAGAGCATTTCTTCACAAAGTCATTACCTGATGCAGCCACAGGGGACAAGCAACAGAGCTGTTCTCAGACTACAAAGTCAGGGAAAGGGCACTCCTGAAGAAAACTCTGGCCTTCTTGGCATGCCAGAGACCTGCAAGCATGTTGAAAATGGTTCAATTCCTCCCACATGTCACACAGTGAGCTACTGTCACTGCTCTGAGTAAACCACAAGACCTGACTGAGAGAACCACATCCAAAGAGTGTAGCTTAGATCTGCACTCTCAAAATTAGCGATCAAAGTACTGAAAGACTGCACAGGCATGCATAAAAAAGGTAAAATCCACAAAGCAATGCAGAAAATGTTTGCTGCAACTTCCAATAAGCAACCACAGCATGTGCTCACCTACATGACTCCTCCTTGGTTCATTTCTGGTCATGTTTTCAGTGCCAAGGCAGGGCTAAAATAGGACCCATAATATAGTCCTAGTGCAGAAAGTGTGCAATTTCCCCCGTAAACTCAGCTTAGTGCTAACAATTACTTTAACTTTTGCTGGTTGTGATTCTTCCCTAACACTCCCAAGTTAAATTCTTGTTTTGTATCATCAGGTTTGGCCTAGGCCTAAGAACAGTTAAAACAGAAAATATATAGGAAATATAAGGAAAACCATAATAAGACAAGGAAAAGGGTGTGTTTGAAACTCAACTGGTTTGATATTCCAGAAAAAAAATCTGCAGTTAATATTCACAATATGAGATTACAAGTACTACAGAGAAAGGAGAATGTGTTGGCTGCACAGAGCCAGAAATGACATGGGCAATTTGGCTGCCAGCTGCAAAGATTGTTTGGATTAAATAAGTGTTAAATGTTTGTCCATGCCAAGAAAACTTGACCCTAGTTTTTGAGAAGGATATATAAATTGGTTCAACAAATTAACAAAGCTTCAATTATGCATTACTTAGTGCCTGGAAAAGAAACTTTATACTTAGTTCTTATAAACTCTGTGCTTAATCCATACAAGCATATTTGTTCAATGCTTCACGCTGGAAATGCAGCACTAGGAAGAATTCTTCCTCACTTCTGCAGGGTTCATTTAATATTGTCATATAGGAGCGGTGCAGTCTGGCACATGGTGAAAAACAAGTTAACCAAAATATTCTCCCATTCTTATAAAGGCTTAGTTGTACAAATAAACTAGCAAATTGCATTTAAGTTCATAATCTCAGAAGAAACCTTAAAATAACATCCCGAAGAGGCAGTTCTCCTTGCAACAACAGTTCTGTGCAATGATGCCTAGAAGAGAATAAGAGCATATGGCACAAGGCAAATGCATTCCAGTATCTATAGTTTGTTATTGATCCTGTCAGTCCAAGTCCTTCTATTTCTACAAGTGACTATAAGTATTTATCTTGAAGAAATGATGGCACTGTCTTTCAAAAATAAATAACACTTAAGATGCACACAGAGCCCAACTAGATCGAAAGTAAAAAAAATAAAAATTAAAATGTTTTATCAACTTGGCAGCTAAGCAAGCTGTCTTTACTTCTCCCTTACTGTCAATCATCTGATTTCATTTCAGTCACTTTTATTTCACATATTACAATACGTCACCTTTCTGCTCAAAGATATGTGACGATTATGAATAAAAGATACAGGGGAAATCAAGTTAAAGAAAATAGGCTCAGGACAGAGTGGCTTGTGTAACTCCTATGTAAGATGCCAGTTTTTCCACAATATCAACTACACAGTAACAAGCACAGATAAATATATCCCAGCTACAAGCAAAAACACCCACAAATCTATAGCTAGCCCACATATAGTAGATTCTTTAGGAGATCTGGGGGTTCTATTTTTCCTCCTTTCTTAATTGCAATCAAATAGACATGGAAGATCAAAGTTTGCAGGGGTATTCAGTACTGACCCAGAGCTACTTGTTCTTGCCAGATATAAATTAATTTTCCAGCATGCAGGGAAATTCATCCAGGGCATGGTGCAAGTGCAGCTTTAGTGCATTTCAGCTCCATATGCAGCAACCTGCCAACTTACACTCAGTTCAGAGAGCTTGCGCGTTGCCCAGAGAGCAGGGAAGTTGCTAGGAGGGAAGGTGTTCACTACATCGGGCTGAACTATGGCTCAGGCCAGCATGTGAAACACAGACCATTAACACTGTAAATTTTTAAATGACAAGATTAGAAGCGCAACCTTAGTCAACCTGCCACACTCGACTGGACTACAGCTTAGATTGAGGGGGCTTCTTTTCTGCATGTGCAGCTATAAAGAGAAAAAACAAATTTAGGTAAGGGTTCAGTCCTTGAGATGACACACTATTCCCTCAGGAGCCTCCTCCAGTTTTAACAAAGGATGAGTGAAAAGATCCCAAAGAGCAGGAGAGAAAAAAAATAAATAAAAGGAAGGAGAACTGCAACAGTTTGGTTAACACAGAATGATTGATCCTTGCAGTGTAAAGTTTGAATGGTGGCTGGAATCCAGAGCACCATCCTGTTCCAACGAGAAAAGCACATAAATGGATTTGAATCTTACGGAGAGAGAGCACACCTCTTGAAAATCATTTTGCTACAGCCCTACATCCACGAACAAAGGGCTGCAGCCCTGTTGAATGCAATTACTCTGGCTGCTGAAACAGTGTTGAGGATTTCAACATTTCTCTTTCATTCGCTCCTTTGGGCCACATGAATAGTAATAGGTCCCTGTGCAGAGCTAACAGTGATATAAAACCAAGCCTTGCCAAATTAGCTGGAACACTAAATAACAGCAAGAAGCCTAAAATACATCAGACAAGGAAGTGCCTGAGCTCAGCAGATGGTGAGGACAGCCAAGCATAGGCACTCAAATTCAAAAGACTACAAGCAACAAACCAGACTAGACCAACCACCTATAACAGTTGTCCTGGCATACAAGAATATTTGAAAATCAGGAGGGATTAGGAAGATATCTAAATGTCATAGATCACAAAAATCAAAAAAAAAGGTGCATTCCAGAGCTGTAACAATGGGAGACGACACCAGCTGTTCAGCTCTGCAAAGAGTCAGTCATGTTAAGACTAAACTTCTTCCTTGGCAAAGTCCACATGGACAACCTCACCCCTCATCATTTCAATGAAAGAGGTGAAAGGAGTGCTCAGTTTTCCAACTGCATGTGTGACTCCTGTAGGCTCCCAGGCCGTCTTAAAAAAAACTAACCAAACAAAAAACCCCAGGGCCAATGGTTTCCACTAAGGACCCTACTAAGGACCCTACACGAGTTCTCTTCTTTGCAGGAAGAGAACTTCTTCTTCTTTTCCACTCACATTTTATTTACATACCTGCTTACATACCAGCCTCCTCCACCAGCATTTCTCAGGTTAAGAATCTGACTCTCATAGGGCAGAAATGAAAATATGGCCAAGCAGCACAGAGGAATATAAAGAGACTCATCAAAAATGAAGGAAGCCTAAAATACTACCAGAACTCAAATTTTCCAAAAGAAAGTTTCTTGTCCTTGAAGCTGCACATCTTGCTATTCTCTCTATAACTTTCTTCTGATATTGTTTGAGATGAGCTCCGTATCATATGAGGTGTCAGCACCAAGAGCATACAGGACAAGTGCTCAGCAAGAGACTTCCTCACCTAGTCCTTTCAAAGCGTATCTAACAGAAATGCCTGTACAAGTTTTTCAACTTTTAATTTAGGACTAAAAGTGAGTTTGGTTCTTCAATGAAAAGTTTTCTTTTTTTCTTTTTTTTTTTTTAAAAAGGTCCTGCTATAGAAAGTTTTCTTCACATAGTTTAAAATCAGATCAAGAAATTTCTAAATTTAGAGTTTTTGCACAGATGAGCTTCCAAAAATACTCCCATACTTTCTTTATTCATGCCTTTGTCAAAGATACTTGGAAAATAATTAGCACTATCTGCTTTGTTGTGGCTGTCTAGGAGCTATAAATACATGGAGAGTGGCAGGAGCTTCCTGGTTCATTTTTAGTTCATTCCATTTCTAGCTCTACGAATCCCCACCTACACAATGATGATTAATTAATTAATTAACTGAGAGACAGAAAAAGAAAGAAAGAGAGGGAGAGATCAACCAAGTGCAGGAAAAGATCCTAATTCCAGGAAATGCCTGAGTATTCTTGCAACTGCATCAACTTCAAGTATATTAACTACCATTCCAATTCAAACGGCCTTCTGCTCATGTTTAGCCCCTCCACCATCTGTTTTTTGTTGGTTTTTTTTTTAGAACCAAGAAGAAAGCAAGATGTTTAAGTTCATGACTTCAGCAAGGGTTTCAACACCATCTCCCATAATATCCTCATAGGAAAGCTCCAAAAGTGTGGGTTGGATGAGCAGACAGTGAGGTGGATCGAGAACTGGCTGGATGGCAGAGCTCAGAGGGTGGTCATAAATGGGGCCAGCTCCAGTTGGAGGCCTGTGGCCAGTGGTGTCCCACAGGGGTCAGTGCTGGGCCCAGTGCTGTTTAATTTGTTCATCA
>JAUBOD010000018.1:199771-210318 GCA_032353885.1 Nothura maculosa
TGACAGAGCCCTGGCACAGGCTGCCCAGGGAGGTTGTGGAGTCTCCTTCTCTGGAGGTCTTCCAAACCCGCCTGGATACCACCCCGTGCTCTGGGTGTCCCTGCTGGAGCAGGGGGGTTGGACTAGATGATCGCTAGAGGTCCCTTCAAACCTTAACCGTTCTGTGACACATGTACATAAAGAAATAACAAGAGAGAAATCTTTTTGCCACTCATCTGCTCTAAAGCTCAGTGCGTCACTCACCTTTTTACTAAAATGCAGACAAGATATGTAAAACTAACTGTGCAGTAGCCAGAAAAGCAAGATCTCTACCTCCTTTAAAACAGAAAATAAATTGTTAAACCTGAGATGATTGGAGAAGAAAACATCTGAACTAAAGGAGGAAGACATCATTTTCTTCAGTGCTGATAGAGACAATTCAAGCTCAGATGTACCTAACAACTAAAAGCAGAGCTGCTGCAAGAAGAGAGCAGAAGAGGCAGACATCACAAAAAAGCTAGTTATGAGCATGTGCAGGGTGAAGAAAACAAAACTTGGGAGAAAAGCTAGGAAGTTCACAAAATAATGAGCAGAAAGCTTCGTAGGGCTATTACCCATGCATAAGATCTAAGTACTCTTTAATAACGGGCACGGCTGTAATCTGTTGTTAATACACACCAAACCCTATCTTATCCAAACTCCCCCAAAACGAGTACAGCAGTAAGGAATGCCAGGCATTGCCCTCGTGCAGTGCATGCTGATAGGTGCTCGGGCACCCGGCAGCACGGAGCTCACTAAAATGCTACAGTCTTTCCCCAGGACTGCGTCCATATTTCAGCTTTTTACAGCCTGCAGTGGCACGCAAAAGGTTTACATTTTGGTGTACTTTTCTCTTAATACCACAATGAATAATTTAGTTCAGATGATGAACCTTTCTGCGCACTGCAAACATTTTCTCCTCAGGACCAAGGATAATGACTCAAAGCTGTGCCAAAGCATTGAACTGGAGGGTACTTAGAGCAGAGCTATCGACCATTCCTGCCCCTTCTGCCTGCGTTCTGCCCGTTGCATAAGCAGCATAGCTCAGAACATAGGTCAGTCCACCACCTACAGCAGTGTGCGTTCCCAAAGAAAACTGGAAAGACGCCCTACATCACATTGGTGTAAGCCCCTGTCATGTTAAAGAATAAGGGAAGCAAAGTGTTTTTTTGCTGTCACTGAAGAGCACATTCACATGATCCAACTTCCCTCAAACGCTGCCTGCCTCAGAAGCTTGCACATGGCACATGCAGAAAGCCCGAGGAGGTCACGAGGGGCCCAGCTCTGCAGGGAGCCGTCACGCATCTCCCAGGAAAGTCCCGTGGCAAAATCCAGGAGCCGCCAAGGCTGCCGGCCTCGCTGCTGCTTCCTTGTCACCGCCGCGCGGCGGGATGCACAGCTGCGTGGGCAGCTCCTGCCCTGCTGGCAGCCTCATCCTGGATCGCTTCCGCGGAGGCTCCTGCGCACGGCTGCTGCTGGAAGCTGGCACCCGGCGCTTCCTCTCACTGCTGGCACCCGCACCCAGCAGGGCATGTTCCCTTGCAGCAGGAGGACAAACTGTCATCTGATTGAACCACCTGATTTCTCAGAACACAGGGAGGCAAACCTTGCCCTGTGATGCACACGGGGGACTCCTCTCCACGGGCACACAGCTGCCCAAATGCAGTGGCGACTTCAAGGGCATTTTCTTCATTTAGGAGAAGGAGAGAAAAAAAAAAAAGTAAAAAAGGGAGAGATAAAAGATCTTTCTACTGCCACACACCTGATACGATAGATATTCCTTCAGAAGTGCATGAAATTGAATTCATGAAAAAGTCTCATGAGCAGCTCTGCTACTCGGAGAAACTCCCTGCCCTCTTTATTCATGAGCTGGACCAGGAGGAAGCTCAGTTTCACAACGTGCTACACGGGGATTTTGCTGAAGTCGTTCAAACACACATTCCCTGCAACAGGCAAACTGTGCCACGCTTCCAAACAGCATCGCAGGTTGTTTACAGAGCTGACTGAAGATATTTATATCCTCATCTCCCAAGACCAGTTTATAATTAGTGCAGCCTTTGAACAAGATCCATTTGCGGCACGGCACCTACACGCTGACTCAGGCTGTGCGCGGTGCTGGTGGCCTCCCCTGAGCCGCTGCTCTCCATGACTTCTGCTCTAACGGAGTACAGGCCTCGTAGGATGAGCACGGCCTCACTGCTGGGCACGGTCCTGATGAGGAGCAGCGTGTTGGAGAGAGGCACCTTGGAGGCAGAGCTGAGAAGTCACCCCAGAAGAGGAATTTCCCTCTTCCTTTCGCCAGTGTGGGCAGCTGCTGCAAGGCTTCCCACAACACACAGCTGGCCACAGCAAAGGCTTCCCTGTGCTCCCACACAACTAAATGGGGATCCAAGGAGCCTGCTAGGGTGCATGGCTGCCAGGAACCTACGGAGAGGCTCAGAGTAAGGACAGAGAGGAAGAGAAGCAGAAGGGGGAATGCAACAGGACATGTGCCTTCCAACTACCCCTGCTCCCCCAGCTTGGTGCCAGCTCATCCCTACCCATCAAATTCACCTCTTATCACTGAAGCCACAGCAGGTCATGGCTTGGGAAACAGTGAGCAAAGCCCATGGAACGTAGCAACATCCCTTGTGTATTCTTCCCTTCTTAAAAAAGGAGATCTGTGGGCCACAGGTGAGCAGAAAGGCTTATGGCAAACCATCCAACCTTCTCAAGCATCATTAGCAGCCTCATTTTATTCAATTGTGAGGTGACCATGCCTCTTTCATCGCACAAACTGACAAGCTTTAGGAAAAAATAGATAAGGTACAAAACCTAAAATTTTTGGTGGCTGAAATCTTTACCTGGCTAAAACCCACACTAAACTAACTTGACTTCTTGTCCTCCCTCGGTCTCAAGCAAGCAGAGCCCTTACCTCAGGAGGCTTTGCTACCAACACCATGGGTGCTCTGTGACATTCTCCACCGAGTCCCACTTAACTAGATACCTGCCCATTCTGTTACTGGCAAAACACTGCCCCATTTCCATAACTTGCCTTGCCATTTCTAGGCTCCTAGCTTCTCTTTCTGTGCTAGTTTTGCCCTTCCAACTGGCAAAAACTTGTTTCCCTGTTTGACTGCTGATAGCCAAGAGGAAGTTAAGATCAACTTCCAAGAGCATGTTCTGTTATCACAGTCTAGCACACATCTCCACAAGCTGCCATCTTCACATTTTCAAATAAGACAGAAAAGCCTGTCTATATGTACAAGTCCCAGCACTTACTCACTGCCATACCTTGAGCATTAAACACCTCTGGACTCTCCTGCAGTTTTGAACTATCCTTTGGTGCCTAAGAAACAACAGCAGTGCTGCTTTGTCAAGCCAATCTCAGCTGTAACAGCTTCTACAGAGACATATTGTGCCATGCAGTGAACACTTAAACTGGCTGGAAAATACTGGCGAGTGTCCAAGGCAAATAGCTACCGGCCAAGGACAGTTCCCCAAATAGTGATCACGGACAACAGGCAGTTGGGTGGTGTGTGTGGAAACTGGATAAAGCTTCCAAGGAAGGAAGCAAGAAAGGTATCTTATCTATACCGTGTGGCTGGGCTACAGCTAAGGGCTTAGGGAGCTCAGAGTAGGAGGAAAAAAAAGAAGTAAAAAATTCTTATAAAACAAACCTCTCAAATAGGGATTAATGAATGAATGCTAGTGTCTACAATTAGAAATGCATCCCTACACACTGGGCTTACTCCCTAACTGAAGCCAAGTCTAATACTGGCAGAAAGCTACGCTCTTAAATCCCAGGGAGAAAGAAGGAATACCCAGCTCTGCACTGTCAGATTCACAATCAAGTCACGCAAATGAACTGCTAAGTGCTAGGGTTTTGTTGTGCTTTTACAAAACTATCACTCACAGAAAGCTAAATTTTGGAGAACAAATGTAGTAATTGTTTCTAGCATAAAAATCCAAGTAGCTTTATAAAAAACAGACAATATTTCAGATGACTAGAAGTGTCATTGGTGTAGCAGCAATCCAAGTTAAATTGCAGACCTCAGCAACCCTAGAAAGTCGCATATTCAAACACAGTTACAAGCAAATTAATATGATCACAGTGCATGCTTCATTCTGCCAGGCTTTAGTGCCTTATTGTTGGATGCTCTGGTCATATCATCTGTCAAAACTGACCAGTAAAGCTCAATATCAGAATATATATATATATTTTTTTCTCTTACTGGCCATTGACTGCAGCCAGCACTCAGCATATTTGCCGTTACTCACACCACCACAGGGAAACAAAAGCGTGAGGACCAGGCTGTAATCCAATTCACTAGTAATCCAAATCACTAGTTCGGAAAGCAACACCCTTCCACCGGGAAAGCTGGGCACTGCTTACAAATGAGTTATATGTTTACTTTTAGACGACCTGTTTGACTTCTTCTGGGACTCTGAAGACTGAGCCAACTCAATTAAAAACACCTAGGTGAAGCAGAAATAGAGTATCCTGTCCTTTTGCCTCTGGAAATGAGGGATAAAATATTATTTCAGCCAGGACAGCAAATACAATAGGGCTTAACTCTGTGGACTGCTACTAACACAAACAAAGACAAAATAAAAATAAAAAACACACCACCTGACACTCACAGAGGAAGATCCCGTATTGGTTTCGTGGATCAAGCTCAAGAAACTTTTGAAATTTCAAATCTGCATATATGGAAAAAAAAGTGCAAAGAATAGAGGGGATTAATTCAAAGGGTTAATTCCAGCCACTAAGTATTCTAGCACTATCTGGTGGGGGGGAAGAAACCTTATCAGAAGCAGAGCTTTCCACTTTTCTGGCCCTCCCTTTCCATGCTTGGATTTTGCATTTAGGTTATGAAGTCAGCACCCCATAAGTACTTCCTTCTACTGAAAGTTTGTCTTTCTTTCTTCTGTCTACAGAGGCAGCTTCAGCAGCCTCGGCTTTGCCATTCCTTTTGTTTCTTCTGCCTTTCCACAAAGCCCTTCCTAAGAGGATCCCTCCATCCAGAAGAATAAGGAAAGCTTTAACTGACTGCATAAATGTCATTGTCTTCAGCAGGACACGTCCTGCTCAAAGGCACAAGCTCCTATCCAAGACAAGCACGTTGTCTCTACCGTCCTGCGTGGTGACTAGAAGTCAACCTCCCAGTCTCATCTCCCTTCACCCCCTCAGTAGAGACGCTGGCTCAGAGGTCCACTGACCAAACCAGCCTCCAAAAGTAGGAGCTGTTTATCCCAGCCCCATCTCGCCCAGCACGCTGTGCCACACGCTGATGGGGGTCTTCCCTGTCAGTCACAGCCCAGAGTCTGACCCTATGACATGTCTGTGGGGTCACCATTCACATTGGATGCAAAGCAGAAGGGTGAACAGGGCAAAGCTCAATGCAATATTGATTCTCCCACCTGAAAAAAAAACCAACAGTAGAAGTTCTGCAGTTCAGAGAACACCACCTAGCAAAACAAACAGGATCTAGAGAAACAAATGGGAGTTGGCACAGGCAGACGGCAACACATACAGAGCACTCCCACTTAACACTGCTTTCACTGTGGCAGGCATTATATGCTGATTTGTCACCACTCTAGCCCTACAAACCAGAACAGAAATAATACCAAACACATAAAAACAACCTTAAGTGCCTGCTGGCAGATCCCAATAATACCTTACCGCACAAGGTCTCTTTTAGGAAGCTGTGGGAAGGCACTGAGCAGAGTGTGACTCAGCCCTTTACACATCGAAAAGTGCTAATCCTCTAGACAGGAAGATCTATTCTTTAAGGGTGAGAATTTCCAGAATCCAGCAAGAGACACATATGCAACAGGTTTTTTAGTCAGGTAGCATGCCTTTGTTTATGGCCTACTTCAGAGAAAGCAGTCCTTCACTGTTGCTACTTGTTAATGGACTTATCCTCTTAGCTAATGCGGATCAGATGTGGTACAAAACTGGAAATTTTATGTCTCTGTCTTGATGCAGAGAGTCCTTACAAATGCTTTCTGTGGAGATATATGAACATATGTTCCAAGATGGGACAACCTCCTGTAAAAGATTCTCGTGCCCACCACTTTCCAGATGAGCTGGCAGACAGCGGGATGTTAAGAGTACATTAACCCTAGACAAAGCCCCTGCAGCTTCTAAAGGGTGGATTAATTATTAAAGCAGCAGCAATAAAATTATTCAGTAGTTCAGAGACATACACCTATATTATAAGCATGTAAGTGCTCCTGTAACCTTGTCCTTTAATTTGTAGGTTCACTTCTCTTTCCCACACAAATAGCAATGAAGCTATTCTAATTCCACTACTCTCATTATATTCTGATTTACTTTCATGAGAACCTGGAAAATTAAGTAGTAAACAGTCTCTTTTCTCCCTCTGCCAGCCCTCAATGTTCAAAAAACCAGAAAGTGTTTGTTTCACCTAGACAGAAATTGAAAGAGGCAACAGGATCATGATTAAGACCTCTTAAATGTATTTGTTTTTCCCTTAAAAAAAAATCAGGATGACAAATACTTCGAGATTAAAGGTAAGACCAGACAGACTTTGAACAGGCACTCCTTAACGCGTTGCACTGGCAGAAGTTAGTTACCAAGACATCATCGCAGACTCAGATATTCAGAATAAGAGCAGGGATATATGTGTCCCCAGAACATCTCAGCTTTGAGGGGAAAAATTCTGTTGCTGACACATATGTGAAAAGATTGCTCAGCTTTATGACAGAAAACAGAGCATGTTCTGTGTTTGAATGAGGAATAGCTGTTATTAACTAAAAAGAATTAAGTTTCACTTCAACACATTTAATCCAACTGAATTCCAGATCCTCCATTTATAAATATGAAATGCAGAGAGGCAAAAATAAAAGTCTTCCAGCATCTGTTGTGAATCACTGAGTTGAGTGATCTGGCTAGCAGTATGTAACTTGGCTAAATGAAAAAGTTTGTAGGGGAGCTGGAAGCTCAGCAATTTCTCAACAGATTAATTTACTGTATTGTCTCTTGAGGGGAGAAGTTCTGAGGCTCTTATGTGTGTATCAATATACATGGCTAGTATTGAACAGGAGATGACAAACAATTGCAAAGTTGGCTGTTCTCCAGTTAATCAGCCTGCTTTGACTCAGATTCATCTGTGAACTGCTGTTGAAAACCAATTGCTTGTTTAATGGGGCAGAAAGATGAAATCAATTTCAATATGCATTTCTGTAGTGACCCTCTTATGTAAAAGTGCTGCCCAGGGGACCAGGGGTGACACATATATTTCCTTCTGGCTCTGCCAGCTTCACTTGCTATTTCCTATCTCTACAGGTACTGAATAACACAACTGCATTACAAAAGAAACCTTAGGTGCATATAAATGACATCTCTTTGGCTTAGGTGATCCTCAGGACAAGGACAGAACTTCTCCCCCCTCTTCAGAGAGGTGTTGGTCACACACTGGAGTAAAATTAGCTAGCACTGATTCACTAGGTGTTTCAGTAAGGAGTCTGCCAACACAGAAAGCAGACAGGGTGAGCAGGGCTAGCGCCAGCTGCCCCGCTGCCATTCTGCAGCAGCCCCACATCCCTCAGACACAGCTCGTGGGGAGACGTGGCCACTGCTGGGCTGGAGGACATTTCGAGGACAGCGCATCCTGGTGTGCCTGAGGAATTCATCTGGAGCCTGTTCTCCAAGGAAACAAACCCCAAAAGCTGGTGCTACCTGTAAATATGGTCCATAGTAAGGCAGAGACAAAGCATTATATCCCTTGGTCAGGTGAAAAGCATCTCTGTTGCATTAAAGTGATTTCCTGGCTGCATTGCAACCCAAAATCCTTTTCCATAATAAGAGAACCCTAAGGCAACCCCCTCATCTTGGAGTTATCTTTTATTTTTCTTTCTTCATTCTCCCCTTTCCTCTCCCTTTTAAAACACAATAAACTTCCTAAATTAAGATACAAACAGATCTTTCATCCTCATTTAAGAATTTAAGCACTTCATTAGCAAAGAATTGGTGTCTTTAATTTTGCATTTTTTATTGCAATTTTATGATACGATGAAGTCTACCCACTAAAACAATCTATAAGATCACTTGCTAACGTAACTGAGTAAAGACAGTCTTTCTGAAAGAAAGAAGAAAAGAAAAAAGAGAATTATTCTACTTTAAGGAAGCATGACAGGCAGACCACAGCCTGGAGAGCAGTGCTCAAAACCCCGCCTACATGAGCCGCCCAAACCCTCACAGTGCTTTCCAAAGGTGTCCCATGAAGCTGTATGCCATGTGGGGGAGGGCAACCATCCTGCACATGCCTGTGATGAGGGCTTCTCCTTGGTGAGGGCAGGGAGCAGCGCTGCCACGTCCTGCACATCCAGCAGCTGCTATCAAAGGCCATGGAAAAAGGGCACCTATCCCACATTTCATTACCAGGACTCTTGTGTGCGACTTCCAGGTCATAGCCCGTTTTCTTCAATTATTTTGAAAGTAAACATGCACAGTCCCATGATGTGCTCCTTCCCTCCCTCCCACAAACCTCCACACAAGCCATGAACCCTAACACCGTGCTTAGTCATTCCAGGAAGCAGGCGGGTGTTTATCTGCAGCGTCACGGACACCCCTGCACCACACGGCCTTGCCTGTGCACCTTTCCTCTCAACCTGCAAAGAAACGATTCACACAGACCCAATTATTCTCTGCTTGCTTGCTCAATATTCCATAAAATACTTCCAGCTGGTGGTTCTCCTCCCGAGCAGCAGCCAGGGCCTTTCTGGCAGGGACAGCCACTGTTCCCTTACCCCAGGACTCAGCCTAGCCCTGCACAGCAGAGGAGACCCTGGCTCCCTCTCTTTCCAGAGGGAAATGACAGTCTAGGAGCACGTTCTCTGTCATTTCAGCCAGAGGCTCCAAGCTGAGAAACTACCTGGTGCCAAAGTAAGGAATTGATGTTCTTCAGGACAGAGTAAGGCATTTTGTGCATACACAAAAATGCAGAAGAATCCTCCTATGTTACAATGAATGTATGAACACTGCAAAAAGACCTCAAGCACTAGACAAATGAATGAAGACACCTGTGCATCTCTGTCTACATCTAGCATCTGACGTCATACTATTTTTATTACATGGATAACATTAAACTCATAATTTGTGTCTGTCAAGATTTAATCGTGCTCCATCAACATAGTTTCTTTGAGGCACAATGTACAGAACGACTAGATCTATTCTCAAGACACAAAGAGCAAAACCCAAGGTGCACAAAAAGGGTGCAAATGAAAAACAAAACAAAAAACCATCCCGTGTCCTCAGGAATTTATTTTCCTCTGGAACAGAATTCCACTGGAGCCCAAAACAAAAAGAATAGGGCGGTCTCAACTCTTGCCTTTAGCTCCTCAATTCAAAGACTTTCAAGAAGCTTCCGAAGATGAAAGGCTGTGACTTCAGATCTGAAGGGTTTTAATCACATTCCTCAGTTACTCCAGTTAAAATAGGGTACTCATGCCATTAGTAAGCATAAAGAAACACTGTGATACTAACATTTGCAAATTTTGAGAGCAGCCACCTTCCCCTTCCACCAAAATGTACTCAGGTATCTTATAATATTCCAGGACATTCTGGATTATGTTCAGTCAACATTTTCTGCAAGCCAGTCTTGGTTCATTAAGAATGTGAGACAGAGAAAAAAAGAAAAAGAAGATATTGCATGACAGAGCATGTCAACAGTAGATTATACACTAAAGCTGCTTGCATGGCATAGAGAGTCCCCATCCCATGAGAAAATTTAATGTTTTGACATCTGTTTTCACCTAATCCTGTCCTTGTTTCCTAATGATTCCCATGATACAGCAGACTCGCTTAGCAAGGAAAGAAATTGCACCAGTTCTGAAAATATACAGTCCAGGAAACCAGGCATGAAGAATACAACAAATATAGAATTTGCAAGGACCACATTATCTCCCAAGAACACGAAAATCGAATTTGACCAGAATTAAACATTTACAGTTTCTCCACAAGAAAATGCCACAGAAGTCAAGAATTTCCCGCAGAAAGTTCATATTTAAACCCATATAACTTTCAAAAGAAGTGTGTATATATATGTATGTTTTGTATGTACATCTATATACACATATATATGTATAGGAGGCAGTTTTCCTCTCCTCTTTTCACTCATCTCATTTCCATTTAATACTTCATGATGCTCCTTTCACCTGTTTGCATCCATTCGCTCATGCTTCTGTCTTGATAGGCCTGCTGCTAGTATTTTGAACTCCAGAACTAAAAATTTGACTGTGAATTTTCATTAAAATCACTCTGGTAAAGAAAGCGTCTTCCCTTCTCTGACCTGTCTGTGTGACACCTGCCAACTCAGCTGGAACAAGCACACACCCCCTTCATCACTTGTCATTTCTTTAACCTCCTTTACTAGAGTAGTAGCCTGTGGCTAGAAAAGACAAGGCTAGGTGCACTCATTAGAAAAATTCAATACTTAAACAGTGTATTTTCCTCAGAATATGATTCTCTATTTCCTCCCACTTTTAAAAAATACTCTGCTGTACCGCAGAAGCTCATCTAC
>JAUBOD010000018.1:212334-223543 GCA_032353885.1 Nothura maculosa
TTTGCTGAAGCAAAACTGAAGGGACAACAAAGAAGTTGCTGTCAAAGAAATAGTTCCTTTCAGCATTATAATATCAGATTGACGGTCTGCATTTCTGTTGTGAAGGTCTAGGACTGCCAAGTCTCTGATCAAGATGTTTTACTCTGAATCACAGATTGTTTATTGTCATCTGCAGGCTGGAGGCTTCTGTTTATTCCCTAATTTGAACGTTGCTAAGAAAGGCCAGCCAGCAAAGTGGAAGCCTCATAACCAAGACTTGATCATATTTGGTTGTCTGAGTTTCAGCAGTTTTAAATAAATCCAAAAACAAGAGTTTCCTTGCTCCGAGAGTAACATTTTTAAACAAAATCACACAGGTCTCTACAGAGTATTTTCAGGAAGCCTTTTCTCTGCTGCCAGTTTAACTGCTCTTCTCCAAGGCAAGTTAGTCGGCCAATGTAGAAGTGGAAGCACTTCCATCTACTACTATTTTAAACAAAGCCAACTCTTCTCCAACCTGTTCAAAATAGCACTTCTATAAACAAACTGAAGCTGCTGTCACTTCTGAGCTGCAATTCAACATATTCCAATATTTTTAAAAGAAAATTTTAAATCCCATGTACAAGAATGATCCACACTGAATGGAGGCAAGTTTCATAGTGACTTGCAGCACCCTAATCAGTTCTCACTGATTTCACTGACAGAAAATTCCTGACCTAAAGACTGCTGCGACACATTTGCAGGATTGATTTTTCTGCACTGCAAATAAGCCAGGCTCCTAACTGCATCTATCAGCAGAGCTTGATGGCAAGCTGAGATTGTATCATGAGTCTTGCAGTCTGCCTTACTCTTTGGCCATTCCCGCCATCAGCAGCATCCATGCTCTTCCCATGCTCATCTCACTAAAAACCTTAGACAAAACTTAAAATAAAATAAAAACAAACAACAACCATATCAAAAACTTTCTGCACTTTTACTCCTTTCAGACAGTTTACTGTAGGACCACAGGAATTGTAGTAGGGGCGAGGCCTCACACCGGGAAGGAGGAACAGGCCCACCACACACAAAGCTGGGTCAGGTAAAGCTGAGCTACATTCAAATTCTCCCTTCCAGAGCACACAGAAACTTCAGCCAGTTCAAGCAGGGCCGTTTGAATATTTTTTCCTCCTCCCAGGAACCAGGAGAGCAAGGATGTAAAAACAATGACAGCAAAACCTCAAAACCCATCATAAGCGAAAAACCCTAGCCTGCTCTGAATAGGTTATTCAGACCTTGAAGAAGGTTATTACTGACAGAGTCTCACATCTGTGAGGGTGTTGCTTTTGCATTGTACTGCTACACATGGGGCCAGAGCCACATTGCAGCTATCTGCTCGCAGCCAAGTGGCAGTGTGCAAACAGCACGTGTCTTGGTGGCCTGAAGGAGGGACAAGGACTGGGCACAAACAGACATTTTTCCTAAGCAGAACAGACAACTGATACAAAGCTGTCCTAATGGACAAAGGCATTAATAGCTCCACTGCAAGTCCCACCAGGCACTTGAAACCCCAAGCCAGGATCTCAGCAGAGTGCAGCACCAGCACTGCAGGGCTACTCAGTAGCATACAAATTAATACAATATACTGCCTGCTTAATCTGGCCTTGGTTTTGTTTCTGAAATTACTAGGATACGCAATCTGTAATTGTTGCTATTACTCCTCATTGAATAGAAGCAGTTTTTCAGAAAAGTGTTTATCACATTCTCTTTCAGCAGAGGTGAGGAGAAGAGGCACCTGCATCATGCATCCTGGTTTCTTTCCATTCACAGATCCTTGTGAGGTACCCAACCTCACTGAAGGAAGAACAGTAAGGAAATATTAGGAGGGGAGGAAAGCAGCTTTCCTCCTTAAGGTTAATAATTATTTTATTTGAAATTCAATATGCAAGAGTTAAGAAAGATGAAGTTTGTCACCTGAAAAAGTCAAATACATCTGGTTAAAGTTAACAAGATGCAGACTGGACTTTGCATGTTTTGTTCCAGACTTAGTGCAGACACGAAGGAACAAATAAACAAAGACCAGACACTTCAGGCACAAGCACCACTCTGAGTGAACAAGACTAATTTGGGTTGAATCGAGGCTCTTGCAATTAAAACTTCTCCAGTCCAAATTCCAAAGTATTCAAATGCAGTAATTTGGTGTTCTCCACTATAGGGATACAAGAGAAGTAGTTTTTCTCCAGTAGAAGACTAAAACTGACAGCTTTATTTATTTAACTTTCAAAACAGAATATTTTTTAATGGACCAATAACTCAAAAGCTCAGTAATTAATTTTCATCAAGCTTCCTAGAAATAGTGATTTGATTCTGTGCCTTGGAAAACAAATATGTCATGGTCTAGACAAAACTCCCTTTTCAAAGACAAAGCAATAAGGGAAACCAAAATGCAATTTTACTACGAATGGTGGTTCCAAGTTCAAGTTATAAAATACTTCTTTCAAGTTACTCCTGCTTTTCCTTTACAGAAAACAGATTAACCTGCCATATTTTTCCTTATATCACTTTCCAAATACTTCTTTCCTTCCTCCATGGTACTCTTGATTCTGCTTGCTTTATATTTTCTGTTCCTTCTGATTCTTCCCAGCTTCTTGTAAAGCTCTAAACCACTGTTGCAAGAGCAAAGAGCCGTGTGACCAGCAAACACCAACCCTGCCCACCCGTACAGCACTGACATCAGCGTGGAAGCAGCACTGGGGCTGAATAGAGACCCATAAAGAGGACTTGATGGAGTATCCCTGTTTTTCTTCTGCACAACAGCTCTACGTCAAGCAGAGAGAGAATCCCTCATCAACGTGGTTAAATATCTTTTGAACCCTATGATTCTTTGATGCTTCAAGGAGAAACTGTCCTACTCTTTTCTGCTGAATTAATTGAGTGTTTGAATAATAAATAGTAAATAAGTTATCTATGCCTTAGTCCTGGAACACAGAGGTCTTCCCGTTTGCATTTTTATCAGAGCATTATTAATTATAGTGCTCTCCAATGGCATTTATCCTCTTCTATTATACCACATTTCACACGCCAAGGGTTCCCCTTAGACAAGCTCTCCAAGTCTTCCTAAAAGAACTCAGGATTTTACCATCCACAGCCAGCCATGGCATGGGCAGATCTTTTATGCTGCTGCATCTTCTGCCAAAAATCCTCCTCCTCTGAGAATGAAATGCAGCAGAATGAAATGCATGTCCATAAGCTAATATATTGAATATGTGAGGTAAGCCACTGATGGAGATGTATTTGTGCTCGGATGCCCAACTGTAAGGTAAGAGGCTTCTCTATAAACGCTAACAGTTTGTTGTGTGGAGAGCAATCTTTGCCAAAGGAACAAGACAGAAAGCTGGAAGTGGTAGCACAGAAGCACTGCAGCAATTTGTGTCATACATAGAGTCACTGCTAGGAGTCAAGTGTAATCACATGTTAACACAGGGGACAAAGTTCACAAGAACAGTATCTGATCCGAGTTCCCACAAGCACAAGTAGGCTGAGGATGCTGGGCAATCCATGAATTGGAGAAGTTAGAATCAGGAATTCAGCACTCATGCTCAGATGCAGATCCAGAACATCCAATACAAATGGGAAACCCCTCTCCCTCCCAGTTCTGCCCAGAGACTCTTCATTAAGCAACAGTTACATTTCTAAGCCAAACAGCTTTCCCCAAACACTCTTCTCCTCCATTATATCATCTGCTTTATTCTCGCCCACCTAATCCCAGTTCAACTTTATCTCTAGATCAAATAATGTACCGATGCATTGGGTGCCTAAAGCAGACAAAAGTTCAAGTAGGCAAAACATAAGCAGTGCCTGCAGATGTCTGCACATCACTCATTAAACTTCAGTGAATTTCTTCTCTCAGTAAACTTCTTCTCTCACAATTCATCTTAGATCCAGAATTCAAAGAATGTGAGCAAACAAGTTTTTACGCTAGTAACAAGCGATTGCGTCTGAACTTATCTCTTAACTACTTCAGTTTATACACAATCCAATTCAGAAAGGACCAGATGTTCTCAAAAGACAAAAACAAAGCTCAGAGTTGTAGGTCCACCAGTAATTGCAGCCAATGAATTTTGAACAAGTTCATTTGTACTGTAGCACTGTGTAGTGTTGGTTAAAAGAGCAAACCAAGTGATAAGAGCACTTGTATAACATGTGGCCAGTATACAGCGTTTAATTGTATCAATGAAACCAAGAATTACAGCAAAAGTCATCATTTTATTAAACCTGACTAAATAATATGCATTTTTAGAAATTCTGTAATGAGAATTGCCCGCATATTTCATGCCTTGATTGCAATTTAATTAAGTTGAACCAGTGAAAATCCATTGGGGTTATGTTATTTGTAAGCGAGAAAATAGGAGTCATGTCTGCATGACTGGGGATGGAAATTTGGCTAGCCTTGATAAATTACAGTTCCTCTCCAAAAGCTCATAAATATTTATGTAAATTTTTTGTGCTGATATTTGTTGCTGGACTTCAATATTCGAGGCACTACAGACACCTTCCATATACGTGCATTTTTTCCTCTATGTGCAGCCATGCCATATAAAACTCGGTCTCACGTTTTCTTAATGAGCTAACCTGTTAAGAACCAGCAGGAAAGGGAAGGAAAACACCACTCATTCAGAGCCCATCTGTGAACCTCCACACGCTTCCTTTGGCAACACAAAGTAACAGGAATAAGCAGCAGGAATACCAAGTTCCTGAGCTCCCTAGCTCCTGTGTTACAAAGAAATGGGCTGCAAGTGAAAGTCAGCTTCCCAGATTTAAATATACACTTTTCTTCAACACCTCCTTATTGCGAGGATATGTGTGTGGCTCTTGGAGCAGTGGAGGCCACACAAGGGAATCTGGAAGAGCCCCCCTGTTTCCTTCCTGCTGCAGGGAGCTCTCAGCTGAGTGAGGGCAATGGGCAGCCCTAGGAGCCCACTGGCTGTTGCTCAAGTAAAGAAAAGGAGGAGGAGGAAATAAAAGGAAGAAAAGCCCTGGAAGTGTCATTACAATCATGAACAATGACAAGTATTTGCTGGGCAGGCAGAATGATTTCTCATACACCAGCTGGGGATCTGCTTTGGAACAATTAAAAGATGACACTTTAAATGGTAAATACAGGCTGTATTTCAAGTTGAGGAAATTGCAAGTGTGCTCTTATCTCCTCTGACTGTCACTATCACAAGTCTTTTAACTGCAGTGTTGTGTCTCAGCTGCACTCCCAACTGACCACTCGTACAAAAAGTACCTCAAATAAAATTCATTCCTTGGGCATTTTGTCATACTGACAGCACAATACATTTTCACCAACTGAAATAAAGCAGGAGCTAATTTTAATCTCTTTTTCCCCCGCTTCGATTTCTGCATTAACCAACCGTCTTCGGAGCTCCTAAAGAGTTTTAAAAAGATCTTCCTTTCGTTCCTCTTTTGCAAACTTCAAGACTTGCACAAATCCATCTCTGACTGCATCTGATGGCACAGTTTCCAGGATTTATGCTGAAGACAGCACATTAGTGATGCTGTTGCAGAACTCCTGCTTTGGGATGCAGTTTGGGATCTTGTTCTTGTTAGAGTTTATATCCACTCTCCCCACTACAAAAGGAGTGGGAATTTGAAGACTATACTGAAGAGAAGGAGGCTGTCAGCTTATACAAGGATTCACAATCTGATTCTACTGAAGAAAGCTACATAAGACAAGGAAGAGCTTAAGAAGAGTCAGTACTGTATGATGGGACTTGTAGTTTCAGTCACCTTTCCCCCTCTTGCCCAAATTGAGCCCTCAGGCATCTGATAAAAGGCATGCACGGCCCCTTTTCTGAGCAGCTGGAATGCTCCTACCTCGTGCTGCTCTGCAGCCTGCATAAAGCTAGTAAAAATACAGAGCTGCAGTTACCAGAAACTCCCCTCCTATCCCAATATTAGAACAATCTGCAGCTGCTATTTAAACAAAACTCTTCTGTATTATTTTAGCAATTAATGGATGCTATAGAGTGATATGGCAAAATTCTCATTTGCCCAGTCTCACTAAAATTAGTTCTATTGCATCTTCCTCAAAAGAGGCAACAGAATAAGCCAAGGTTGCTTATATAAACAGCAGGTGGCTTAACAACCTTGATCTTATCGCATAAGCCTCAGTGGAGAGAACTGCATGTTGCTCCAAACTAAAGCACATTTCAGCGCCCTGGAAAGCTGTCAGATGTTTTCCACATCTTCCAATTTGAAAATGCATTACAGGGTTATTTATTCAGACGGTTCAGATTAAGCTGAATAACTTAGGAATCTGTGGTCTCCAGTAGTTCACCTGACTTGCCTAGCCAAGGCCAAGACGTTTACTGAAGAGAGGGAGGAAATGGAGAACACCATAAAGCAATTCAACTAGATTATTCAAAATCCAAGGGAGGTAGAGTTATAAACTATGGGGATAGCCCAGTATCTTAGAGCCTTTCTGGAAGGAAAAACAAACACACACATGCAAACAAAAATACACACAAACTGCCCATTATTTTGATCCGTAACTGGGAGGAAAATTATTTTACCACCCTGACACTTCTCCATCCCAGGAACTAGAGGCGTCCAGGCTCTGCTTTGGGCTTTGCTCATTCCTCAGTAAGCTTTCTAGAATAGAGCTTTCCAGGGAAACAGATTAAGAGAGGGGGAAATAGAAAGACAGACAGAAAGAAAGGGAGAGAGAATGTGTCTTAAGAACCACATTAAGTCTCTCATATCCGTGCCCGTGTAATTTACAGGAGCAACAGGTTGAGCTGACCTAGCTTTAAACGGGAAAGATACATCACAGCTGGACATCTTAACTAATCTGGAAGCCTTTTCCAAACTTTCCCAGTCTTTTCAAACGCGAGCAACTCTCAGGAGGAAAAAGGTGGGAGATGCTGTTGGAAAGCGCAAACCCATTGAACAAACCTGTCTGCTCATTGCGCTACTCCACCCCAGAGGAGCACCCCTGCTCCCTCGCTCCTGCTCGAGAAGACATTGAGGAGAGCACAGCTATTTTCAGGGCCTATTTACCAGCTCGCTCAAGTCTGGACTTCCTAATTTAGCAGAGTAATCCGCAGTTCAGCCACTCATGAAATTGCTGAGCAGGCTGCAACTGTGTGCGAATCTGCGCCGCCGCTCGTGCCGCTTGGGCCCAGGTGCCGTCGCGTGAGGGGCTGCACACACCACTTCCAAAGGAAGCTCCTTAAACTTGTGAGGAACAATTGCCAGAGAAATATGACTTCCTTGCCCCATCTCCCTTTGTTTAATTAATATCCTCATCTCAGCTTCTACTCTAGAAAGGCACAAAAGTGGCAACACCAGAGACAAAGCAAAGACGGCACAGGAAGGGGCCAGCAGAATCTAAGCCTTGCTTTCCAGGCCCTGGCGACTCCACTCCACATGCAGCTAATCCGCTTGGGCTTCCTCACTGACTCTCACGTTTGCTGGAGGTACTTCGTCCCATGAGCTCAGCCAGCAGGCCTCTCTGTGGTGACACAGAGCACAGAGACCATTTTGCCTGCTGCGGAAGTCCACGCATGTAGCCAGATCACCACAGCCAGGGGTCACACCACAGACCCCTCCATCTCCCTCTTGGCCTGGGTGAAGCAAACCCATTGTAGGACCAGCCTTGGGCCTCCTCGTCCCAGTGGGTCAACTCAATGCTCTTGGTCTTCCACTGGACAGGAAGCTGTACACCATTTACCCAGCAATGGTGAACCTGGTGTGTGCACAGCAACTCAAGTAGCAGGGGCCATAACCAGCACAGAGCAGCAAACAGCTCCAGCTCTGTGCATCAAATGCCTGCTGAGCGTGGCATATTAAAAGCGACTTCCCCCTCCCGGTGAGAGCTTCCTGATGACGCCATACAGAAGACACATGCTTTCCCCATAGGAACACAGCAATCCATTCAAGGTTAGCACAGAGCAGGAAATCACTGCTGGAAGAATATAGAAGCTCCCACTTTCCACATCAGCAAGAAACAAAGGCTTTGCAAAGCTGTGTTTGTTTGTTCAGTGGAAAAAGGTCAACTCCCTTTTATTCTTCTAGATCATGCAGTGACCTGAGCCACTGGGAATGAGAAATATCCAGAGAATTTTCTTCTGCTGCTTCCCCTATTATCAGCAAGTACAATCATCTGTGCAAAGTTTGTCTCTTTCTGTAAGTTTGCTAGAGGTGTCACCTGAAAAGCCTTTCCCTACACAAGCTTTTCCCAAAACTGAAACAGCTGCAGAAAAACTTTCTCATTTAACAACTCAACATCAAAAGCAGTTTCTGTAGGTAAGTCCAGAGCAGCTACAGAACAATATGCTGAATTTATAGGCAACAAAAACCAACTCATTCCAATAGACATCAAGAAAGCCATCAAAAGAGCACAGATAACAGTGTCCCTCCACAGAAGGCAACCTTCCTCCAATGCTTGTTCTGCACATTAAGGTGACCAGGTAAGAAAAGAGCTTTGGACTATTAAGAAAAGTGCAGTACAAGTGGTGAGAGCAACTCAAACATAGTGGCTCAGTGTTTTAAAGATAACACTTGGGTGCTGTTTCCACTCCCAAAGCATCCAGAAGGTTTTTGTACACTTCCTCTTAGGCAGGCACAACTAGCAAATACAATATGGTGCAAAAGGGAGCCCGTGGCAGGTTAAATGGCTTTGAAGGTTACAAGTCTATAGGTTCAATAGGTTTGAAGTCTATACAATGTGCTTCAGCATAGCAGCTTTGAAAACTTAGCTAATGACAGCTTCTAGCAGATAAAATCCTCCATTTTCCATGGATCCACTCAGGGCATCTAACCAGAAACTCCAGTGGAAGAAATACAGACCATTAAGAGAGAGGGCTCAAGGCTATGAAATAGAAGGCAACTCCACAAAGGACTGCAGTGGGCACACTGCGGACTCCAGCAGAAAGACTGGAGGTAATTGTAAACTGCCAGGGACCCCAAAAGATTATGAATCCTAATTATTAAAAAAAAAATCTGTTCCTCTCAATCTCTTAAGAGTTAATCCTCCCACTCTATACAGCATGAAGACTGCGGAAGGAAGTCCCCTCACTTCCCTAGCTATAAGGGCAGTGTATTCACCCAGGGCACAAGTGCTGCATTGTTTGCATTTTATCACTTCCATTAAATGCACTGACGTTCAGGCATGCATAGAGACAGATGCTCGTTGGAGGTAGACATGCATATACAGTGCTCATGGCAAATACATGGATTATGGGGACAACAGATTCAAATCCTTGCTCTGAATCAAGCGGAGCATTAACAGAGGTCTCCCATTTGCTAAATGAAAAAATTAAAGTCTTAGGTGGCAGACAGTAGTCTGTTCTAAGTGACATGCACTGTGATCTCAAGCAAAAGAATGAAGCTTTTCTTCACACAATGAAACTTTTCCCTAGATAGAATTTTCCTGTGATAGTCCTCAGCTTAATAACAACAACAACAAAAACATGGCACATTTCATTGGGCCATGAAAAATCTCAACCAGTCCCAGTTCCAGCTGAATGTTCACATCTGCACAGGCGAAAGCTGAAGCACTCTCCCATTAAAACCAGACAGAGAGAAAACAATAGAAAAAGAAAGAGTGAGAGAGAAATATACAAATTTTAGGTTCTCATAACACAGTTTTGTGCTTCAGTGCAAGTTTATCTAAAACAAGTGTTACAAAGAGCTTCCAATTAAGACCTACTGTCTAAACCTGGCTGACTTCACAAATCATTCTGTGGTATTTAGCCTGAGCAAAAACTAATTGGTGATAAAGGATGAAATTTCTGCCTTAGCAAGGGAAAAAGATCTTTCTTCACAGCCATGAGCATGATCAACTTTCCAGCTATGCAGCAGGATAGCAGAAAGTAGATGTGATGCTAGTAGTGCTTCAAGAATAATTTGGTCTTGTTCAGTTTCTTCTATTCTAGTAAGATCTCTAAAATCAATAAGTAAAAGAAATTAGGATGTTTTGTCTGCCATTTTACACCAATAAAATATCACAGTGCGTTGGAACTGCAGGTATTTTAAATCATTTCACAATAGGGCTGTAATGTCTTCAGCAGCAGTTATTGTCTGATGAAAATTCTCACTAGAGATTATATATGCCCACGGGAAGAGAAGAAAAAAATATATATCTGGAGTATATATGTATCTGGAGTACCCTTCCACCTATTATGAAGAAAGAAGTAGTGTGAGACAGAACAAAGTTTTGCATATTCTGGTCATGTTGCTGTTCCTTCACTGTAGTATAAAGACTTAAAAACAAAACAAAACAAAAAAACCACCCACAAGTATCTAGGAATTTAATACTATGTAGCACTATGTGCAGACTGATGATATGGTGCTAAATTGAGAGACACGATGGGCAAGACAACATCTACAATAGGAAACAAGAAATTTTATGAAGACCTGTACAGCAAGATCCAGGATATATTTAGGTGCTTTTCCAGAACCATAACGAGCAGGGGAATTGTTATGTTTTCCTCAGTTGGTGCAATACTACCTGCTAATTACCAACAGGAAAGGAAGCACAAGCAGACAGGGCTCTCTTGAGCACATCCAGCTGACACAGAGCAGGCTGCCTTTGCCTTGAGCTCTCTGAAGGCAAATCCCCTGGGAAGAGAGGGCTCGTGGATGTTTTGGCTACCAGTTTACCTGTCATTTTCCCTGGGTATTATAAGCACATGCACTTTTGTTAAAAGCTTTCTCTCCAGCTCCTCTCAGCTGCTTCCTCCCATCATGAAGGAAGAAAAAAAAATAGTGTGCACTAATGAAAACACTTCTGGCCCCTCTTATCACATATTTTTGCTGTACTTTATGGTCCTGTGGAAAGGACAGTCTTGGCTGCAAGCAACAAGGACATTTCTGAAAAAGCGCCAGAACACACACTGCTACAGACAGAGCAACGAGGAGGAGCCTCCTCCTGCTGAGCTCAGCACTGCGAGACAAAATCCACACCCATCACCCGTGGTCCCATCAAAGAAGCCAGCACTCAAGTGACTGCTAGGTTTAAATAACAACTCAGTCCCATAAACACTTTATGATTCTTTATTAATGAGCCCTCAAACTGCTTCCCAGACTGCTCTCTACCAGCCGGGGAGAGTGAGCTGGGAAATCCCTTGATTTCTGTATCAAAACCCTGGCTAACACTTCTTCAATCCATATGATTTTGCTTTCTTTTCCTTCAGATGAAAATACAAAGCTATAAGAAAGGCAAGGAATAGTGTTCAGGAACAGC
>JAUBOD010000018.1:230913-245060 GCA_032353885.1 Nothura maculosa
GCCAAATTCAGACTGAGAACATCTGGAAATAGAGGGCTGACAGGCACAGGCCTTATATAACACAGGGGCTGTCCGTCTGCCTCTGCTCTCCTGAACTGAAAACATTGACTGCAAGCCCCTGTGTCACAGGTGTGAGGCAGCTATGAAGTCTATAGGCCTCCCTGGCTTGCTTTCTGCATCCTCCATCCAGGTCTGTGGTACAGAAGACCCCAAAGTGAGAGGCTGAGCAACAGTACTGAACTGTTACGTCTGAAAAAAAAAACATTGATAAACTATGACGGTAGAGAGGGAAACTTTAAAACAACAAACAAAAAACCAACCAACAAAAACATGGTTTTCTGGTAGTACTGCAGCAGTGTAGAGATTTTGCCCCTATGCAGATGAGCAGTAGGTTGCAAGCTTTTTTTTCTTCTTCTTGACAGCAATTTTTGTCAAAGCTTTGGGAGTCGCACCTTAAGAACCCTAATGTTTAATTGATCGCAGTGAGTCACCACCCATGCTGTGAGTCACCACGCTCCAAACAAGAAGGCAACATGGAGGACTGTGTGAAACAGGAGATATTTTGGAAGACATCTGGCAACAGATAATGCATCCAAAAAAGCAACCATTCTGTAACACCTTTGCTGCTGGTGCAGAAATGGAGAGAATTCACACAGTGCGGCAGAATTCACTCTGAAGTTAAGGAAAGGCTTATGAAAATACCTGTGACAATCATCTGCTGCATGTTTGGTGTTAGAAGCACAAGTCCTGTTAATTAAGGGCACCTGCCCTGAAATCAGTCTTCACTTAAGTACCAGAGACATAACAGGTGCTGTAGCACCTGGACAAACTGAATAGCCCCTGCAAGAAGGTGGAGACAAGATATCCACCAAGGATTTGGTTTGCTCTGTCTTTATCTTGACTACACAGAGAAAGGTGCAAGGAAGCCCTGTGTGTTGCAAGAGCGAAGGGCCAGCAGGAGAAGCGTTCCTGCCCAGCGCTTGCCTAGAGCCCAGCACGAGAGCCCCTGGAGCTCTGCAAATGCAAGTGATGGGTTCACAGCTACATCCAGAGTGCTGTCAGAAGAGAGGAGACCCCTGCAAAGCTTGCTTGATTGCACCCTGAGGCAGGTAATGCACCTCACAGGCTGCAATCAGCTTCTCGGCCCACAGAGAAAAGCCTCTCTTCTGGAGGTCCAGGCTTCCAAACATCACTGTTTGCCCTGGCAGGCCCCAAACTCTCTTGGAGAAAAGCCAGGAGCTCCTGTGTGCATCAGGTGCTGATTTTTACAGCGGTAAAAGGAAATAAGAATCTGTCACTTGTCACCAAGGCCCACATACATTGGGTCTCTTGTTACTTTGTTCATCTTCCTGCTTCATTATTGGAGCCAAACTGTCAGTTTTTCCTGTTTGTCTCTAAAATCCACTTTTTCCTCTCCATTTCTCTAAATACCTTGTGTGGTGTGAGTTTAAATTTTATGATACCTCCAGATGCTCACATTTTTCTGAGAGAAACAAAAGATTTAAGAATACATATTTTAAAAAATCAAGTGATGTTTTTCAGATATTGTATACAATGAAAAACAGGCTGGAGGCAGAGCTCCCAGTAAGCAAACCTGACACTACCAACAACAAAACCAACAGCAACAAAAATTAGAAAGTCAGTACTTCTACCATAAGACAGCTGCTTTTTCTCAGGCCTAAACTATGGTCCTGAGCAGTTACAGCTCCTGGAGACCACTGTAACAAGGCCTCCTTCCGGGCTGCTACAGGAAAATGCTTCTCCTTCCTTCTCAATCTCTCCTTCCCCAGCCTACAAAGCTGACATCCCAACTGCATTTTAAATGTTAATGAAAATTTACAAGCCCCAGAAAATGGTGCATTATCTAGTAATCCTCAACTTCAGTGAAAATAATTGTGCAATTGAACACTATTAAAAAGCGCAGGAGAAACCTTGCAGAGGGAGGGAGCAGCCCAACTGTGTTACTGACACACATTCCTGAAGAACAGTTGAGGAAGCCCTGGCACACTTTTAATAACATTCCCGTGCCATATGACTGCACAGCTCAGATGTCTCCATATCACGTACTCGGCAGTGATGACAACAGGGCATTTAAAGTAGCAAATCTGGGGTTTCAAGGTTCAGGACAGCAGAGTCTCTTTTGAGAGCACAGCCAGGCCAAGCTCTTCCCAGCCCCAAATGTTCCCAAGAACAGCTGGCATTTTTGACCACTAATACAACCCATTTTGTGACTTGGTTGTAACAACAAAATAAACCTGGGAAGGCTTCTTCAGAAGAAACAGAATTAATTTTTGCACCTTCTTTGGCCAGTCATACTGAGAATCTCCCACCAACCATAAAATATGGGAGGAGGAAATCCACCTAAGTGCCTTGCATCCTTATCAGACACAAGTGGACTTACATGGGCAACACAAGGATTATAAATGGGCAAAGCAGCTATTGAGATTTTTATTTGCTTGCTTTAAACACATGACTGGAATGACGTTACCCAAGGCACAGCAAACACCTGACTTTCAGGCTACTTCCTTATGTTCTGATATTATAGTCTAAGTTAGCACTTCTCACTTATCTTTATCATAAGTAGATCCACTCTGTACTCTGGATTGGTTAAAGATACATAATCAAATCCTTCTCCTAAACAATTTTTTACAGAGAAGGGGCAGACTGGTATTTTGACAGGTTTTAAACTACCCAAATTTGCAAGAATTTTAAACAAGGTAGCAAGAGAAATATTGCTGGGATCACAGTATCACCTTTTGTTCAATCTCTGCCTTCCTGTTCCCAACAAATTTGGCATCCTTATTCCCATAGAGTGGAGCTTACTAATTGAATAGACATTAGGGTTTGTTTTGTTTAGTTTTTCACTGGCCAATTTTTCTTCACGTAGGAAGAACATTTTCCCCACCTTTCTTTCTCTGAAACCAGTAACCGATCCCAGATCAGGGCAGACACCTGGCAGGGAAAGCTGCAGGCAAAAGAGATTACTCATGGACAGTGAGTCCATAAACGAAAAATGTCACATAGCTTTAGCTGTAGAAACTACTGCCATGTATAATTTTGAGGAAGGAGAGAAAAAAAAAAGAAGGAAAAAGAGAGAGAGGAAATGACTACCTAATCTTGAATAATGCCAAGGGTTTGAGGGCTATCAGGAGAGGTGGGAGCAGGTAGAAGAGAGAAAAGGAGGGAGCATTCGAGGGAGATGCATGCTTAGGAGTCTTCCAAGAAAGAGATAATTAGATCATGCAGTGTTGTGTGAAAGCAGCTTCATGTACCTATGAAAACAGTCTCCATCACTGCAAAACAGTACAGGACTGCAGAGCAGAGGACTTCACCAATTTACCTAATGGCTTCTGAAGTTTAACATAACTGAAATTGCTGAAATACATCCTTCATAACCGCATTTTCAGATATGCATGACTTGGCTGTGAAATTTCCACATTAATTTTTGAAGCAAGCTTTTTTTAGGCCTGGTACTTCAATCTGAAAAAAGAAATGCCATCTCAGGCCACACACCACTACATCAACGTGGAAACACAAAAGCGGTGCTTCCACCTGAACTTTTACAAACTTCTGCCCAGCTGGGAAGATGGGAAGGCTGCAGCACAGGGAATGTGGTGCTAGAGGCCACCACAGCAGCTGAAACCATGGGTTTGCACATTAGTCACATTGCAGGGCAATGCTCCCCACTGGCACGCAACAGGCTGCAGCACATTGCATCAGTGTGGGTGACAGCGGGGCCATCCCGCATCCTGCATTGTAGCAACCATCCTTCTCCAGTCAGGCACATGGATTTGCCAGCTGTGCCATTAAGGAAGGAGCAGCACGCCCGGCGACATGAGCCCAGGAACAGCGGCGCCCACGGCAGGCCGTGCACTTTGCCTCCGTAACCAGCAGCAAGAGGTTCAATTCTGTCTCCCTCCCCATCCAGCCGCCTGCCGCAATCAGGGGAAGGATTTTCATATATATGATTTTTTTTTCCTTTTTTTTTTTCCTTTTCAAGTCCAGATAACTTCTTTCAACTAGTTCAGTGCCTAGGGAACAAACAACTGCATGAGGACACTGCAGGGACTCACGTAATAGCATAACACACTGCTCCAGCAGCATGGCAGCCAAACCCCACGAACTTGCAGTAATATAAAAAAGAAAAGAAGGAAAAACAAAACCCTACAACCTTTGTTTACAGTCACTAAAACTAACCTGGAAACACTTTTTCTAGCTGAACAATCTTTACTAAGCTATTTCTCAGTCTGTTCCATGGGCAAAATACCCACTGAAAACATCAGCAGAATTCCCAGATGAAAAGATACCATCTAAACCACCTCAGAACTGGAAAACTTTCATCTATCTTTCAACTTGACTTTTTAATCAGGAGCAATTAACTCTTCTGTTCCCAACCTCGCTCTCACCGCAGACCCATGCCGTTTCCCAAGAAGGCAGGGAAGAAGGAAGTTTGTTGAGTAAATAACAATCAGTAATACAGTAACAATTAAACTATGATTTATTAATCATACGACATTCATCTGAACACTCATCATGATTAAATCAATTTTAATAGAAGCCACACACCACCCACTTCTGCCTTTATTCTCAATGGCTGCAGCTCCCTTTATTCTAACATATTTCATCTTCTCCAGCCTTGGCCCTCCCCAGACTGCACAACTAACTTGTTTCTCAGCTGAAGTGATCACCTTCAGTTTTTCCAATAGTGTAAACTAACATGAAAGTCTTGAGCGAAAAAATAAAATTCTCCATGTTGTAATTGTCTTTTTTTTTTTCATTCTGATGTTGTCCAGAAACAAATGTTACAAATCTGAACTTAAATTTTAATCTTTGCTTTAAGAGCCGTAGCTGCTTGCTTGAGAAGTCAGCAGGGTCTATCAACACAAGAGACAGCCATACTGGGAAAAATTTTCAGTGGCCATCCCTCAGTTTTCAACTTTGTTCTCCAAAAGTTATTTGCTGATGGGATTGGCTCTGCAACCAAACAAAGACAGAAGTTGAACAAGATCACGCTTATCTAAGGCCTAAGCACTATAAATGGAAACCATATTTAAAATACTAACATTTTAGTTAAATATTAACATTTGCTGTCATCTGATTATCAAACTCAAGTTCATACTTTGAACACTGACATTTTTCAGACAGACAAAACTGCATGAGTAAAACATAGAGCAGGGTTGGGCTGACACAGCAAGCAGCTAATATGCTTACTCATGGGTCTTTCTCAAGAACTGGGGGAAAGCCCTGAAAATGCCAAACATGGCATAAAACTCTTGAAATGGAGAAGAGGGAAGCAGCAAACCCCTGAGCAAGTGAAATACATGCTCAAAGCCACCACAGATTAATAAATTAATAAAAATGAAACACTAATTTTAATATGTAATTATTACTGCTGCAACTTGGCCTTCTCATCTTTGAGGATGGCAGCTATTAGAACTCGGTCAAGAAGAAAAGGAAAAGGGAAAAAAAAGAGGGTCTAGAAATAATTCAGAATTAAATAAATATTAAGGGACGGGAAAAATGATAAAATATTCAACTTGTTCTACAAACCAAAACAAGGCACTGGTCTGACCAAAACATACCATTCATACAGGCTATGTCGTACAAAGTCCTGGGAGAAGAGGCAACAGAGAAGCTCTTGTGGTTTGATTTGTATTCCCTATTCTTAGAATATTTGTAATCTGCATATTGCAACATTGTATAAAGATTTTGGTCTGGAGGACAAGAGGAGATTGGACAACTCCAGAACACTGAGGAGCAACAGAAAAATAGTATTTGATACAGAATGAATTCCTTAAGATCTACGGAAATACCTTTCAAGAGAACCAGACCAGTCTGTGCTCAGAAAACAGCTATAACTCACATGCTGCTAGATATGCTAGTCAACATTTTTCTGAATCTTACAAATAATATTTCTTATTCTCTCAGTTTCATTATCTGTGAATCTAAACAGACGTTGGAACCACCTTTGGAATATTTTTACTTATTCAGTCTTGTCTTCTGGTATTTCAGTAGGACAACAGGCCCACTTGGGGCTCTCCATCTGCTGTGAACTGAAGATAGAAAAAGAAGATTTATCTATCTGCTCCCAGGAAGAAGATGAGGGAAGAGGAGGAAAAAAAAAAAAAAGAACTCATCAATAATAGCACAGACATTCACTTACATCATTTAATAAAGTACAGAAAGGCATTCAGGTGCTGCAGCAGCAAGGACAGTACGTATATCATAATGTCCACATTGTATTTCCATATAATAATGGAAAGATGATGAGAAATGTAAAGGCGCACATAACAGTAGCAAGGTAAGACAGAGAGTACACCCCCTGCACCACCTTTCTCCCAAGTCCCACTCAATTTCCAACTCCCTGGGCACTTTTTCACTTGTATAGGCAAGAGTTTCAGCCCAGACTCCATGGCTGCCCCAGACACACGGCCTGCAGTCACCGGCTGCCCATGCCCAGCAGCACTGATGCCTCTCCAGGCCTAGGGGGACAGCGACTCCGCAGGACGTGCGATGTGGCCTGGACCAGTCGGAGCTATGGGATCAGCACATTGAGCACTCGCATGTGGGCCAGAGCACTCGGAGCTATGGGACCAGCACATTGACCACCCGCATGTGGGCCAGAGCACTCGGAGCTATGGGACCAGCACACTGACCACCCACATGTGGGCCAGAGCACTCGGAGCTGTGGGACCAGCACACTGACCATCCGCATGTGGGCCAGAGCACTTGGAGCTATGGGACCAGCACACTGACCATCCACATGTGGGCCGGAGCACTCGAAGCTATGGGACCAGCAGACTGACCACCCACATGTGGGCTGGAGCACTCAGAGCTATGGGACCAGCACACTGACCACCCACATGTGGGCCGGAGCACTCGGCACTGGAACTGCTTCTGTCACAACCTCTGTTTTCACCTAGTGCTTCTGTCACAGCCTCTGTTGGGAGTTCTCCTTGTACCTCCTTTCTCCTTGCAGGTCCTCAAGAGCTTTCCTCCTGCTTTTTTTAATGAAAAATAACAATGTGTGTAAAATGTCACCTTCACTCAAAGGTCAAGTGCTGAAGTCGGGTACTGGAGTTAAGCACAGTAAATTCACTCAAGAACTGGAAACTCAGCCCTGCTGCACAGTTACAGCATCTTTTTATGATAAGATTCTCTGATATTTTATACATCATTACAGCAAGCTGATTCCTCTCCTGTACAGCAAGACTTCAGCCTAATTAATTCAACAGTTATTCATGGATAAGCCAGAATCACTGGCTACTCTGCAAAAAAATAAGAGGATGAAAGACTATGAAAGAGAGCGAGCAAGAACAGTATTTCCAAGCAGAGACTGTGCGATGTAATGCCAGAGGAAACTAGACAGAAAAAGTAGTCTGATGAGGAAAACAAAGACAAGGTACACAAAAGCCTTAGATTCTTTCCACTGTTTTCTAAATTTAATAGTGTTCCTGAATTGATTTGGAAAGCTTTAATTTAAAATTTCATGCCATTACTAAGGTTAAAGTTTCCTAATAACTAATAGTTAAGGAAAACTATGACTTAAATGATACTAGATGCTATTTAGTTTCCTTAAAAAAAAAAAGCACCACAACCAGTTTGCTGACCTATAATCCTCATTTTCATGTTACCATGACAAACACACAAACTGTCTCCAAACTAGATGCCTTCCTGCATGCCAGTGTCCCCTCTTTGACGATTAATTTAAGAAAACATAGGGCATTTTTTCCAATCTCTATCTTGTAGACAGAGTAGGAAGAGGTAAAACTGCTGAACTCCTGAGAAAACAGTATTTAAAACTGCTTAAGCAGTTGGTTAACTATAGCTCACTATAATTTCAGCTCAGTATAGCTCACCTCAGCTAACTATAGCTCAGTAATTTCTACTATAACCTACCACAACATAGGCAGAGGTGGTATATTAAAACTGAATGGCTGAGAAGCAGGATCTGTTAAGGGGAAAAACAAAACAAAACACACAAAAAACTTAGCATTTGAAACATCATATCCATACAGAAAAACTTAGTTTCAAGTACACAGAGATAAGAAGGAAGACAAAATGCTCAGACCTAAGTTCTGGAAAGCTGAAGATGCCTCTAAAATACTCCAATTTGGAGCTACCTTCCTGAAGGATGACTGTTCCCTCCACAAATGCTACAAACTTTATTTGTGTTAGGCTGAAATCAGATTCCTGTACCCAAGACACAGTATCTTAAAGTTGAAAATAAACATTATAAACTCAATGTACTTTCCCTCTAGAGAAGAAAATCCATTGCAAATAAAAAAACATAACACTGCCTAAATTCTAACATCGATATCGGTCTTACCGCAGCCTCCATTTGCTAGATCAATAGCTTAAAAATGTTTCGGCCCCATATATAACAACTGCCCCTCAAAGTACAAATATAACAGCTAAGCTCCCTAGACAAGTATTTACCTCAAGCAGCAACATACAGTAATTTACTATTTGCACACTGACAGAAAACAATTCTACTCAACTTGAAACACCTGGAAACACTGGTACAGCTCCCCAGATAAATATTCACTTTGCTCTACCCAGACAGAAGCTCACCCAGGATTTTGCACCCCTGTTTGGGGCGTTGCATGTTAGCACCCTGATAACCACCGCGTTTCATCAAACCTGTTGGACCAACGCAGGCAATTCCTCAAAGAGCCTCAGCAGGGCACAGAGTCAGCTCTCTTGCTTATTAAAAATCATGAAGCAGCCTGGGAGCGCTCAGATTGGCAACCACTGTTAGGTAACCCGCAGAGTGAAGACACAAAGTTTGGCAGCCCTCTCCACAGCTGAGAAAGCCATGACATTAGTAATAGCAGGGCGTGTGTGATATCCTAGCCTTGATCTTACTACTTCTGACCCAAATACTGGCCTGGGTACAACTCAGGGTTTGAACAGACTCAGGAATGAGCGGAAGGAAGCTGGAGCCAACATGGACAAGACAAATCCTGGCAGTTACAGAAAGAGAAAAGGATCTCTACATTATACCAGATTTTTGGGAGTCCCCTCCCATAGACCAGCTAACTACACAATACGCAGGAAAGATTCAAATGATCCAAAATGATTCACTCCTCCTGTTTGCACCTGGGGAGGGTGGCAACACCGCTCGTCCAGGAGGCATTTTGTGGGAAAGATCCACGTGCACCAGCTCACAGGTACAGTCGGAAAGGGTGTTTGGGAGGCAGGACAGGCACACATTCCAGTATCCATGAACGCCACCCTGCAAACAGTGCAGAGTTTGGCATCAGGTGGAGGTTTGTTTGCTTGTTGTGGCATTTGTGGTTACCTGCAGGTACCTGCAAGAATCCCATGAGACACCATCACGGATGTCACTGCACAGAGCCATTTCACCTCATTAACCTTCTGAAAAGCCACATCTAAAAAATAATAGTAACAATAATATGTGCTCTCAAAAATAAAGTTTTCTGTTAGTTTTGCAAGCTGAGTCAGCTCAAGACATGGCCAGAAAAATGCCAGAGCAGCCTTAAAAGAAATGAAACGCAGGCTGGTGGGGCACAGATATCCCATTGCAGGGGCAAAGGGCATCACATCACAGCATGAACTGATCCTGCTTGGCTCCATACAGAACTGCCCCATGCCCACTGCTCAGCAGCACGGCCTGGGATCTCTCCCAGATTAAGCCCCCTTCTTGGAGGGGACTATTTGTTACAGAGAGAGGAGAAAGGTTGAACCAGTGGCAAATAGGTAAAAATCACAACACGTTACTTGGGAAAGATGACTCAACTCAAATCAAGTGGGACGTTACGAGCCAAGAGGAGCAGCACTGCAGCAAAATAAGGCATTTGGAGTGGAAAAGCAGCCACAACAGGAATTCCCTTGTGATGAGACATGAAATATTATTACGTAATTGTTTGAGCAATTAAAAGGCAGCCCTCAACTAACCACTTCTCTCCCTCTTCCCCATCCCCGTGGGGGGAACGATCTGGGAGGCTGGAAAGGCGTGCAGGGGGATGCTGCGCCATCACTTGCTACAATTTAATCAAGTCTCCATCGCTGCCCATCGTCAGCTCTTGGTGCCCATTAGACAAATTAGCAGGCAGAGGAACAAACAACCCCGGCACATAATGCAGTGGGACGGGTCAGCCTGGTAACGGAGTAGAACAGCAACCATCAATCCTGCAACCGCGAGCGCCTCGGGGAAACCGTGCCCCAAGATTGCAGATAACTTTGCAGATAGAAGATCCAGGCATGAAAGAGGTTAGCAAGGGAATTCCAAAAGCCCCTGCTGAACACGCACTGCAGCCTCCTGCAGCGGGGTTTCAGGGCCATTTAAATTTAGTTGTTATACTCTGTGTTTTGTGTTAATGCTAAGAGTTTATCTGAACTGTCTCTTAGCAAAAAGGAAGAAGTGAGACCTCAGGTTTCCCCTTTGCAAAAAAGGAGAGTATTTCTCGGCATCCTTCCTTTGGGAAATGAGATAGATGCACTACATCAAGGGCAGATTTTATTACTGGCCCATGAAGGTAGATCAGGACACTCCGCTCACAAATGATACACACTCACTCTACTTAGAGCCATGTGAAAACCCAGAAAGAAACATTTCCAAGTGCAAAACTGTCACAGAGGAAGACATTTAAATTCAAACCAAGCTGAGGTCCAAAATTTATGTACCAAGTCAGGACATTAGCTCAGATCCATGATTTAATATGGCCACTGGAATTCCTGTGGTTAAATTATGCATCTGACCTCTTCACTGTATGTATTTCAACGGTCTTAAATAATAAGCTGGATGTTCTTTATTGCCATTTCCAGTTCTAATGACTGGCAAGCCTATAAAAAGCAGCATTCCCAGGGATTGAGGCGGGGAGGTCAGGGCAGCGGCAGCGCTTTGCAGGACACTGCCACCCTCCCTGGAAGGTGCAAGGCCACCTTTGGCTCCAGCAAAGGCTCTCAGAGAAGGGCAGCTGCAAATCAACTCCAGAGCAGCACTTGACATGGCAACATTTCAACTCCCCGAATCCCAAGCATGACACAGGTTAGAAGAGAAAAAAGATACCAGGGGAGGAGCAGCTGATAAAGTAGAGACAGAAAGACAACATCCCATGAAGGGTACCGGTAGGAGAGGCTACAGAGACAGCAAAACTCATCACAGTTTCTGCACAGCTCCCCGCTCCTGAGGGGCAGAGGACAGGAGTCTTCCATGCATCAACATGTACATCAACAAAACAGAGAGCAGGAAATAAGCTCTGCACGGAATAAAACAAGAATTATTTTACTGTTTTTGAAGACAAAAAAAAAAGGCAACAGAACATTCGTCAGTGATGAGCTTTGACCGCTGACGATGAGAACAAGGGTATTTACTGGCCAGAGAAAAGCGCATTTTTTATTAATATACTTTTGGCTCCCTTTATAATACTTCAATATAACCTCTGGCTACTACACAGATGAGTGTGTATTAGACTAAGATAGATTTAATAAAATTCTATTTAGAAAGATGAGAACATTGCACAATCCGTTACAGAAACGAGCCTATTTTTGAGGAGAGTTAAGGGAAATCTGGACATCCAGTTTTCTGAATTCATGGGCACAACTCTTTCACAAAGGACGGGGAGAGGCTGCAAGAGTGAGTAGTTACCAGAACTGCTCCTGCAATATCAGAAATCCTGGTGGTTTACAAGAGAGGAGGGCTGAATTAAGCTAGATTGATGTTCTGTTTGGGTTTCTCCTCTATTTCTTCATTAGGATAAAAAACAGCACACCCACCCAAAGCAACACAATAACAAAACAGAATAAAACAAACTAAGGAGAAATCCTGACCCTGAGAAAACAACCTAATTATAATTATATGGGATTACAAATCAAAGAGGAAGAGCTGCCAAGTTTTTGGAAGCACATATACACAAAAAAATAAAAATTCTACACTGAAGAAAAAAAGCTCCAATTTGAAAGGATGATTATTATTCTTTTTAATACAAAACAAGACAGCAGAGACCACAGATGTTTATTTATCCATTAAAATTGATCTGCCTTTTACTGCAACTTCTTCCAAGGAACAATTTTTAATTAAAAAAAGAAAAAGACACTATAGCTATAACTATAGTATGCAAGATAGCAAACTAAATCTCTCAACCTTTTACAGCTGACTTGACGATGACCTTCAAAAGACACTCAACATTTCAAAAAAATTTTACAGTTTACACTAAAAAGAAATATTTCAAGACCATTTTCTCCTGCCTGCATCATCAGCATTGAGCCCTAAAACACAGAACAGCCATCTCGATTTAGAAACAGGAGAAAAATCTACCTCACTTAGATGTCAAATTTCACTATGCACTTTCACACCACAGACCATTAGAGGTCCACCATGTGCTTGTGTATCTCGCGTGCCAGGGGTGTAAGCAGGTCTTAAAATTCATCCAGGATTCACATTTCTAGAGCATTTCCTTTACTTATGCTCCCCCACCACCTCACACCCTTTCAAGGGCCACAAAGGAAAACTTAAAGAATTTTCAATAATTGTGCATGCAGCTTGACCAAAGCCCCATCATGCCGGTCATCTGATTATTGCTGCATTTCTTTTTCTCCGCTAGATAAGCACAGTTAATCCAAAACCCTGCTCCCAGGCAGGAACTCATTTTCGCTGAGCTGGGGGGTTTCGAGGTGAAGGGAGCTACCTGCACGTGGTAACATTTTCATCTTGCATTTCCAAGAGCTGCCGCTGCCGGTTTCGGTGGATGAGGCCCGTACATGGAGGGCGCAGCGCCCACCTGGCTGCTGGCAGGGAGCACCCAGAGCTCTCAGGTAAAAAGGCATCAGCGCAAGCAAAGCTGGGAGCAGCGCAGCCTTCCCCACCAGGATTGTCCCACCTTACCCTCATATCATGAAACACAAAGCCCAGCAGCATGCACTTTCCGCCTCTGAAGCAGTACAACTTGTGTAAGATGATTCTCCTTTTATTGCTCTACTGAAAGCATTATCCAGGGCATGTCAATAGCAAGAAGAACCAAGAAAAACTTTGGTTTTCCTCAGCACTGGGCATCTCATGAGCTTTGCTCTCCTCATGAGCTGATTGGGGTTTGTAGGGCAACTTCAGCACATTAGCACATCGAGGAGCAACGTTAACAACTTGAGCTTCCTCTAAGATCACGAGCTCGTCCTGGCTGGCAACCTTCACACATGCCCTTGGCATCTGACCATGGGACGGGTGCCCAAGAGGCTACTGAAGAGAGACCCATGTGGCAGGGCTGGCGTGACAACTGCCATCGCCGGCACCACAGAGCGCCACCAAGGATGCCCTTTTGAGAATCAACTTTACAGCTTTGTGCCACCCCCTGCCCCCTGGTACAACCCCCAGAGAGTCCTGGCACAACAGCAGGGAGGTTAGAGGGATTTTCTCCAGAGGGTGCACGATGGACACGGCATCCCCATCACACCACAGCGAGAGCATCCACACCGGGGTGCCTCACTGTCCCCTGCCTGGGCACAGTGGGACCCCCAAGGGGCTGCGGTGTCAGAGCTGGGGTGATGCCCAGGAGAGAGCGGGGGAAAGCCAGTGAACGGGCCGCCCTGCTCACCTTGCTGACGACGTTCTGCACGAGGCCGGCTCGGATGCGGTAGTGCCACTCGTGGCACTCGCACTCGCTGGCGTTGCCCGCCGGCGTCGTGGGCAGCACGGGCAATGGTGTCGTGAAGAGGCTGCCGTTGCCGCCGCCGCTGTGGTTAGCGGGTCCCGGGGCCAGGTAGCCGCTCCAGTTGCCCTGCCCGTCCGCCTCCCGGCACCAGAAGTCGGGCTGGTCCAGGAGGAAGGAGTCCGAGAACTTGCTGAAGCCGATGAAGAGCGCCGGCACCCAGGTGAGCAGCACCAGCGTGCGCTGGTACCCGCCGCCCAGGCCGCCCAGGAAGGGCAGCACGGAGCCGTCGTAGTCGAGGAGCAGGGGGCTGCAGGCGGCGGCCGGCGGCAGCGCCTGGATCTCGGCCGCGGCCCCGGCGGGCGGCCCCGGGGGGGCGGCGGCGCCCGCGGGCACCGAGCCGTTCTCCTCCCCGGCGCCCGCCTCGCGTCGCCGCTCTACCGCCATGCGGCCCGCGGGGAGCCTCGCAGAGGGAAGCGCGGAGCAGCGGGAGCGCGCAGGGAGCCGGGCGGGAGGCGGGCGCTGGCGGCCGGCGCGGGG
>JAUBOD010000018.1:251736-265614 GCA_032353885.1 Nothura maculosa
CTAATGATTAATGTCCTCATGGGGTTTTTATAATTCTCCCTGTTGAAATATCCAAATGTTTCAAAAATATTAATGCGTTTGTTTCCACAGCGCTTCTATGAGGTGAACGTTTATTACCTTCCTTTCATATTGGAAAACTCAGAGGGAGATAGTTTAAGGTGAAAACCACATAGTTTTGGGTTCATAACTTGCAGCTCACAGTGCCAGCAGTTCAGCATTCTTGAGCGAGGTGCAGATATGTTTTATTTTCCAAGCACAGTGCCTGTTGACAGCAGTGAATGTGCAGTGCTTTTGTAAGTCAGATCCCAGAGTCTCTAGGCATGCACTCATCAAATGAAACCAAAACAACTACAATAGCGTCGTATGGGGCTTTCAGGAAGAGGCAGAAGCCTGACATCACTTCTGGGAAAAATGATGGAGCAGCTGATGCAGCATTTTAGTAATCAAGAATTAAACCAGATAAGATTGAATCAGTTAAGCTGAGTTTAAGAAAAATACAACTCTTCACACTACCAATTTCTTAAAAGAGGTGTGGATTTGGTTAATGAAGGTGATGGTATTGATGTAGAGTATTGGTGACTGCAGAGTAAGAAAAATAAACCCAAAGCAGAATTACCCTACCTTAGTTGGTGAACAGATGTTCTTTTCTAGATACAGATGTTCCACTGGAAGTAATCAAGTCCATCAGCTGCTTGTCACCATTTCCCTGCTAAAAATGAACTCCCCTTCTGCTCTGCCTGCAGAACAGTTCCTGCACGCACCTCATACTTTACATTAGGGTAAATCTGTTAGGTTCACTCAGACCAGCAATTTAAATTGCAATTTAAATTGCATGAGCTTGATTACTTGAGGGGAGTTAGGGATCTAACTGACCTCTATAGCTGTCAGCAGTCATTCAGTTGACTTTCTAGAGTATGAAATTTAATTCCCTGGAGAGGCAACACACAACTCTCCCAGTCTCCCATCTCATTTATGACTCATCTGCTCTACAATAAATGAGACAGGGTCGTATAGACAGCAGTCTTCTGCACAGCAATGTGACTTACCTGTAGAGCAGGTCTATCCTGTTCACTGCATGAAGGAAGCACTATGTGTAAGAAATATAATTAAAAGCTTTTTGGTCATATAATTAAAAGCTTTTTTCACTTTGTATACACAAATATTATATGCATTGTGTCTATATGTAAAATACATACATGTTTATACATTATAGGGACACACACAGGCACAAAGATCTGGTTAGAATTACAGAAGCTACTTTACCTCTTCTAGTTCCTATTTTTTTGTGCTCAATTTTGCATTCTTTGTGCTGTTATAAGGTAGGTTTCTTTTGTCTGGGTTTATAAATTAAAACAGTGCAGAAAGAAGCATGAGTCCTTACACAAGAAAGCTTATGCAGTGTATATAATTTTTAGACACAGATTGTTTGAATGCCACAATGGAATATAGTGAAATCAAGTAGGAATTAAACCAGTCCAGTGTCTTTTTTTTTTAAAAAAAACAGATCTTCAAATACTAAAATTGAACAAATTAAATGAAATGAACAATTAAATTAAACTAAATTAAATACAGTCTTTGAGCTCAATTCCAGCTTTAAAACATCGAAGTCTCTACCAACATTTCTTTTACATTCATGGTCATGAGACAGTAGCTGAACATATGATGTTGAAAATCACTAAGTACAAATATACACATACATTTTCTGCATCCTTCTCTAAAACTGTTGACAGATTCTTAACAGCAATACTGTGTCTGGAATAGTAATCTGCTGTTCATGAGCAAGCTGGGTATATTTTCTCCTATAATGGGAATCACAAACTGCTGCTTGCAGATGGTTACTGTCACTTTTACTTGACTTCTAAAGGGAAAGCAAAAACCAAACAGCACCTAGGATGTTCCCAAGGATTATCAGAAGAAAGGAATCGGGAGGGAACTCAGTGACTCAGAGTGCAGCCCTCAGACAGATAAATTACACCTTCCAAGCCCACTGACTATGCAAGTGCATATATATGCTGAAAAAAGTAACCAAACAACAGTAAAGGGCTGTGACTTAAAGCCTAATTACCTCAAATATATTAATCACCACATTCCAACCTTGCAGAACTGAACTGGCATATTCAATAAAAATAGAACCTTATAATCAAGAGCCTTATTTGCACATGAAAAAAATCCCTTTGATTTTTTTTTCAATCTACTGGAGCAGAAGACAGCTCGATATATAGAGTTTCTTTCTTTGCCTGCTGCTATATTTATTGTACATGCCAGCTCAAATGTACCAGGTGCCCAAGCAGTTTTGCCAAGAGTTCATGCTTATGTGGGTGGCTAGTGACCTCCAAGTTGCAGTGGAGAGACTTGAGCCTAGTCCACGCTTTAACATGTCCCCAAATTGGATGTCACTTATACCTTGGAGAGACACAAATTTGATCTGCACACATGCAGTTCAAGTACACTCCCGCTGCCCATCTACAGCGAACATTTGCAGCAGGAATCTTCAGGTCAGCTCAAGCTTTGGGTTCTCTGCTGATCTCCTTAATGCTTTCAAAGAATTCGAGAGCACAGTCTCTACACTTGGCATACAAAACAAGCATGACTATGCACATGTAGTATAAGAGCATTAATTGGTTCGGGTTAGGAAAAGAAGATGTTGATTTTGCTCGAGAAAATTGTTATGTAATAAAATAATTGCCAGAAGACCAGAGGGAAATAAAGAGCTTGGTAAAAAAACTCTAGCACAATGTCCAGGGATTTTTTTTGTTTGTTTGTTTTTTTTGGTTATATTTTCTATCAATGCTTGAAGATTTGAGAGATAAGATACTTGGATTGCTAAAGTTAAGCAGTTCATAGTTGTCTGGAACCCAGGCCAGCTTGTGCAAATACATATCTATGATGCAGTCAGCCCTACCAGGCTTCTTTACAGGTATAACCACCAATTTCTACTTTTTCAGATATAATCATCAGTACCTTCCCTGTTAACAGCTGAAATTTCCTTTCTGCCATTACTGAATGTTCTGTCCTACTCTGAGCCTTATCCTGGAAATATCCAGCACCCATTTCATTATGTATTTTGATCTTATGCAGCCTAAAACTGACAAGTCCATTGAAAAAGAGAGAAAAAAAAGAGTAGAGTCAAAGAAAGGGAGAAAGAGAGCAATGTGGGCCTCTTCATAAGCATAAGAGCTTTGCATTTTAGCATTTTACACCTCTGCAGCCCTCAGGTCTGCATATGTGAAAAATAAAGGGTGAAATTCCAGTTTGTTTTGCCTTGAACCTGGTAAGATCTGGGCTAGCACATACAACTTGCCCCGTATGCATGCTTAGCACACAGCTGGTGGGCCTGAGGGAAGGTGCCAGCCATACTAAGCCATATCAGCTACACCAAAAATGACCACTTGCTGACTTGTCCTAACCCTTTCTCTGTGTGCTGCCCAGAGCAGCTACTGCATCTAAGAAATCCAGAAACACGGTTGACAGTGAGAACTTTAATGTCCTTCCCCAGCTGGAAGCATTCTCGTAGGAACTTATTGCTAGCAAGAAAAAACTTCCACCGGGAGCCAAAGAATGAGAGGTTACACCTGGCAAAAAGCCAGTGTCACAAGAGAAGAGTCAGCAGGGAAGCAACATCTGTTGTGGGGAGGTTTGGATTAAAAAACAAAACAACAAAAAACGTATTGGGAAGAAACAACTTAGTATGTGATGGCAGAGAACAATGAAATCAGACTTTTGTTCATATGAATAAGCAGTTTTCTGCATAGACAAAGGATGTAAAAGAACAGAAGACTACAGTTGACCATTGCCACTTTTGTGGTGGACTTTCCATGTCCATTCAGCTGGTGTCTTGGTCAGCCATCAGAACAGGCACTGGCAGTGGCCTTTAGAAAAGAGACTGCTCGTTTTTGGTAGCAAACTTATGCCTCTTTTTGAGTCTCCAGTCATGCTCCTCAGGAAGAGATGAACTGGGCGACTGAGTTAAAAGTGCCTAGCCATAAGGAAAAAGAAGTCTGCACTGGTGACTGTGGATGTTGTAAATCGTTCACACTTGTGACCTTGTCCTGCAGGAACATTAAAGGCTTCTACCAGTTTCCCGGTTGTTTGGAAATGAGATAGGAAATAAGCCAAAGTGTATCTTGGCAAAGCCTAACATATCTCGCAGCTTAACCATCCTGCCCCTATCCTAGGCAGGACATTTCTTATCTCTTTTTTTCTTTTCATAAAGAACAAGTGCTCCTGGCCATTTGCATTTGGACTAAAAGCTAGCTGTATATATTTGTTATCTTAAATACTATTTCTTGTCTCCAGGCAGGAGGGAGTTGTTAGGCTAGTTTCACAGTGCTGTTGACCTATACGAGATCCCTTTACTCAGTGTCAAATATTTGTTCTCACTTGTCATCTCACTGGCTCCTTGCTGTCTTCATAAGTTTACCTGTAGCAGATGGCTAATTGGTGCCTGATTCAATTTCTTCACTTAATCTTGTTGCTCAGGTGTTCCCCAACCACCATTCTGTGGTTAGCAAATCAGTGATGTGGGATGAAAACATATTTGTATAATTATGTAGCGTATCTCCTCTGTTAACCTCTTTAAATTATTTTTAAAAGCAGGTTGCTATGGGAAAATGCTCCTGGAATCAGTTATTTTTATATTTTCTTCTTAGTGCTAAAACTCATCCTTCCAGTATTTTCAGGCTTAATGAGAAACCTTAATCTAGTCTTTTAACATAGATATAAACTATGTCCTTCCCTTCACTGAGAATGGAGTTAAGAGTCCAACCTCACTACTCAAAGACTTCAGTGTGAATCAATGGGGTGGTGAATAAGCATTATTCTATATTAAAAAAGGAAAACGATTACAGTTAACAAAATTCAGAGTTGAGGACAAAGTTGCTTCTCACTTCACTAAAAGTGAACAAAACAGACTATATATAGTACTAAGCTAATAATTACTTCTCTTAAAAACACAAATACAGGAACAGAGTCCAAGTGGGACAAAGTTCAGAAATTTCTGTTTTCTCTTAGGGAATTTACCCAATGCTCCTCTGAGGTTTAAATCGGACTTTTTTTTTTCTATTGCTCTCTTCAGCACACAGTGACAGTCACAGACTCCTCAGCTGTGACTGACATTAAGCATCTACATTTCTCTCATTTTTAGGGTTGGCTGCTACTATCATCAAAAACATTAGTGTCAGCTTCACCTTTCTGCAAAACAGTCAGCATTTGGTTTGGCTGAACAAAAGATATTTTGGAATGGACTTCAGTGACCTTCTGCAAATTGATAGCTGGCTTGCAACAGGCAAAGCTGAGTCATCAGTTGCTCAGGGTTGAAATCCAGCTGATATATCTGTAGCATATCTTGTGTTTCTCGCCTAACTGGCATTGTGCCATTCCCAAGATTTAAAACAGCTTTGAAGGTTCTCTGAACAAATTCTGAGGAGATACTGGATATTACACATAATATCTGAGAGGAGATGGGTTAGTACAGCTGCTCTGTAAAGCCTGAGTATTCGGATTTTCCTGCTTTATATGGCCTGACTCCAGGCAGATTTACACTCTGCCTGCATATTGAGCCATCAGGTGATTGAAGTGAACAAGTGACTCACCATCTTTTATCGAAGTCTTTTCATTGCAAGGTTTCTGACACAGTTTTAATGAATTCCACAATAGTGACAACTTCTTTTTTAAACCTTGTCTGATATAACAGAGAAATTTAAGCTCTTCTGGGCCTGGGATATAAGGGACATTCAGTCAATTTGTGCATTCTAGGATCTTTGCTCAATTTCTGACCTCCCAAATCATATATATGGCCTTGAGATTTTCAGAAAGTGAACGGTGTTTCAGCACCCGTCAGGCTGTTTTACTGGATACAGGGGAAGAGCATGGATGACACTTTATATTTTGTGTCCCAGACTGTAGTCATGTAGCATCTTCTTTAAACATTTAGTTAAGTTCTGTTTTCAGATTTCATTACCATTTTCAGGTATATCATACGGGTCAATACCTCCTGTACCAGTTTCTGTGTGTGCCAGGTTCCAAGCTTGCAGCCTTCTCTGACAACTCGATTGCAATATGTGCTGCAATTTGCCATTTCAGAAGCCACACCATATTATGCACAGCAATTGGTAAGGCTCAGCTTCAGCAGGAATAATACAAATCTTTTAACGATGTTCTCTAATCCAGTGAGTGCTGCATGAGCATTCATGCTGTTATTCACATACAACAGGAACAGAACCACTTGTTCTTCATTAGAAACTGCTGTATTTTTGCCCACCACAATCTAGTCCCTTTTTTGGAAGTTTCCCTAGTAGTTTTAAGAACTATGATTTTCTTTTCCTCATTTTAAACAAATAAAGTTGAATATTTATTACAGCTCTTTGAAACACCAGGGTCATAGTCTGCCTGCACACAAAGCTGGTGAATAGAGTTTCAAGTCTACCTCTCCACTTAAAGATTTATTTTCATCTTGTTCAGCATAATGGCTTTTGCAGTTCAAGTCTCTCTTTTTTTTTGGTAAGGTAAGGTGTACTGCTTAATATTTCCTTCAAGGCTTTCCCATTTTCCTTTGTCTTCCTGGAATACCAAAAAGTAATGTATGCCTGGCATTTATTGTTTTGAAGAATATCATCAGTTTTGTAGGATTTGCAAAAGTCCAGCATCTTGAGAATGTCTCAAGCATTTTTTTCCCATGAAGGAAGAGAAGTGAGGTGAAAGGTTTATCTGGGTAGTTTCAAATAATTTACACACAAAATCTGTACAGCCCTAGATACAAAATCTACTGTCATTGGTTTCTGAATAGTGGAGTCACTGCTGAAAAAAGTCAAACCAGGGCAAGTGGAGGGAAAAATGTTTCTAAAACTACAGACAGAACAAGGCATAAATTATGCCAGACCAAGTACCTCAAAAACACAAACAGGCAACTGGCATTTGATTCTTATTGCTGGTGATAGTGGACAGTTTGAGCAATACTGAACCTACTTTGCCTTTTCAGTGTCTAGCTTCAGTGCAATGCTAGGAGACTAACAAATCTCTACACCCAAGGGTAAAAGCCAGACGTCTCCAAAGAGTAATCCATAGGCACAATGGACAAAATTTACAATTACAATAGGCACATAGACAAGATAACGTGGCTTACATTAGATGGCACATGCTCATCCATACTAATCCTTTCAATCAGCCACTTTAGCATGGCTAACATCAAAGTATATGCTTTTCATTTTTATTCTTTATGCAGAAAGAAGGCTGTGGGATTGCAGGATTTTAAGGCAAAGGCCATTAAAGATGATCATTCAACTAGTCTGAATTATTTTAATGAGCTTGTTGGCTTTGCATACTTGCTGTATTCTTTGTCATAGTCGAGAATACAAGATAGAAAAAAAAAGCCCGTTCCCTGCATTGGAACAATTATTTCTCTGGTCCCTTATAAAATGCTTTTGTTTTTTCTAAGCCTCAGAGTCACTAAAAACACAGGAAGATTTGGGTGAGGAACTGCAGATCTAAGCCCTAGAGAAGTGGTGTTTTGACTACATACTCCTCCCATTGCCTTGGGAAGACAAGTGCCTGCACCACACAGAGAGCAAAGAGAGCAGAGGATGGGCCATGTCCTGAGCACTGCTGGCCAGCCTGACTCACCTCAGACTCAAGCAGAGAAAAAGGGCCAGAATTTCTCATCTAGAGAGAAAAGTGCATGTAAAGGCAGTTACACACAACAACAGTCTCTTGCCTGAGCACATTGCACAGACAAGGTCAGCTTATCCAGCTTGAGGAACCCTATCTCAGAGAGGGATGAAAAGCAGCAGAGCACTCTCTAGTAATGGTCATCCCTTATCTGCTACTAACAACCAGCCTGTAGCTTGGGGACCTGGCAGAAGGATCTGCTCAAAGTCCCTCTGAGGCCATCAGAAAATGTTCAGGTTCCTTAGGGCCTGCAAATACCAGGTTTTAAAGAATATATAGAGTAATATATATATGTTTATATATTTATATATATGCATAAACATTGAACTATTATATCTTTAGTATATAAACAGTTCATCTTTCCTGATGACAACACAAAAGGATACATCTACCCTCCTACTCACAGGAAGATCATGGCACTGAATTTTCCATTCCTACAGAGTGGTGAAAAAAGATAAGGTGCTGAAAGCCTTTGCCTCTTCACCAGAGCCACACACACAAAATGGGATGCTTGCACTTGTAGATAACTGATAGGTGTGAATCAACAGGCGCCACCTGCAAATATCTGCTTGTAACTTGGTCAGAAAATGATTATTAATACCATGTACTCTACTGTGTGTGTGCATGGCATGCAGATATTCGATGCATTGATTATTTTCTGGACAGTTGTAACCACTTTTTTTTTTCCTCTCTAAGGGGTAAAAAACCTGTCTATTCCTTAAATTATCCTCCACGATAATTTTAATGTTTAATCCCCAAGGCCAGAGCAATTATTTTCCTTTTTCCTTTGATATCTGATGCCCTCCAGCTTGGTAGTAGATTAGCAGACACCAATGCTAAATTTAGTAGAATTAGTGTGCATAAGTACTAATTAAACTAGTCACAGCAGGCACTGCCTTCACCGGCAGTGCCTTCCAGGCATCCCCTTGCAAGGAAGCACATGAATTCACAGGCTTTCCAAGTAACTGTGCTGGGTACAAAGGTCTGCTGATTGCAGTCCCCGATTTAGCTGCACAGCATGTAGCAGCAGTGGCTGTCTTATCTCTGCGTTGCAGTGCCAACCTGTAAAGGACCAGCACATTCAGAGCCTGAAAGCAGAATCACTCAGCTCTGTCCAGGGGCAGATGAATTTTGTGCTACCTGGAGATGTGTTCAGGACAGCCCAAACCAGCCTACTTCTTTGGGGCTCGTATTGGAAAGTGGTGTCTTGCTCTGCAGCATAATGCAGTCCAGCAACCATTCCCTCTTGCCTCTTTCTTTCCAATACACTCCATACGTGAATTAAAAACATAATTACTTCAGCTGCTTTTGCTACAAACACAGTCTAAGGTTACTGCATTTAAGTGTGGCCTTTTTTTCTTCTTTTTTCTTTTACCTCTACTAAAACACAGTAAAAATAAAAATTCTTCTCAGCTGCGCAAGGGCAATGACATGCCCTTCAAAGAATACCTTTCAGTGACACCATGGAAACCTCAGGAATTTTTAATGGATTTGAACAGTGTAATTCATTGAGAATTGCAGAACAATTCTATTGGTGTGCTGGGGAAGAGAATTCAACTTATTCTTTTTGAACATAAAAGTAAAGAGCTTAAAACAAATAAAAACTCTAACAAACAAAATCCTTACTGTGGAATTGTACTCCCTTGAAGTGATTTCATGCCTGGTAATGCTCTACTACAAAATGTACCAATTAAGTCCTGGTTGAGTCCTCAAATAGGCCTTCAAGATGCATATGTTTTGTGCTGATCCTCTCCACAGGAATGAATTACACTCTAAATTCTATTTGTATGCTGAAACTAAGAGAAAACCAACAAGGTTTCCTGCAGGTCCCAGCCTTATACTCTCACCCAAGCTGTTGGCATTTTGTTGAATAATTATGGAACAGGTATAAATATATCTTGGAGTTTTATTTTATATGCATTAAGTAGAGTTTAATGTGCTGTGTAGCTGCATGCAGCGGTGTGTTGTAATTGTATGGATTGTGCTAATCTTTCTGATTTATCAAGTGCTTTTGGGACAAGCAGAGGAAAGCAGCATGTCCATCTTAGTCTTTTAAGACAAAATACACTAAGTTGTTAGCAAGAATAAAGATGGACTGTTAAGTAGTCCATATCACCAGCCAACTGAAATATGATGGAGTTACCATTCCAATGGATGAGAGAAAAAAAGAAGAAAAAAACTGAGCAGACACAGTAGGAATGTCCCCATAGCCTAAGTGATATTTCATACAATTGTATGAGTGGGCTTGTGTTGCTTGCTTGAAAGTTAGGAAGTTAACTTGTGCTTACCATATAATTTAACTGATAACCCATGCTCAATAAATTAATCTGATTTTGCTGTCATCCTTCTTTGCTTCTGATTAGGGGGAGGGAGGAGAAGCTCCTGAAAAAGGAGAGAAAAACGCCTCATGGAAGACTTCTGATTTGTAAAATGTTAAATCTAGTGGTAGACTGACCTTAAGTTTCTCTGCTTTACAATTTTAGAGGTATTTTTATGAAGTCATTTTTCAGAGTAGAACGTGAAATACGTTTGAGCCAAGGTGGAAAAGCTATGAGTGCCTCTGTGTTTCTGTGGACTGCTTTACGCTTTTTCATGTCAGCGGTCAGCACCAATATGTTGTAAAATATTCAGGAGCTTAAGTTATCATAAATGAAACTTAGTCCTTTAACAAGTTGTGGCTGTTTTGTCCCATGATGAAGCAGCCATTGTAATGGACCCCTTGACTTCTGGCTGAACTCGCTCTTATTCACCACCCCCACGTATTGCTGGGCTTCACCAGAGCTGCCTTCTGAGCTAATTAGTGTGTGGCAGTGGGCAGGGGAATATTTAGGTGACATGCACTGACTGACATGGACAGCAACTAAAGGTGTGAAATTGCAATGGCAAGGCTAAAATCATCGATAAATTACCACAACAAAAAACACGTATTAACGATAGACTTCTCTGTCAGGCCACAATCACATATAGCTACTGAAGAAACTTACTGCTCCTCTCTGCTTGTTATTACTGTGTTGTATGGATAAGTTTCATTCGTATTTGTAAATCTGTAGCCAGAAACCAGCCTCTATAACACACTGTCATACATCGCCCAGCATTGCTTGATAGAGGCAGAAATGGAGTCGCAGTGAGCAAGGGACTCTCTAAGGTCACACACTGTGACTTTGCTAGTGCTGGGATACAAGTCTAGGGCTCCTGACTTTCAGTGCCATGTATATAATGCTCTTCAGAGAAGCATCTCCTCCCAATCCATCTTCCTTAATCATATTTTCTCTCTGAAAGTCAAGAACTGTCAAAGCAAAAAAAAAAATTGTTTGAGCAAAGCTTTTTTTAGGAGCTATTAGCTCAAGTAAACCACTCACAGAGATGCTGAAATAGGTGCAGTAGCCGTAAATTACAGAGATGTGAAACTCTAGTAAAACATACTGAGAAACATACTGAGAAAAACAGACTGTGCTTCACTGACCATTTTTTTTTTTTTTAAGTCCAATAACAAGTCTCTAAAAGACCGCCCATAAAGCCCTATTATTCCACCCAAACAGCCCAGCTTTCAAAGGCCGCCTGGTTAGATCACTAGTTGGGCACTGCTGCAATGACAATCAAAAGTATTAGGATGCTGAAGCAGTACTATGAAAAAAAGAACAAATCTAGTGAGTTTTCTGCTGCCATTTCTGCTGCGTGTTGCCTGTGGGAGGTTTAGCAAGCAGCCCCTGTGCCCTGCACTGCAGGAGGAAGGGCAGTGCTCAGTCACGGCTGGGTGAAGAAAGACCACACAGCATTTACTTTCCAGGATATCAGCACTCCGCTTTATATTGACTAAAGAGGCCACTTAGGAGCAACATGATGTGCTCCCTCCTCTGACAGAGATTGCGCTGCCTCTGCAGCATTTTCCTTTGGGCCAAGCCCTGCTCGCCTCACTCATGTCCAGGAGTCCTGCAGGGATCATTTGAACTTAATTACAGGGCAATGCACTGGCCTCACTAAGATGACAGGATCAGGGACTCAGAATGGAAATAGAAATCTGTATCTGTCCTACAAGAGCCCAAACCATCAAACAAGTGGAGAGATCTTGAATTTTAAAGTACATCCAGTCACCAGGGGGTTTAGTAGCCTTATTATTCATAGAGCAAGAGTGTGGGGCAGGTACATAACTCTGGCAAAGAAGGTCTCCTAGATCACAGGGCATGTACTCAGTGGCAAGTGTGGCTCTTCTTTTATCAATTGCAGCAGTATGATACTTCAGCTAAAACAGGAGCATCCTCTGAGGTCACCTTTCCCTTTCTCTCCTCCACATTCACAAGCACTCGAGACCTGCTGTTTTCGTGCAGAGTGGCAGATGTTCCCCCGCCTCTCTCCTTTCTCAGTGGGGGACTAGCTCTCAGCTAGCAATAGATGATCATGACGGTTTCTTACACGCATCTGGTAGATTAAGAATGCTGCCTTATTTTTTTTAAGGGTAATTGCTTCACTAATTATATAAGGTAAATTGTTGCAAATAGATACATATGTTAGCTTATATCTACTATATAAGGTAAACTGTCCCAAATTTGAGCGTGCAATGGCTTAACTCGACACTAGAAACGGTTCTGTAGAATCCTGGTATTTGCCCATGATAAAGGAACCACCAAGGCCTTTACATGCTGGAAAGTCCCAAAAGTAGAGGAGCTGCTACACCACAGAGCAAGTACTTCACTGATATTTAAAGGATCATCAATATCATTGAATTTTAAGAGATGGAGTTTCTAACTTCTCTTGACAGCATGCAACCTAAGTGTAGTTAAAAATACAGCCAGTGGGTTTTCAAGCGCAGGGTAATGCAGTGCCAGCAATTTAAGGTTTATACCGTTGTACACAGAAGTTGCACACTGGACAGTTTTAGATTTTAGTCCTGAAAGAAAAACTGTGAGATTTATAGGAGATGACAAAAGCGATTTTGACCTACTGTCCTTTCTGCAACTAGCACCTTTGTCCTTCATGCTGTTGCTCTTGATTAACATTTGCAACACTGGGAGTCTGGGAATAGCACAGGTTCTGCACAGGCTCTGTCCCTGCTAGATCTCAGAGCAACTCACTTTCAAACAAGCAAACTAAATCAGAAAGAAAGTCATTCCTATCCAAGGCCTCCTCACAATGCTTAAATAGTAGTTATTCTCCAAATTCTTCCCCAAACTTCCTAAAACCTGGAATTCACTATTGCAGTATGCTGAGGCTGCAGAGCCATATTTTTTCTTGACCATTGGAAAGATGCACCATCATCACACTTATGCTCTATGTGTCCACATCCTTCTGCACATCCTAGATGCTCCATGTGTCTTCCTGCATACATAATTTAACACTAAAAACATCCTGACAATAATATATTTACTTTGTGTGGCTTTTGGTGTATAATCCAGTTTTCTACTAAAATAAGTAGCTCTATAAACAGTAGAACTACTGATATCTCTTTTTTTTCTCATGTGACTTCTCTAATATAAATGGTGAGTTTATTAGCTTGTCCCCTCAGTAAGGACATTAACACAATATTTCTTTTTTATCTATCACCTCTTTCTTTAAACTTGTAGAAATTTATTATCTTTGATATCTCCAGCACCCGTATAAAATTAGAATTAAACTTGCCAACAGATTGAAGGATAATTCTGTAGGAGGAGAGAGAGGCAACATGGTTGTACAAGCTTTGGTTATCTTAAGACACCAGGCTACAAAATCACAAATGAAGACAACAAAGAGGGCAACCCCTGTAGGGTGACCCCTCCTTCTCAGGACTGTGAGTGACTACATCCTTCCTTTTGATAAAGAAATACTGTGTTTGTCCCAAAGGAGAGAAGAGGAAGAAAGCACAATGCGCAAAGCAGCTTGCTTAGGAAGTATTCCTAGTAAGTTAGCAAAAACATGACAATCCAGGTTCTGTCTCTCAACCTTTAAAAGCACTTTTTCCCTTCTGGTATTAATTCACAATCTTGAATAAAAGCCCTAAATAAAGCATGGCTTCTATGGTGCTGGATAACCTCAGACAAGAGCAAGAGCCTTGCCCTCAAAGCCTGATATTCAAAGTGGATTTGCTACTTTGATGAGTTTGAAGACTCAAAGCCCTTTGGCTATCTAAAGATAAGCTTAATCTACCCAGGAGCACCAGTTTCAGTGTGGTGCATCTTTGGTTATTCAATGCCTGTGAATCACTAATCAGGGCTGAAAAGATTTGCCAACAGGCAGAAGCAAGAG